>CM026389.1:62651340-62689310 GCA_014843695.1 Archivesica marissinica | reverse complement strand
TAATCCCACGACATCATACTCCATGCTAATCCCACGATAACATACTCCATGCTAATCCCACGACAACATACTCCATGCTCATCCCACGACATCATACTCCATGCTCATCCCACGACAACATACTCCATGCTCATCCCACGACATCATACTCCATGCTAATCCCACGACATCATACTCCATGCTAATCCCACGACATCATACTCCATGCTAATCCCACGATATCATACTCCATGCTCATCCCACGACAACATACTCCATGCTAATCCCACGACAACATACTCCATGCTCATCCCACGACATCATACTCCATGCTAATCCCACGATATCATACTCCATGCCAATCCCACGACATCATACTCCATGCTAATCCCACGATATCATACTCCATGCTAATCCCACGACATCATACTCCATGCTAATCCCACGATATCATACTCCATGCTAATCCCACGACATCATACTCCATGCTAATCCCACGACATCATACTCCATGCTAATCCCACGACATCATACTCCATGCTCATCCCACGACATCATACTCCATGCTAATCCCACGACATCATACTCCATGCTAATCCCACGACATCATACTCCATGCTAATCCCACGACATCATACTCCATGCTCATCACACATCATACTCCATGCTCATCCACGACATCATACTCCATGCTAATCCCACGACATCATACTCCATGCTAATCCCACGACATCATACTCCATGCTAATCCCACGACATCATACTCCATGCTAATCCCACGACAACATACTCCATGCTAATCCCACGACATCATACTCCATGCTCATCCCACGACATCATACTCCATGCTCATCCCACGACATCATACTCCATGCTCATCCCACGACATCATACTCCATGCTAATCCCACGACATCATACTCCATGCTAATCCCACGACATCATACTCCATGCTAATCCCACGATATCATACTCCATGCTCATCCCACGACAACATACTCCATGCTAATCCCACGACAACATACTCCATGCTCATCCCACGACATCATACTCCATGCTAATCCCACGATATCATACTCCATGCTAATCCCACGACATCATACTCCATGCTAATCCCACGATATCATACTCCATGCTAATCCCACGACATCATACTCCATGCTAATCCCACGATATCATACTCCATGCCAATCCCACGACATCATACTCCATGCTAATCCCACGACATCATACTCCATGCTAATCCCACGACATCATACTCCATGCTAATCCCACGATATCATACTCCATGCTAATCCCACGACATCATACTCCATGCTAATCCCACGACATCATACTCCATGCCAATCCCACGACATCATACTCCATGCTCATCACACGACATCATACTCCATGCTAATCCCACGACATCATACTCCATGCTAATCCCACGACATCATACTCCATGCTAATCCCACGATAACATACTCCATGCTAATCCCACGATATCATACTCCATGCTAATCCCACGACATCATACTCCATGCTCATCCCACGACACATACTCCATGCTAATCCCACGATATCATATCCATGCTAATCCCACGACATCATACTCCATGCTCATCCCACGACAACATACTCCATGCTAATCCCACGATATCATACTCCATGCTAATCCCACGACATCATACTCCATGCTAATCCCACGACATCATACTCCATGCTAATCCCACGATATCATACTCCATGCTAATCCCACGACATCATACTCCATGCTAATCCCACGATATCATACTCCATGCTAATCCCACGACATCATACTCCATGCTAATCCCACGACATCATACTCCATGCTAATCCCACGACATCATACTCCATGCTCATCCCACGACACATCCCATGCTACCCACGACAACATACTCCATGCTCATCCCACGACAACATACTCCATGCTAATCCCACGACAACATACTCCATGCTAATCCCACGACAACATACTCCATGCTAATCCCACGACATCATACTCCATGCTAATCCCACGACATCATACTCCATGCTAATCCCACGACATCATACTCCATGCTCATCCCACGACAACATACTCCATGCTCATCCCACGATATCATACTCCATGCTAATCCCACGATATCATACTCCATGCTAATCCCACGACATCATACTCCATGCTCATCCCACGATATCATACTCCATGCTAATCCCACGACATCATACTCCATGCTAATCCCACGATATCATACTCCATGCTAATCCCACGACATCATACTCCATGCTAATCCCACGACATCATACTCCATGCTCATCCCACGACAACATACTCCATGCTAATCCCACGACAACATACTCCATGCTAATCCCACGACAACATACTCCATGCTCATCCCACGACAACATACTCCATGCTAATCCCACGACAACATACTCCATGCTAATCCCACGACAACATACTCCATGCTAATCCCACGACAACATACTCCATGCTAATCCCACGATATCATACTCCATGCTCATCCCACGATAACATACTCCATGCTCATCCCACGACAACATACTCCATGCTAATCCCACGACATCATACTCCATGCTCATCCCACGACAACATACTCCATGCTAATCCCACGACAACATACTCCATGCTAATCCCACGACAACATACTCCATGCTCATCCCACGACAACATACTCCATGCTCATCCCACGATAACATACTCCATGCTAATCCCACGACAACATACTCCATGCTAATCCCACGACAACATACTCCATGCTAATCCCACGACATCATACTCCATGCTAATCCCACGACAACATACTCCATGCTAATCCCACGACATCATACTCCATGCTAATCCCACGATATCATACTCCATGCTAATCCCACGACATCATACTCCATGCTAATCCCACGATATCATACTCCATGCTAATCCCACGACATCATACTCCATGCTAATCCCACGACATCATACTCCATGCTAATCCCACGACATCATACTCCATGCTCATCCCACGACAACATACTCCATGCTAATCCCACGACATCATACTCCATGCTAATCCCACGACATCATACTCCATGCTAATCCCACGACATCATACTCCATGCTCATCCCACGACATCATACTCCATGCTCATCCCACGACATCATACTCCATGCTAATCCCACGACATCATACTCCATGCTAATCCCACGACATCATACTCCATGCTCATCCCACGACATCATACTCCATGCTAATCCCACGACATCATACTCCATGCTAATCCCACGACATCATACTCCATGCTCATCACACGACATCATACTCCATGCTCATCCCACGACATCATACTCCATGCTCATCCCACGATATCATACTCCATGCTCATCCCACGACATCATACTCCATGCTAATCCCACGACATCATACTCCATGCTAATCCCACGACATCATACTCCATGCTAATCCCACGACATCATACTCCATGCTAATCCCCGACATCATACTCCATGCTAATCCCACGACATCATACTCCATGCTAATCCCACGACATCATACTCCATGCTAATCCCACGACATCATACTCCATGCTCCCACGACATCATACTCCATGCCAATCCCACGACATCATACTCCATGCTAATCCCACGATATCATACTCCATGCCAATCCCACGACATCATACTCCATGCTAATCCCACGATATCATACTCCATGCCAATCCCACGACATCATACTTCATGCTAATCCCACGACATCATTCTCCATGCCAATCCCACGACATCATACTCCATGCTCATCACACGACATCATACTCCATGCTAATCCCACGACATCATACTCCAGGCTAATCCCACGACATCATACTCCATGCTAATCCCACGATAACATACTCCGTGCTAATCCCACGATATCATACTCCATGCTAATCCCACGACATCATACTCCATGCTCATCCCACGACAACATACTCCATGCTAATCCCACGATATCATAATCCATGCTAATCCCACGACATCATACTCCATGCTCATCCCACGACAACATACTCCATGCCAATCCCACGATATCATACTCCATGCTAATCCCACGACATCATACTCCATGCTCATCCCACGATATCATACTCCATGCTAATCCCACGATAACATACTCCATGCTAATCCCACGACATCATACTCCATGCTAATCCCACGATATCATACTCCATGCTAATCCCACGACATCATACTCCATGCTAATCCCACGATATCATACTCCATGCTAATCCCACGACATCATACTCCATGCTCATCCCACGACAACATACTCCATGCTAATCCCACGACAACATACTGCATGCTCATCCCACGACAACATACTCCATGCTAATCCCACGACAACATACTCCATGCTAATCCCACGACAACATACTCCATGCTAATCCCACGACAACATACTCCATGCCAATCCCACGATATCATACTCCATGCTAATCCCACGACATCATACTCCATGCTCATCCCACGACAACATACTTCATGCTCATCCCACGATATCATACTCCATGCTAATCCCACGATATCATACTCCATGCTAATCCCACGACATCATACTCCATGCTCATCCCACGATATCATACTCCATGCTAATCCCACGACATCATACTCCATGCTAATCCCACGATATCATACTCCATGCTAATCCCACGACATCATACTCCATGCTAATCCCACGATATCATACTCCATGCTCATCCCACGACAACATACTCCATGCTAATCGCACTACAACCTACTCCATGCTAATCCCACGACAACATACTCCATGCTCATCCCACGACAACATACTCCATGCTAATCCCACGACAACAAACTCCATGCTAATCCCACGACAACATACTCCATGCTAATCCCACGACAACATACTCCATGCTAATCCCACGATATCATACTCCATGCTCATCCCACGATAACATAGTCCAATCTCATCCCACTACAACATACTCCATGCTAATCCCACGATATCATACTCCATGCTCATCCCACGACAACATACTCCATGCTAATCCCACGACAACATACTCCATGCTAATCCCACGACAACATAATCCATGCTCATCCCACGACAACATACTCCATGCTCATCCCACGATAACATACTCCATGCTAATCCCACGACAACATACTCCATGCTAATCCCACGACAACATAATCCATGCTAATCCCACGACAACATACTCCATGCTAATCCCACGACAACATACTCCATGCTAATCCCACGACATCATACTCCATGCTAATCCCACAACAACATAATCCAAGCTAATCCCACGACAACATAATCCATGCTAATCCCACGACAACATACTCCATGCTAATCCCACGACAACATACTCCATGCTAATCCCACGATAACATACTCCATGCTAATCCCACGACAACATAGTCCATGCTCATCCCACGATATCATACTCCATGCTCATCCCACGATAACATAGTCCATGCTCATCCCACGATAACATACTCCATGCTCATCCCACGATAACATAGTCCATGCTCATCCCACGATAACATAGTCCATGCTCATCCCACGATAACATACTCCATGCTCATCCCACGACAACATACTCCATGCTCATCCCACGACAACATACTCCATGCTAATCCCACGATAACATACTCCATGTTCATCCCAAGATAGCATAGTCCATGCTCATCCCACGATAACATACTCCATGCACATCCCACGATAACATAGTACATGCGCATCCCACGACAACATACTCCATGCTAATCCCACGACAACATACTCCATGCTAATCCCACGACAACATACTCCATGCTAATCCCACGACATCATACTCCATGCTAATCCCACGACAACATACTCCATGCTAATCCCACGACAACATACTCCATGCTAATCCCACGATAACATACTCCATGTTCATCCCAAGATAGCATAGTCCATGCTCATCCCACGATAACATACTCCATGCGCATCCCACGATAACATAGTACATGCGCATCCCACGACAACATACTCCATGCTAATCCCACGACAACATACTCCATGCTAATCCCAGGACAATATACTCCATGCTCATCCCACGACAACATACTCCATGCTAATCCCACGACAACATACTCCATGCTAATCCCACGACAACATACTCCATGCTAATCCCACGACAACATACTCCATGCTAATCCCACGACAACATACTCCATGCTCATCCCACGACATCATACTCCATGCTAATCCCACGACATCATACTCCATGCTCATCCCACGACATCATACTCCATGCTCATCCCACGATAACATACTCCGTGCTAATACCACGATAACATATTCCATGCTAATCCCACGATAACATACTCCATGCTAATCCCACGATATCATACTCCATGCTAATCCCACGATATCATACTTCATGCTAATCCCACGACATCATACTCCATGCTAATCCCACGATATCATACTCCATGCTAATCCCATGCTATTATACTCCATGCTAAGCACACGATATCATAATCCATGTTAATCACACGATATCATAATCCATGTTAATCACACGATATCATAATCCATGCTAATTCCACGATATCATAATCCATGCTAATCCCACGATATCATACTCCATGCTAATCCCATGCTATTATACTCCATGCTAATCCCACGATAACATACTCCATGCTAATTCCACGACATCATACTCCATGCTAATTCCACGACATCATACTCCATGCTAATCCCACGACATCATACTCCATGCTAATCCTACGACATCATACTCCATGCTAATCCCACGATATCATACTCCATGCTAATCCCATGCTATTATACTCCATGCTAATCCCACGATAACATATTTCATGTTAATCACACGATATCATAATCCAAGCTAATCCCATGATATTATACTCCATGCTAATTCCACTATATCATAATCCATGTTAATTCCACGACATCATACTCCATGCTAATCCCACGGCAACATAATCCATGCTAATCCCACGATATCATAATCCATGCTAATCCCACGATATCATACTCCATGCACATCCCACAATATAATACTCCATGCTAATCCCACGATATCATACTCCATGCTAATCCCACGATATCATACTCCATGCACATCCCACAATATCATACTCCATGCTAATCCCACGATAACATACTCCATGCTAATCCCACGACATCATACTCCATGCTAATGCCACGATATCATACTCCATGCTAATGCCATGATATCATACTGCATGCTAATCCCACGATATCATACTCCATGCTAATCCCACGACATCATACTCCATGCTAATCCCACGATAGCATACTCCATGCTAATCCCATGCTATTATACTCCATGCTAATCACACGATATCATAATCCAAGCTAATCCCATGATATTATACTCCATGCTAATCCCACGATACCATATTCCATGTTAATCCCACGATATCATAATCCAAGCTAATCCCACGATATTATAATCCATGGTAATGCCACGATATAATACTCCATGCTAATGCCATGATATCATACTCCATGCTAATCCCACGACAACATACTCCATGCACATCCCACGATATCATACTCCATGCACATCCCACGATATCATACTCCATGCACATCCCACGATATCATACTCCATACACATCCCACGACATCATACTCCATGCTAATCCCACGACATCATACTCCATGCTAATGCCACGATATCATACTCCATGCTAATCCCACGATAACATACTCCATGCTAATCCCACGACATCATACTCCATGCTAATCCCACGATATCATACTCCATGCTAATCCCACGACATCATACTCCATGCTAATCCCACGATATCATACTCCATGCTAATCCCATGCTATTATACTCCATGCTAATCCCACGATAACATATTCCATGTTAATCCCACGATATCATAATCCAAGCTAATCCCACGATATTATAATCAATGCTAATGCCACGATATCATACTCCATGCTAATCCCACGATATCATACTCCATGCTAATCCCACGACAACATACTCCATGCTCATCCCACGATATCATACTCCATGCTAATCCCACGATATCATACTCCATGCTAATCCCACGATATCATACTCCATGCATATCCCACGATATCATACTCCATGCTAATCCCACGATATCATACTCCATGCTAATCCCACGATATCATACTCCATGCTAATCCCACGATATCATACTCCATGCACATCCCACGATATCATACTCCATGCTACTCCCATAATATCATACTCCATGCTAATCCCACGATATCATATTCCATGCGCATCCCACGACATCATGCTCCATGCACATCCCACGATATCATACTCCATGCTCATCCCACGATATCATACTCCATGCGTATCCCACGATATCATACTCCATGCTAATCCCACGATAACATACACCATGCTATTTCCACATATCATACACCATGCTAATCCCACGATAACATACACCATGCTATTTCTACATATCATACACCATGCTAATTCCTCGATATCATACTCCATGCTAATTCCACGACAACATACTCCATGCACATCCCACGATATCATACTCCATGCTAATCCCACGATATCATACTCCATGCTAATCCCACGATGTCATACTCCATGCATATCCCACGATATCATACTCCATGCTAATCCCACGATATCATACTCCATGCTAATCCCACGATATCATACTCCATGCACATCCCACGATATCATACTCCATGCTAATCCCACGATATCATACTCCATGCTAATCCCACGATATCATACTCCATGCTGATCCCACGATATCATACTCCATGCTACTCCCATGATATCATACTCCATGCTAATCCCATGATATCATACTCCATGCTAATCCCACGATATCATACTCCATGCGCATCCCATGATATCATATTCCATGTTAATCCCACGATATCATAATCCAAGCTAATCCCACGATATTATAATCCATGCTAATTCCACTATATCATACTCCATGCTAATCCCACGACAACATACTCCATCCTAATCCCACGATAACATACTCCATGCTAATCCCACGATATCATACTCCATGCACATCCCACAATATCATACTCCATGCTAATTCCACGATATCATACTCCATGCTAATCCCACGATAACATACTCCATGCTAATCCCACGACATCATACTCCATGCTAATCCCACGATATCATACTCCTTGCTAATCCCACGACATCATACTCCATGCTAATCCCACGATATCATACTCCATGCTAATCCCACGATATCATACTCCATGCTAATCCCACGATATCATACTCCATGCTAATCCCACGATATCATACTCCATGCTAATCCCATGATATCATACTCCATGCATATCCCACGTTATCATACTCCATGCTACTCCCATGATATCATACTCCATGCTAATCCCACGATATCATATTCCATGCGCATCCCACGACATCATACTCCATGCACATCCAACGATATCATACTCCATGCTAATCCCACGATAACATACACCATGATATTTCCACATATCATACACCATGCTAATCCCACGATAACATACACCATCCTATTTCCAAATATCATACTCCATGCTAATCCCACGATAACATACACCATGCTATTTCCACATATCATACACCATGCTAATTCCTCGATATTATACTCCATGCTAATTCCACGATATCATACACCATGCTAATTCCTCGATATTATACTCCATGCTATTTCCACGATATCATACTCCATGCTAATTCCTCGATATTATACTCCATGCTATTTCCACATATCATACTCCATGCTAATCCCACGATATCATACTCCATGCGCATCCCATGATATCATATTCCATGTTAATCCCACGATATCATAATCCAAGCTAATCCCACGATATTATAATCCATGCTAATTCCACTATATCATACTCCATGCTAATCCCACGACAACATACTCCATCCTAATCCCACGATAACATACTCCATGCTAATCCCACGATATCATATTCCATGCACATCCCACAATATCATACTCCATGCTAATTCCACGATATCATACTCCATGCTAATCCCACGATAACATACTCCATGCTAATCCCACGACATCATACTCCATGCTAATCCCACGATATCATACTCCTTGCTAATCCCACGACATCATACTCCATGCTAATCCCACGATATCATACTCCATGCTAATCCCACGATATCATACTCCATGCTAATCCCACGATATCATACTCCATGCTAATCCCACGATATCATACTCCATGCTAATCCCACGATATCATACTCCATGCATATCCCACGTTATCATACTCCATGCTACTCCCATGATATCATACTCCATGCTAATCCCACGATATCATATTCCATGCGCATCCCACGACATCATACTCCATGCACATCCCACGATATCATACTCCATGCTAATCCCACGATAACATACACCATGATATTTCCACATATCATACACCATGCTAATCCCACGATAACATACACCATCCTATTTCCAAATATCATACTCCATGCTAATCCCACGATAACATACACCATGCTATTTCCACATATCATACACCATGCTAATTCCTCGATATTATACTCCATGCTAATTCCACGATATCATACACCATGCTAATTCCTCGATATTATACTCCATGCTATTTCCACGATATCATACTCCATGCTAATTCCTCGATATTATACTCCATGCTATTTCCACATATCATACACCATGCTAATTCCTCGATATTATACTCCATGCTATTTCCACGATATCATACTCCATGCTAATTCCTCGATATTATACTCCATGCTATTTCCACGATATCATACTCCATCCTAATTCCTCGATAATATACTCCATGCTATTTCCACGATATCATACTCCATGCTAATTCCTCGATATCATACTCCATGCTAATTCCTCGATATCATACTCCAAGCTAATTGTTCGATATAATACTCCATGCTAATTCCACGACAACATACTCCATGCTAATCCCACGATAACATACTCCATGCTAATCCCATGATATCATACTCCATGCACATCCCACAATATCATACTCCATGCTAATCCCACGATATCATACTCCATGCTAATCCCACGATAACATACTCCATGCTAATCCCACGACATCATACTCCATGCTAATCCCACGATATCATACTCCATGCTAATCCCACGACATCATACTCCATGCACATCCCACGATATCATACTCCATGCTAATCCCATGCTATTATACTCCATGCTAATCCCACGATATCATACTCCATGCTAATCTCATGCTATTATACTCCATACTAATCCCACGATAACATATTCCATGTTAATCCCACGATATCATAATCCAAGCTAATCCCACGATATTATAATCCATGCTAATGCCACGATATCATACTCCATGCTAATGCCATGATATCATACTCCATCCTAATCCCACGATAACATACTCCATGCTAATCCCACGATATCATACTCCATGCACATCCCACAATATCATACTCCATGCTAATTCCACGATATCATACTCCATGCTAATCCCACAATAACATACTCCATGCTAATCCCACGACATCATACTCCATGCTAATCCCACGATATCATACTCCTTGCTAATCCCACGACATCATACTCCATGCTAATCCCACGATATCATACTCCATGCTAATCCCACGATATCATACTCCATGCTAATCCCACGATATCATACTCCATGCTAATCCCACGATATCATACTCCATGCTAATCCCACGATATCATACTCCATGCATATCCCACGTTATCATACTCCATGCTACTCCCATGATATCATACTCCATGCTAATCCCACGATATCATATTCCATGCGCATCCCACGACATCATACTCCATGCACATCCCACGATATCATACTCCATGCTAATCCCACGATAACATACACCATGATATTTCCACATATCATACACCATGCTAATCCCACGATAACATACACCATCCTATTTCCAAATATCATACTCCATGCTAATCCCACGATAACATACACCATGCTATTTCCACATATCATACACCATGCTAATTCCTCGATATTATACTCCATGCTAATTCCACGATATCATACACCATGCTAATTCCTCGATATTATACTCCATGCTATTTCCACGATATCATACTCCATGCTAATTCCTCGATATTATACTCCATGCTATTTCCACATATCATACACCATGCTAATTCCTCGATATTATACTCCATGCTATTTCCACGATATCATACTCCATGCTAATTCCTCGATATTATACTCCATGCTATTTCCACGATATCATACTCCATCCTAATTCCTCGATATTATACTCCATGCTATTTCCACGATATCATACTCCATGCTAATTCCTCGATATCATACTCCATGCTAATTCCTCGATATCATACTCCAAGCTAATTGTTCGATATAATACTCCATGCTAATTCCACGACAACATACTCCATGCTAATCCCACGATAACATACTCCATGCTAATCCCATGATATCATACTCCATGCACATCCCACAATATCATACTCCATGCTAATCCCACGATATCATACTCCATGCTAATCCCACGATAACATACTCCATGCTAATCCCACGACATCATACTCCATGCACATCCCACGATATCATACTCCATGCTAATCCCATGCTATTATACTCCATGCTAATCCCACGATATCATACTCCATGCTAATCCCATGCTATTATACTCCATGCTAATCCCACGATAACATATTCCATGTTAATCCCACGATATCATAATCCAAGCTAATCCCACGATATTATAATCCATGCTAATGCCACGATATCATACTCCATGCTAATGCCATGATATCATACTCCATGCTAATCCCACGACAACATACTCCATGCACATCCCACGATATCATACTCCATGCTAATCCCCCGTTATCATACTCCATGCTAATCCCACGATATCATACTCCATGCATATCCCACGATATCTACTCCATGCTAATCCCACGACATCATAATCCATGCATATCCCACGATATCATACTCCATGCTAATCGCACGATATCATACTCCATGCTAATCCCACGATATCATACTCCATGCATATCCCACGATATCATACTCCATGCTAATCCCACGATATCATACTCCATGCTAATCCCACGATATCATACTCCATGCTAATCCCACGATATCATACTCCATGCACATCCCACGATATCATACTCCATGCTACTCCCATGATATTATACTCCATGCTATTTCCACGATATCATACTCCATCCTAATTCCTCGATATTATACTCCATGCTATTTCCACGATATCATACTCCATGCTAATTCCTCGATATCATACTCCATGCTAATTCCTCGATATCATACTCCAAGCTAATTGTTCGATATAATACTCCATGCTAATTCCACGACAACATACTCCATGCTAATCCCACGATAACATACTCCATGCTAATCCCATGATATCATACTCCATGCACATCCCACAATATCATACTCCATGCTAATCCCACGATATCATACTCCATGCTAATCCCACGATAACATACTCCATGCTAATCCCACGACATCATACTCCATGCACATCCCACGATATCATACTCCATGCTAATCCCATGCTATTATACTCCATGCTAATCCCACGATATCATACTCCATGCTAATCCCATGCTATTATACTCCATGCTAATCCCACGATAACATATTCCATGTTAATCCCACGATATCATAATCCAAGCTAATCCCACGATATTATAATCCATGCTAATGCCACGATATCATACTCCATGCTAATGCCATGATATCATACTCCATGCTAATCCCACGACAACATACTCCATGCACATCCCACGATATCATACTCCATGCTAATCCCCCGTTATCATACTCCATGCTAATCCCACGATATCATACTCCATGCATATCCCACGATATCTACTCCATGCTAATCCCACGACATCATAATCCATGCATATCCCACGATATCATACTCCATGCTAATCGCACGATATCATACTCCATGCTAATCCCACGATATCATACTCCATGCATATCCCACGATATCATACTCCATGCTAATCCCACGATATCATACTCCATGCTAATCCCACGATATCATACTCCATGCTAATCCCACGATATCATACTCCATGCACATCCCACGATATCATACTCCATGCTACTCCCATGATATCATACTCCATGCTAATCCCACGATATCATATTCCATGCGCATCCCACGACATCATACTCCATGCACATCCCACGATATCATACTCCATGCTCATCCCACGATATCATACTCCATGCGCATCTCACGATATCATACTCCATGCTAATCCCACGATAACATACACCATTCTATTTCCACATATCATACACCATGCTAATCCCACGATAACATACACTATGCTATTTCCACATATCATACACCATGCTAATTCCTCGATATCATACTCCATGCTAATTCCACGATATCATACTCCATGCTAATTCCACGACAACATACTCCATGCACATCCCACGATATCATACTCCATGCTAATCCCACGATATCATACCCCATGCTAATCCCACGATATCATACTCCATGCACATCCCACGATATCATACTCCATGCACATCCCACGATATCATACTCCATGCACATCCCACGATATCATACTCCATGCGCATCCCATGATATCATACTCCATGCTAATCCCACGATATCATACTCCATGCACATCCCATGATATCATACTACATGCGCATCCCATGATATCATACTCCATGCTAATCCCACGATATCATACTCCATGCACATCCCATGATATCATACTCCATGCTAATCCCACGATATCATACTCCATGCTAATCCCACGATATCATACCCCATGCTAATCCCACGATATCATACTCCATGCTAATCCCACGATATCATACTACATGCTAATCCCACGATATCATACTCCATGCACATCCCATGATATCATACTCCATGCGCATCCCATGATATCATACTCCATGCGCATCCCATGATATCATACTCCATGCACATCCCACGATATCATACTCCATGCTAATCCCTCGATATCATACTCCATGCTAATCCCATGATATCATACTCCATGCTAATCCCACGATATCATACTCCATGCTAATCACACGATATCATACTCCATGCTAATCCCACGATATCATACTCCATGCTAATCCCACGATATCATACTCCATGCACATCCCACGATATCAAACTACATGCTAATCCCACGATATCATACTCCATGCTAATCCCATGATATCATACTCCATGCTAATCCCATGATATCATACCCCATGCTAATCCCTCGATATCATACTCCATGCACATCCCACGATATCATACTACATGCTAATCCCACGATATCATACTCCATGCTAATCCCACGATATCATACTCCATGCTAATCCCATGATATCATACTCCATGCTAATCCCATGATATCATACCCCATGCTAATCCCACGATATCATACTCCATGCTAATCCCACGATATCATACTCCATGCGCATCCCACGATATCATACTACATGCTAATCCCACGATATCATACTACATGCTAATCCCACGATATCATAGTCCATGCACATCCCATGATATCATACTACATGCTAATCCCACGATATCATACTACATGCTAATCCCACGATATCATACCCCATGCTAATCCCACGATATCATACTCCATGCACATCCCACGATATCATACTCCATGCACATCCCACGATATCATACTCCATGCACATCCCACGATATCATACTCCATGCGCATCCCATGATATCATACTCCATGCTAATCCCACGATATCATACTCCATGCACATCCCATGATATCATACTACATGCGCATCCCATGATATCATACTCCATGCTAATCCCACGATATCATACTCCATGCACATCCCATGATATCATACTCCATGCTAATCCCACGATATCATACTCCATGCTAATCCCACGATATCATACTCCATGCTAATCCCACGATATCATACTCCATGCTAATCCCACGATATCATACTCCATGCGCATCCCATGATATCATACTCCATGCGCATCCCATGATATCATACTCCATGCACATCCACGAATCATACTCCATGCTAATCCCCGAATCATACTCCATGCTAATCCCATGATATCATACTCCATGCTAATCCCACGATATCATACTCCATGCTAATCCCACGATATCATACTCCATGCTAATCCCACGATATCATACTCATGCACATCCCACGAATCATACTCATGCTAATCCCACGATATCATACTCCATGCTAATCCCATGATATCATACTCCATGCTACTCCCACGATATCATACTCCATGCTAATCCCACGGTATCATACTCCATGCACATCCCACGATATCATACTCCATGCTAATCCCACGGTGTCATACTCCATGCTAATCCCACGATATCATACTCCATGCTAATCCCACGATATCATACTCCATGCACATCCCACGATATCATACTCCATGCTACACCCACGATATCATACTCCATGCATATCCCACGATATCATACTCCATGCTAATCCCACGATATCATACTCCATGCACATCCCACGACATCATACGCCAAGCTAATCCCACGACACCTTACTCCATACTAATTCCACGAAATCTTACTCCATGCTAATTCCTCGACATTATACTCCATGCTAATGCCACTACATCATACTCCATGTTAATGCCACGACATCATACTCCATGCTAATGCCACGACATCATACTCCATGCTAATGCCACGACATCATACTCCATGCTAATGCCACGACATCATATTCCATGCTAATGCCACGATATCATACTCCAAGCTAATTCCACGATATCTTACTCCATGCTAATTCCACGATATCATACTCCATGCACATCCCACGATATCATACTCCATGCTAATCCCACGACATCTTACTCCATGCTAATGTCACGATATCATAATCTAAGCTAATCCCACGACAACATAGTCCATGCTAATCCCACGACAACATACTCCATGCTAATCCCACGACAACATACTCCATGCTAATCCCACGACATCATAATCCATGCTAATTCATCGACATCATACTCCATGCTAATTCCTCGACATCATACACCATGCTAATTCCTCGACATCATACTCCAAGCTAATCCCAAGATATCATACTCCATGCTATTTCCACATATCATACACCATGCTAATTCCTCGACATCATATCCAAGCTAATCCCACGATATCATACTCCATGCTAATCCCACGATATCATACTCCATGCTAATCCCACTATATCATACTCCATGCTAATCTCACGATATCATAATAAATGCTAATCCCACGATATCATACTCCATGCTAATCCCACGATATCATACTCCATGCTAATCCCACGATATCATACTCCATGCTAATCCCACGATATCATACTCCATGCTAATCCCTCGATATCATAATAAATGCTAATCCCACGATATCATACTCCATACTATTCCCACGATATCATACTCCATGCTAATCCCACGATATCATACTCCATGCTAATCCCACGATATCATAATAAATGCTAATCCCACGATATCATACTCTATGCTAATTCCTAAACATCATACTCCATTCTAATGCCACGATATCATACTCCATGCTAATCCCACGACAGCATAATCCATGCTAATTCCTCGACATCATACTCTATGCTAATACCTCGATATCATACTTCATGCTAATCCCACGATAACATACACCATGCTATTTCCACATATCATACAACATGCTAATCCCACGATAACATACACCATGCTATTTCCAAATATCATACTCCATGCTAATCCCACGATAACATACACCATGCTATTTCCACATATCATACACCATGCTAAGTCCTCGATATTATACTCCATGCTAATTCCACGATATCATACTCCATGCTATTTCCACATACCATACACCATGCTAATTCCTCGATATTATACTCCATGCTAATTCCACGATATCATACTCCATGCTATTTCCACGATATCATACTCCATGCTAATTCCTCGATATCATACTCATGCTAATTCCTCGATATCATACTCCATGCTAATCCCGATATCATACTCCATGCTAATCACGATATCATACTCCATGCTAATTCCACGATATCATACTCCAAGCTAATTGTTCGATATCATACCCCATGCTAATCACACGACAACATACTCCATGCTAATCCCACGATAACATACTCCATGGTAATCCCACGACATCATACTCCATGCTAATCCCACGACATCATACTCCATGCTAATCCCACGATATCATACTCCATGCTAATCCCACGACATCATACTCCATGCTAATCCCACGATATCATACTCCATGCTAATCCCACGATATCATACTCCATGCTAATCCCACGATATCATACTCCATGCTAATCCCACGATATCATACTCCATGTAATCCACGAACATACTCATGCTAATCCCAGATATCATACTCCATGCTAATCCCAGATATATACTCCATGCAATCCCATGATATCATACTCCATGCTACTCCCACGATATCATACTCCATGCATATCCCACGATATCATACTCCATGCTAATCCCACGATATCATACTCCATGCTAATCCCACGATATCATACTCCATGCACATCCCACGATATCATACTCCATGCTACTCCCACGATATCATACTCCATGCAAATCCCACGATATCATACTCCATGCTCATCCCACGATATCATACTCCATGCACATCCCACGAATCATACCCATCATCCAGAATCTACCCATGCAATCCGAATATACCCATGCCCAATCAACTCAATCCCAGATATCATACTCCATGCTAATCCCACGATATCATACTCCATGCTCATCCCACGATATCATACTCCATGCTAATCCCACGATATCATACTCCATGCTAATCCCACGATATCATACTCCATGCTAATCCCACGATATCATACTACATGCTAATCCCACGATATCATACTCCATGCACATCCCAGATATCATACTCCATGCATCCCGAACAACCCATCATCCCAATACATACTCCATCACCAACAACCACTAATCCCACGATACAACACCATGCTAATCCACGATATCATACTCCATGCTAATCCCACGATATCATACTCCATGCTAATCCCACGACAACATACTCCATGCACATCCCACGATATCATACTCCATGCTAATCCCACGATATCATACTCCATGCTAATCCCACGATATCATACTCCATGCAATCCCACGATATCATACTCCATGCTAATCCCACGATATCATACTCCATGCTAATCCCACGATATCATACTCCATGCTAATCCCTCGATATCATACTCCATGCACATCCCATGATATCATACTCCATGCTAATCCCACGATATCATACCCCATGCTAATCCCACGATATCATACTCCATGCACATCCCACGATATCATACTCCATGCACATCCCACGATATCATACTCCATGCACATCCCACGATATCATACTCCATGCGCATCCCATGATATCATACTCCATGCTAATCCCACGATATCATACTCCATGCACATCCCATGATATCATACTACATGCGCATCCCATGATATCATACTCCATGCTAATCCCACGATATCATACTCCATGCACATCCCATGATATCATACTCCATGCTAATCCCACGATATCATACTCCATGCTAATCCCACGATATCATACTCCATGCTAATCCCACGATATCATACTCCATGCTAATCCCACGATATCATACTCCATGCCATCCCATGATATCATACTCCATGCGCATCCCATGATATCATACTCCATGCACATTCCACGATATCATACTCCATGCTAATCCCACGATATCATACTCCATGCTAATCCCATGATATCATACTCCATGCTAATCCCACGATATCATACTCCATGCTAATCCCACGATATCATACTCCATGCTAATCCCACGATATCATACTCTATGCACATCCCACGATATCATACTACATGCTAATCCCACGATATCATACTCCATGCTAATCCCATGATATCATACTCCATGCTAATCCCACGATATCATACTCCATGCTAATCCCACGATATCATACTCCATGCACATCCCACGACATCATACGCCAAGCTAATCCCACGACACCTTACTCCATGCTAATTCCACGAAATCTTACTCCATGCTAATTCCTCGACATTATACTCCATGCTAATGCCACTACATCATACTCCATGTTAATGCCACGACATCATACTCCATGCTAATGCCACGACATCATACTCCATGCTAATGCCACGACATCATACTCCATGCTAATGCCACGACATCATACTCCATGCTAATGCCACGATATCATACTCCAAGCTAATTCCACGATATCTTACTCCATGCTAATTCCACGATATCATACTCCATGCACATCCCACGATATCATACTCCATGCACATCCCACGATATCATACTCCATGCTAATCCCACGACATCTTACTCCATGCTAATGTCACGATATCATAATCTAAGCTAATCCCACGACAACATAGTCCATGCTAATCCCACGACAACATACTCCATGCTAATCCCACGACAACATACTCCATGCTCATCCCACGACATCATAATCCATGCTAATTCATCGACATCATACTCCATGCTAATTCCTCGACATCATACACCATGCTAATTCCTCGACATCATACTCCAGGCTAATCCCAAGATATCATACTCCATGCTATTTCCACATATCATACACCATGCTAATTCCTCGACATCATATCCAAGCTAATCCCACGATATCATACTCCATGCTAATCCCACGATATCATACTCCATGCTAATCCCACGATATCATACCCCATGCTAATCCCACGATATCATACTCCATGCACATCCCACGATATCATACTCCATGCTACTCCCACGATATCATACTCCATGCATATCCCACGATATCATACTCCATGCTAATCCCACGATATCATACTCCATGCACATCCCACGACATCATACGCCAAGCTAATCCCACGACACCTTACTCCATGCTAATTCCACGAAATCTTACTCCATGCTAATTCCTCGACATTATACTCCATGCTAATGCCACTACATCATACTCCATGTTAATGCCACGACATCATACTCCATGCTAATGCCACGACATCATACTCCATGCTAATGCCACGACATCATACTCCATGCTAATGCCACGACATCATACTCCATGCTAATGCCACGATATCATACTCCAAGCTAATTCCACGATATCTTACTCCATGCTAATTCCACGATATCATACTCCATGCACATCCCACGATATCATACTCCATGCACATCCCACGATATCATACTCCATGCTAATCCCACGACATCTTACTCCATGCACATCCCACGATATCATACTCCATGCACATCCCACGATATCATACTCCATGCTAATCCCACGATATCATACTCCATGCTAATCCCACGATATCATACTCCATGCTAATCCCACGATATCATAATAAATGCTAATCCCACGATATCATACTCCATGCTAATCCCACGATATCATACTCCATGCTAATCCCACGATATCATACTCCATGCTAATCCCACGATATCATACTCCATGCTAATCCCACGATATCATAATAAATGCTAATCCCACGATATCATACTCTATGCTAATTCCTAAACATCATACTCCATTCTAATGCCACGATATCATACTCCATGCTAATCCCACGACAGCATAATCCATGCTAATTCCTCGACATCATACTCTATGCTAATTCCTCGATATCATACTTCATGCTAATCCCACGATAACATACACCATGCTATTTCCACATATCATACACCATGCTAATCCCACGATAACATACACCATGCTGTTTCCAAATATCATACTCCATGCTAATCCCACGATAACATACACCATGCTATTTCCACATATCATACACCATGCTATGTCCTCGATATTATACTCCATGCTAATTCCACGATATCATACTCCATGCTATTTCCTCATACCATACACCATGCTAATTCCTCGATATTATACTCCATGCTAATTCCACGATATCATACTCCATGCTATTTCCACGATATCATACTCCATGCTAATTCCTCGATATCATACTACATGCTAATTCCTCGATATCATACTCCATGCTAATTTCACGATATCATACTCCAAGCTAATTGTTCGATATCATACCCCATGCTAATCACACGACAACATACTCCATGCTAATCCCACGATAACATACTCCATGGTAATCCCACGACATCATACTCCATGCTAATCCCACGACATCATACTCCATGCGCATCCCACGATATCATACTCCATGCTAATCCCACGATAACATACACCATTCTATTTCCACATATCATACACCATGCTAATCCCACGATAACATACACTATGCTATTTCCACATATCATACACCATGCTAATTCCACGATATCATACTCCATGCTAATTCCACGACAACATACTCCATGCACATCCCACGATATCATACTCCATGCTAATCCCACGATATCATACTCCATGCTAATCCCACGATATCATACTCCATGCTAATCCCTCGATATCATACTCCATGCACATCCCATGATATCATACTCCATGCTAATCCCACGATATCATACCCCATGCTAATCCCACGATATCATACTCCATGCACATCCCACGATATCATACTCCATGCACATCCCACGATATCATACTCCATGCACATCCCACGATATCATACTCCATGCGCATCCCATGATATCATACTCCATGCTAATCCCACGATATCATACTCCATGCACATCCCATGATATCATACTACATGCGCATCCCATGATATCATACTCCATGCTAATCCCACGATATCATACTCCATGCACATCCCATATATCATACCCATCACGATATCATACTCCATGCTAATCCCACGATATCATACCCCATGCTAATCCCACGATATCATACTCCATGCTAATCCCACGATATCATACTACATGCTAATCCCACGATATCATACTCCATGCACATCCCATGATATCATACTCCATGCGCATCCCATGATATCATACTCCATGCGCATCCCATGATATCATACTCCATGCACATCCCACGACATCATACTCCATACTAATCCCACGATATCATACTCCATGCTAATCCCATGCTATTATACTCCATGCTAATCCCACGATAACATATTCCATGTTAATCCCACGATATCATAATCCAAGCTAATCCCACGATATTATAATCAATGCTAATGCCACGATATCATACTCCATGCTAATGCCATGCTATCATACTCCATGCTAATCCCACGACAACATACTCCATGCACATCCTACGATATCATACTCCATGCTAATCCCACGATATCATACTCCATGCTAATCCCACGATATCATACTCCATGCATATCCCACGATATCATACTCCATGCTAATCCCACGATATCATACTCCATGCTAATCCCACGATATCATACTCCATGCTAATCCCTCGATATCATACTCTATGCACATCCCATGATATCATACTCCATGCTAATCCCACGATATCATACCCCATGCTAATCCCACGATATCATACTCCATGCACATCCCACGATATCATACTCCATGCACATCCCACGATATCATACTCCATGCACATCCCACGATATCATACTCCATGCGCATCCCATGATATCATACTCCATGCTAATCCCACGATATCATACTCCATGCACATCCCATGATATCATACTACATGCGCATCCCATGATATCATACTCCATGCTAATCCCACGATATCATACTCCATGCACATCCCATGATATCATACTCCATGCTAATCCCACGATATCATACTCCATGCTAATCCCACGATATCATACCCCATGCTAATCCCACGATATCATCCTCCATGCTAATCCCACGATATCATACTCCATGCGCATCCCATGATATCATACTCCATGCGCATCCCATGATATCATACTCCATGCACATTCCACGATATCATACTCCATGCTAATCCCTCGATATCATACTCCATGCTAATCCCATGATATCATACTCCATGCTAATCCCACGATATCATACTCCATGCTAATCCCACGATATCATACTCCATGCTAATCCCACGATATCATACTCTATGCACATCCCACGATATCATACTACATGCTAATCCCACGATATCATACTCCATGCTAATCCCATGATATCATACTCCATGCTAATCCCACGATATCATACTCCATGCTAATCCCACGATATCATACTCCATGCTAATCCCATGATATCATACTCCATGCTAATCCCACGATATCATACTCCATGCTAATCCCATGATATCATACCCCATGCTAATCCCTCGATATCATACTCCATGCACATCCCACGATATCATACTACATGCTAATCCCACGATATCATACTCCATGCTAATCCCACGATATCATACTCCATGCTAATCCCATGATATCATACTCCATGCTAATCCCATGATATCATACCCCATGCTAATCCCACGATATCATACTCCATGCTAATCCCACGATATCATACTCCATGCACATCCCACGATATCATACTACATGCTAATCCCACGATATCATACTACATGCTAATCCCACGATATCATAGTCCATGCACATCCCATGATATCATACTACATGCTAATCCCACGATATCATACTACATGCTAATCCCACGATATCATACCCCATGCTAATCCCACAATATCATACTCCATGCACATCCCACGATATCATACTTCATGCTAATCCCACGATAACATACACCATGCTATTTCCACATATCATACAACATGCTAATCCCACGATAACATACACCATGCTATTTCCAAATATCATACTCCATGCTAATCCCACGATAACATACACCATGCTATTTCCACATATCATACACCATGCTAAGTCCTCGATATTATACTCCATGCTAATTCCACGATATCATACTCCATGCTATTTCCACATACCATACACCATGCTAATTCCTCGATATTATACTCCATGCTAATTCCACGATATCATACTCCATGCTATTTCCACATACCATACACCATGCTAATTCCTCGATATCATACTCCATGCTATTTCCACGATATCATACTCCATGCTAATTCCTCGATATCATACTACATGCTAATTCCTCGATATCATACTCCATGCTAATTCCTCGATATCATACTCCATGCTAATTTTACGATATCATACTCCATGCTAATTCCACGACAACATACTCCATGCTAATCCCACGATAACATACTCCATGGTAATCCCACGACATCATACTCCATGCTAATCCCACGATATCATACTCCATGCTAATCCCACGACATCATACTCCATGCTAATCCCACGATATCATACTCCATGTTAATCCCACGACATCATACTCCATGTTAATCCCACGAAAACATACTCTATGCTAATCCCAAGATATTATACTCCATGCTAATCCCATGATATTATACTCCATGCTAATCCCACGATATTATACTCCATGCTAATCCCATGATATCATACTCCATGCTAATCCCACGATATCATACTCCATGCTAATCCCACGACATCATACTCCATGTTAATCCCACGAAAACATACTCTATGCTAATCCCAAGATATTATACTCCATGCTAATCCCATGATATTATACTCCATGCTAATCCCACGATATTATAATCCATGCTAATCCCACGATATCATACTCCATGCTAATCCCACGACAACATACTCCCTTCTAATCCCACGATATCATACTCCATGCTAATCCCACGACATCATACTCCATGCTAATTCCTCGATATCATACTCCATGCTAATTCCTTGGATTCAAACGCCATGCTAATTCCACGATATCATACACCATGTTAATTCCTCGATATCATACTTCATGCTAATCCCACGACATTATAATACATGCTATTCCCATGATATCATACTCCAAGCTAATCCCACGATATCATACTCCATGCTAATCCCACGACATTATAATATATGCTAATCCCACGACGCACATTCCAAGCTAAGACCACGAAAGCATACTCCAAGCTAACTTCACATCCTCTTTTACTAAAATTCTTCTTCACAAATTATGACCATTTAGTTGTAACATCGATTTCAGATACCTGCCAGAAGAAATCATGCTTTGGCTTTCGTTGTTGTTGTTTCTACCACTGCTTAGTACTGTAACTGCACAGGACAATATGACAGGTAAGTTCAAATCATCACACTTGTCCTCCATTGCCTCCAGTAGGTAACACTGTTGTATGTGCCTCCATTGCAACCAGTAGGTAACACTGTTGTATGTGCCTCCATTGCCTCCAGTATGTAACACTGTTGTATGTGCCTCCATTGTCTCCAGTAGGTAACACTGTTGTATGTGTATGTGCCTCCATTGCCTCCAGTAGGTAACACTGTTGTATGTGCCTCCATTGCCTCCAGTAGGTAACACTGTTGTATGTGTATGTGCCTCCATTGCAACCAGTCGGTAACACTGTTGTATGTGCCTCCATTGCCTCCAGTAGGTAACACTGTTGTATGTGCCTCCATTGCCTCCAGTAGGTAACACTGTTGTATGTGCCTCCATTGCCTCCAGTAGGTAACACTGTTGTATGTGCCTCCATTGCAACCAGTAGGTAACACTGTTGTATGTGCCTCTATTGCAACCAGTAGGTAACACTGTTGTATGTGCCTCTATTGCAACCAGTAGGTAACACTGTTGTATGTGCCTCTATTGCAACCAGTAGGTAACACTGTTGTATGTGCCTCCATTGCAACCAGTAGGTAACACTGTTGTATGTGCCTCTATTGCAACCAGTAGATAACACTGTTGTATGTGCCTCTATTGCAACCAGTAGATAACATCGTTGTATGTGTATTACCTTCGTTACAACCAGTCGGTAACACTGTTTGTGTATTTCCTCAGTAGATAACATCGTTGTATGTGTATTACCTTCGTTACAACAAGTCGGTAACACTGTTGTATGTGTATTACCTTCGTTACAACAAGTCGGTAACACTGTTGTATGTGTATTACCTTCGTTACAACCAGTCGGTAACACTGTAGTATGTGTATTACCTTCGTTACAACAAGTCGGTAACACTGTTGTATGTGTATTACCTTCGTTACAACAAGTCGGTAACACTGTAGTATGTGTATTACCTTCGTTACAACAAGTCGGTAACACTGTTGTTTGTGTATGTCCGCCACTGCAACCAGTAGTTAATACTATTGTATGTGTATATCCTCGGTTGCAACCAGTAGGTAACACTGTTGTATGTGTATGTGCCTCCATTGCCTCCAGTAGGTAACACTGTTGTATGTGTATGTGCCTCCATTGCAACCAGTAGGTAACACTGTTGTATGTGTATGTGCCTCCATTGCCTCCAGTAGGTTACACTGTTGTATGTGTATGTGCCTCCATTGCCTCCAGTAGGTAACACTGTTGTATGTGTATGTGCCTCCATTGCCTCCAGTAGGTTACACTGTTGTATGTGTATGTGCCTCCATTGCCTCCAGTAGGTTACACTGTTGTATGTGTATGTGCCTCCATTGCCTCCAGTAGGTTACACTGTTGTATGTGTATGTGCCTCCATTGCCTCCAGTAGGTTACACTGTTGTATGTGTATGTGCCTCCATTGCCTCCAGTAGGTTACACTGTTGTATGTGTATGTGCCTCCATTGCCTCCAGTAGGTTACACTGTTGTATGTGTATGTGCCTCCATTGCCTCCAGTAGGTTACACTGTTGTATGTGTATGTGCCTCCATTGCCTCCAGTAGGTTACACTGTTGTATGTGTATGTGCCTCCATTGCCTCCAGTAGGTTACACTGTTGTATGTGTATGTGCCTCCATTGCCTCCAGTAGGTTACACTGTTGTATGTGCCTCCATTGCCACCAGTAGGTAACACTGTTGTATGTGCCTCCATTGCCTCCAGTAGGTAACACTGTTGTATGTGCCTCCATTGCCTCCAGTAGGTAACACTGTTGTATGTTTATAACCTCCATTACGACCAGTAGGTAACCGTACCCACCACATAAATACTGCCGTACCCATGACATAATTATTGTCGTACCCACCACATAAATACTGCCATACCCACCACACATACACTACACTACCCACCACATAAATACTGCCATACCCACCACACATACACTACCCACCACATAAATACTGCCATACCCACCACATAAATACTGCCATACCCACCACATATATTTTGCCGTACCCACCACATAAATACCTGCCGTACCCACCACATAAATACTGCCGTACCCACCACATAAATACTGCCGTACCCACCACACATACACTACACTACCCACCACATAAATACTGCCGTACCCACCACATAAATACCTGCCGTACCCACCACACATATACTACACTACCCACCACATAAATACTGCCGTACCCACCACATAAATACTGCCGTACCCACCACATAAATACTGCCGTACCCACCACATAAATACTGCCGTACCCACCACACATACACTACACTACCCACCACATAAATACTGCCGTACCCACCACATAAATACTGCCGTACCCACCACATAAATACTGCCGTACCCACCACATATATACACTAGCCACCATAAATACTGCCGTACCCACCACATAAATACTGCCCTACCCACCACATAAATACTGCCATACCCACCACACATATACTACACTACCCACCACATAAATACTGCCGTACCCACCACATAAATACTGCCGTACCCACCACATAAATACTGCCGTACCCACCACATAAATACTGCCGTACTCACCACACATACACTACACTACCCACCACATAAATACTGCCGTACCCACCACACATACACTGCACTACCCACCACATAAATACTGCCATACCCACCACATAAATACTGCCGTACCCACCACACATATACTACACTACCCACAACATAAATACTGCCGTACCCACCACATAAATACTGCCGTACTCATCACCCATACACTACACTACCCACCACATAAATACTGCCGTATTCACCACACATACACTACACTACCCACCACATAAATACTGCCGTACCCACCACACATACACTGCACTACCCACCACATAAATACTGCCATACCCACCACATAAATACTGCCGTACCCACCACACATACACTACACTACCCACCACATAAATACTGCTATACCCACCACACATATACTACACTACCCACCACATAAATACTGCCGTACCCACCACATAAATACTGCAATACCCACCACACATACACTGCACTACCCAACACATAAATACCTTCCGTACCCACCACACATATACTACACTACCCACCACTAAAATACTGCCGTACCCACCACACATACACTGCACTACCCACAACATAAATACGGCCGTACCAACTACATAAATACTGCCGTACCCACCACATAAATACTGCCGTACCCACCACACATACACTACACTACCCACCACATAAATATTGCCGTACCCACCACCTAAATACCTGTAGTACCCACCACACATACACTACACTACCCACCACATAAATACCTGCCGTACCCACCACACATACACTACCCTACAAATCACATAAACACTGCCGTACGCACCACATAAATACCTGCCGTACCCACCACACATACACTACACTACCCACCGCATAAATACTGCCGTACCCATCACATAAATACCTGCCGTACCCACCACGCATACACTACACTACCCACAACATAAATACTGCCGTACCCACCACATAAATACTGCCGTACTCACCACATAAATACTGCCGTACCCACCACATAAATACTGCCGTACCCACCACATAAATACTGCCGTACCCACCACGCATACACTACACTACCCACCACATAAATACTGCCGTACTCACCACATAAATACTGCCGTACCCACCACATAAATACTGCCGTACTCACCACATAAATACTGCCGTACCCACCACACATACACAACACTACTCACCACATAAATATTGCCGTACCCACCTCATAAATTCTGCCGTACCCACCACATAAATACTGCCGTACCCACCACACATATACTACACTACCCACCACATAAATACTGCCGTACTCACCACACATATAGTACACTACCCACCACATAAATACTGCCGTACCCACCACATAAATACCTGCCGTACCCACCACATATATACTGCACTATCCACCACATAAATACTGCCGTACTCATCACCCATACACTGCACTACCCACCACATAAATAATGCCGTACTCACCACATAAATACTGTCGTACCCACCACACATATACTACACTACCCACCACATAAATACTGCCGTACCCACCACATAAATACTGCACTACCCACCACATAAATACTGCCGTACCCACTACATAAATACTGCCGTACCCACCACATAAATACTGCCGTACCCACCACACATACACTACACTACCCACCACATAAATATTGCCGTACCCACCACATAAATACCTGCCGTACCCACTACACATACACTACACTACCCACCACATAAATACCTGCCGTACCCACCACACATACACTACCCTACAAATCACATAAATACTGCCGTACCCACCACATAAATACCTGTCGTACCCACCACACATACACTACACTACCCACCGCATAAATACTGCCGTACCCACCACATAAATACCTGCCGTACCCACCACGCATACACTACACTACCCACCACATAAATACTGCCGTTCCCACCACATAAATACTGCCGTACTCACCACATAAATACTGCCGTACCCACCAAATAAATACTGCCGTACCCACCACGCATACACTACACTACCCACCACATAAATACTGCCGTACTCATCACTCATACACTGCACTACCAACCACATAAATAATGCCGTACTCACCACATAAATACTGTCGTACCCACCACATAAATACTGTCGTACCCACCACATAAATACTGTCGTACCCACCACACATATACTACACAACCCACCACATAAATACTGCCGTACCCACCACATAAATGCTGATGTACCCACCACACATATACTACACTACCCACCACATAAATACTGCCGTACCCACCACACAAATACTGCGGTACTCACCACGTATACACTACACTACCCACCACATAAATACTGCCGTACCCACCACATAAATACTGCCGTACCCACCACATAAATACTGCCGTACCCACCACATAAACACTGCCGTACCCACCACATAAATATTGCCGTACCAACCACATAAATACATGCCGTACCCACCACATAAATACTGTCGTACGCACCACACATATACTACACTATCCACCACATAAATACTGCCGTACTCATCACCCATACACTGCACTACCCACCACATAAATAATGCCGTACTCACCACATAAATACTGTCGTACCCACCACACATATACTACACTACCCACCACATAAATACTGCCGTACCCACCACATAAATACTGCACTACCCACCACATAAATACTGCCGTACCCACCACATAAATACTGCCGTACCCACCACATAAATACTGCCGTACCCACCACAAATACTCTACCCACACATAAATACTGCCGTACCCACCACATAAATACTGCCGTACCCACCACATAAATACTGCCGTACCCACCACATAAATACTGCCGTACCCACCACACATACACTACACTACCCACCACATAAATACTGCCGTACTCACCACATAAATACTGCCGTACCCACCACATAAATACTGCCGTACCCACCACATAAATACTGCCGTACCCACCACACATATACTACACTACCCACCACATAAATACTGCCGTACCCACCACACATATACTACACTACCCACCACATAAATACTGCCGTACCCACCACATAAATACTGCCGTACCCACCACATAAATACTACCGTACCCACCACATAAATACTGCCGTACCCACCACACATATACTACACTACCCACCACATAAATACTGCCGTACCCACCACATAAATACTGCCGTACCCACCACATAAATACTGCCGTACCCACCACATAAATACTGCCGTACCCACCACATAAATACTGCCGTACCCACCACATAAATACTGCCGTACCCACCACATAAATACTGCCGTACCCACCACATAAATACTGCCGTACCCACCACATAAATACTGCCGTACCCACCACATAAATACTGCCGTACCCACCACACATACATACACTACCCACCACATAAATACTGCCGTACCACCACACATATACTACACTACCCACCACATAAATACTGCCGTACCCACCACATAAATACTGCCGTACCCACCACACAATACACTACCCACCACATAAATACTGCCGTACCCACCACATAAATACTGCCGTACCCACCACATAAATACTGCCGTACCCACCACATAAATACTGCCGTACCCACCACACATACACTACACTACCCACCACATAAATACTGCCGTACCCACCACATAAATACTGCCGTACCCACCACATAAATACTGCCGTACCCACCACACATATACTACACTACCCACCACATAAATACTGCCGTACCCACCACATAAATACTGCCGTACCCACCACATAAACCTGCCGTACCAACCACATAAATACTGCCGTACCCACCACACAATTACTGCCGTACCCACCACATAAATACTGCCGTACCCACGACATAAATACTGCCGTACTCACCACATAAATACTGCCGTACCCACCACATAAATACTGCCGTACCCACCACACATACACTACACTACCCACCACATAAATACTGCCGTACTCACAACATAAATACTGCCGTACCCACCACATAAATACTGCCGTACCCACCACATAAATACTGCCGTACCCACAACATAAATACTGCCGTACCCACCACATAAATACTGCCGTACCCACCACATAAATACCTGCCGTACACACCACATAAATACTGCCGTACCCACCACATAAATACTGCCGTACTCACCACACATACACTACTCTACTCACCACATAAATACTGCCGTACCCACCACATAAATACTGCCGTACCCACCACATAAATACTGCCGTACCCACCACACATATACTACACTACCCACCACATAAATACTGCCGTACCCACCACATAAATACTGCCGTACCCACCACATAAATACCTGCCGTACCCACCACATAAATACTGCCGTACCCACCACATAAATACTGCCGTACCCACCACACATATACTGCCGTACCCACCACATAAATACTGCCGTACCCACCACACATACACTACACTACCCACCACATAAATACTGCCGTACACCACATAAATACTGCCGTACTCACCACATAAATACTGCCGTACCCACCACATAAATACTGCCGTACCCACCACACATATACTACACTACCCACCACATAAATACTGCCCCACCACATATAACTGCCGTACCACCACATAAATACTGCCGTACCCACCACATAAATACTGCCGTACCCACCACATAAATACTGCCGTACCCACCAATAAATACTGCCGTACCCACCACATAAATACCTGCCGTACCCACCACACAAACTACACTACCCACCACATAAATACTGCCGTACCCACCACATAATACTGCCTACCACCATAAATACTGCCGTACCCACACATAAATACTGCCGTACCCACCACATAAATACTGCCGTACCCACCACACATACACTACACTACCCACCACATAAATACTGCCGTACCCACCACATAAATACTGCCGTACCCACCACATAAATACTGCCGTACCCACCACATAAATACTGCCGTACCCACCACATAAATACTGCCGTACCCACCACATAAATACTGCCGTACCCACCACATAAATACTGCCGTACCCACCACACAAATACTGCCGTACCCACAACATAAATACTGCCGTACCCACCACATAAATACTGCCGTACTCACCACATAAATACTGCCGTACCCACCACATAAATACTGCCGTACCCACCACACATACACTACACTACCCACCACATAAATACTGCCGTACCCACCACATAAATACTGCCCTACCCACCACATAAATACTGCCGTACCCACCACATAAATACTGCCGTACCCACCACATAAATACTGCCGTACCCACCACATAAATACTGCCGTACCCACCACATAAATACTGCCGTACCCACCACACAAATACTGCCGTACCCACCACATAAATACTGCCGTACCCACCACATAAATACTGCCGTACCCACCACATAAATACTGCCGTACCCACCACATAAATACTGCCGTACCCACCACACATACACTACACTACCCACCACATAAATACTGCCGTACTCACCACATAAATACTGCCCTACCCACCACATAAATACTGCCGTACCCACCACATAAATACTGCCGTACCCACCACACATACACTACACTACCCACCACATAAATACTGCCGTACCCACCACATAAATACTGCCGTACCCACCACATAAATACTGCCGTACCCACCACATAAATACTGCCGTACCCACCACACATATACTACACTACCCACCACATAAATACTGCCGTACCCACCACATAAATACTGCCGTACCCACCACATAAATACTGCCGTACCCACCACATAAATACTGCCGTACTCACCACATAAATACTGCCGTACCCACCACATAAATACTGCCGTACCCACCACATAAATACTGCCGTACCCACCACACATACACTACACTACCCACCACATAAATACTGCCGTACTCACCACATAAATACTGCCGTACCCACCACATAAATACTGCCGTACCCACCACATAAATACTGCCGTACCCACCACACATACACTACACTACCCACCACATAAATACTGCCGTACCCACCACACATACACTACACTACCCACCACATAAATACTGCCGTACCCACCACATAAATACTGCCGTACCCACCACATAAATACTGCCGTACCCACCACATAAATACTGCCGTACCCACCACACATACACTACCCACCACATAAATACTGCCGTACCCACCACATAAATACTGCCGTACCCACCACATAAATACCTGCCGTACCCACCACATAAATACTGCCGTACCCACCACATAAATACTGCCGTACCCACCACACAAATACTGCCGTACCCACCACATAAATACTGCCGTACCCACCACATAAATACTGCCGTACTCACCACATAAATACTGCCGTACCCACCACATAAATACTGCCGTACCCACCACACATACACTACACTACCCACCACATAAATACTGCCGTACCCACCACATAAATACTGCCGTACCCACCACATAAATACTGCCGTACCCACCACACATATACTACACTACCCACCACATAAATACTGCCGTACCCACCACATAAATACTGCCGTACCCACCACATAAATACTGCCGTACCCACCACATAAATACTGCCGTACCCACCACACATATACTACACTACCCACCACATAAATACTGCCGTACCCACCACATAAATACCTGCCGTACCCACCACATAAATACTGCCGTACCCACCACATAAATACTGCCGTACCCACCACACATATACTACACTACCCACCACATAAATACTGCCGTACCCACCACATAAATACTGCCGTACCCACCACATAAATACTGCCGTACCACCACATAAATACTGCCGTACCCACCACACATACACTACACTACCCACCACATAAATACTGCCGTACCCACCACATAAATACTGCCGTACCCACCACACATATACTACACTACCCACCACATAAATACTGCCGTACTCACCACATAAATACTGCCGTACCCACCACATAAATACTGCCGTACCCACCACATAAATACCTGCCGTACCCACCACATATATACTGCACTATCCACCACATAAATACTGCCGTACTCACCACCCATACACTGCACTACCCACCACATAAATACTGCCGTACCCACCACATAAATACTGCAGTACCCACCACACATATACTACACTACCCACCACATAAATACTGCCGTAGCCACCACATAAATACCTGCCGTACACACCACATAAATACTGCCGTACCCACCACATAAATACTGCCGTACTCACCACACATACACTACACTACCCACCACATAAATACTGCCGTACCCACCACATAAATACTGCCGTACCCACAACATAAATACTGCCGTACCCACCACACATATACTACACTACCCACCACATAAATACTGCCGTACCCACCACATAAATACTGCCGTACCCACCACATAAACCTGCCGTACCAACCACATAAATACTGCCGTACCCACCACACAATTACTGCCGTACCCACCACATAAATACTGCCGTACCCACGACATAAATACTGCCGTACTCACCACATAAATACTGCCGTACCCACCACATAAATACTACCGTACCCACCACACATACACTACACTACCCACCACATAAATACTGCCGTACTCACAACATAAATACTGCCGTACCCACCACATAATACTGCCGTACCCACCACATAAATACTGCCGTACCCACAACATAAATACTGCCGTACCCACCACATAAATACTGCCGTACCCACCACATAAATACCTGCCGTACACACCACATAAATACTGCCGTACCCACCACATAAATACTGCCGTACTCACCACACATACACTACTCTACTCACCACATAAATACTGCCGTACCCACCAAATAAATACTGCCGTACCCACAACATAAATACTGCCGTACCCACCACACATATACTATACTACCCACCACATAAATACTGCCGTACGCACCACATAAATACTGCCGTACCCACCACATAAATACCTGCCGTACCCACCACATAAATACTGCCGTACCCACCACATAAATACTGCCGTACCCACCACACATATACTGCCGTACCCACCACACATATACTGCCGTACCCACCACATAAATACTGCCGTACCCACCACACATACACTACACTACCCACCACATAAATACTGCCGTACCCACCACATAAATACTGCCATACTCACCACATAAATACTGCCGTACCCACCACATAAATACCTGCCGTACCCACCACACATATACTACACTACCCACCACATAAATACTGCCGTAACCACCACATATATAACTGCCGTACACACCACATAAATACTGCCGTACCCACCACATAAATACTGCCGTACCCACCACATAAATATTGCCGTACTCACCATATAAATACTGCCGTACCCACCACATAAATACCTGCCGTACCGACCACACATATACTACACTACCCACCACATAAATACTGCCGTACCCACCACATATATAACTGCCGTACACACCACATAAATACTGCCGTACCCACCACATAAATACTGCCGTACCCACCACATAAATACTGCCGTACCCACCACACATACACTACACTACCCACAACATAAATACTGCCGTACCCATCACACATATACTACACTACCCACCACATAAATACTGCCGTACCCACCACATAAATACTGCCGTACCCACCACATAAATACCTGCCGTACCCACCACATAAATACTGCCGTACCCACCACATAAATACTGCCGTACCCACCACACAAATACTGCCGTACCCACCACATAAATACTGCCGTACCCACCACATAAATACTGCCGTACTCACCACATAAATACTGCCGTACCCACCACATAAATACTGCCGTACCCACCACACATACACTACACTACCCACCACATAAATACTGCCGTACCCACCACATAAATACTGCCCTACCCCACATAAATACTGCCGTACCCACCACATAAATACTGCCGTACCCACCACACATATACTACACTACCCACCACATAAATACTGCCGTACCCACCACATAAATACTGCCGTACCCACCACATAAATACTGCCGTACCCACCAACATAAATACTGCCGTACCCACCACATAAATACTGCCGTACCCACCACATAAATACTGCCGTACCCACCACATAAATACTGCCGTACCCACCACACATACACTACACTACCCACCACATAAATACTGCCGTACCCACCACATAAATACTGCCGTACCCACCACATAAATACTGCCGTACC
>CM026389.1:62604113-62650340 GCA_014843695.1 Archivesica marissinica | reverse complement strand
TCTAGCTTGCTGGGGGCGTAAGCATGTGTATCTAGCTTGCTGGGGGCGTAAGCATGTGTATCTAGCTTGCTGTGGGCGTAAGCATGTGTATCTAGCTTGCTGGGGGCGTAAGCATGTGTATCTAGCTTGCTGGGGGCGTAAGCATGTGTATCTAGCTTGCTGGGGGCGTAAGCATGTGTATCTAGCTTGCTGGGGGCGTAAGCATGTGTATCTAGCTTGCTGGGGGCGTAAGCATGTGTATCTAGCTTGCTGGGGGCGTAAGCATGTGTATCTAGCTTGCTGGGGGCGTAAGCATGTGTATCTAGCTTGCTGGGGGCGTAAGCATGTGTATCTAGCTTGCTGGGGGCGTAAGCATGTGTATCTAGCTTGCTGGGGGCGTAAGCATGTGTATCTAGCTTGCTGGGGGCGTAAGCATGTGTATCTAGCTTGCTGGGGGCGTAAGCATGTGTATCTAGCTTGCTGGGGGCGTAAGCATGTGTATCTAGCTTGCTGGGGGCGTAAGCATGTGTATCTAGCTTGATGGGGGCGTAAGCATGTGTATCTAGCTTGCTGGGGGCGTAAGCATGTGTATCTAGCTTGCTGGGGGCGTAAGCATGTTTATCTGGCTTGATGTGGGCGTAAGCATGTGTATCTAGCTTGCTGGGGGCGTAAGCATGTATTTCTTGCTTGCTGGGGGCGTAAGCATGTGTATATAGCTTGCTGGGGGCGTAAGCATGTGTATCTGCTTGCTGGGGACGTAAGCATGTGTATCTTGCTTGCTGGGGGCGTAAGCATGTGTATCTAGCTTGCTGGGGGCGTAAGCATGTGTATCTAGCTTGCTGGGGGCGTAAGCATGTGTATCTAGCTTGCTGGGGGCGTAAGCATGTGTATCTAGCTTGCTGGGGGCGTAAGCATGTGTATCTAGCTTGCTGGGGGCGTAAGCATGTGTATCTAGCTTGCTGGGGGCGTAAGCATGTGTATCTAGCTTGCTGGGGCGTAAGCATGTGTATCTAGCTTGCTGGGGGCGTAAGCATGTGTATCTAGCTTGCTGGGGGCGTAAGCATGTTTCTAGCTTGCGGGGGCGTAAGCATGTGTTCTAGCTTGCTGGGGGCGTAAGCATGTGTATCTAGCTTGCTGGGGGCGTAAGCATGTGTATCTAGCTTGCTGGGGGCGTAAGCATGTGTATCTAGCTTGCTGGGGGCGTAAGCATGTGTATCTAGCTTGATGGGGCGTAAGCATGTGTATCTAGCTTGCTGTGGGCGTAAGCATGTGTATCTAGCTTGCTGGGGGCGTAAGCATGTGTATCTAGCTTGCTGGGGGCGTAAGCATGTGTATCTAGCTTGCTGGGGGCGTAAGCATGTGTATCTAGCTTGCTGGGGGCGTAAGCATGTGTATCTAGCTTGCTGGGGGCGTAAGCATGTGTATCTAGCTTGCTGGGGCGTAAGCATGTGTATCTTGCTTGCTGGGGGCGTAAGCATGTGTATCTTGCTTGATGGGGGCGTAATCATGTGTATCTAGCTTGCTGGGGGCGTAAGCATGTGTATCTAGCTTGCTGGGGGCGTAAGCATGTGTATCTAGCTTGCGGGGGCGTAAGCATGTGTATCTAGCTTGCTGGGGGCGTAAGCATGTGTATCTAGCTTGCTGGGGGCGTAAGCATGTGTATCTAGCTTGCTGGGGGCGTAAGCATGTGTATCTAGCTTGCTGGGGGCGTAAGCATGTGTATCTAGCTTGCTGGGGGCGTAAGCATGTGTATCTAGCTTGCTGGGGGCGTAAGCATGTGTATCTAGCTTGCTGGGGGCGTAAGCATGTGTATCTAGCTTGCTGGGGGCGTAAGCATGTGTATCTAGCTTGCTGGGGGCGTAAGCATGTGTATCTAGCTTGCTGGGGGCGTAAGCATGTGTATCTAGCTTGCTGGGGCGTAAGCATGTGTATCTAGCTTGATGGGGGCGTAAGCATGTGTATCTAGCTTGATGGGGGCGTAAGCATGTGTATCTAGCTTGCTGGGGCGTAAGCATGTGTATCTAGCTTGCTGGGGGCGTAAGCATGTGTATCTTGCTTGCTGGGGGCGTAAGCATGTGTATCTAGCTTGCTGGGGGCGTAAGCATGTGTATCTAGCTTGCTGGGGGCGTAAGCATGTGTATCTAGCTTGCGGGGGCGTAAGCATGTGTATCTAGCTTGCTGGGGGCGTAAGCATGTGTATCTAGCTTGCTGGGGGCGTAAGCATGTGTATCTAGCTTGCTGGGGGCGTAAGCATGTGTATCTAGCTTGCTGGGGGCGTAAGCATGTGTATCTAGCTTGATGTGGGCGTAAGCATGTGTATCTAGCTTGCTGGGGGCGTAAGCATGTGTATCTAGCTTGCTGGGGGCGTAAGCATGTGTATCTAGCTTGCTGGGGGCGTAAGCATGTGTATCTAGCTTGATGGGGGCGTAAGCATGTGTATCTAGCTTGCTGGGGGCGTAAGCATGTGTATCTAGCTTGCTGGGGGCGTAAGCATGTGTATCTAGCTTGCTGGGGGCGTAAGCATGTGTATCTAGCTTGCTGGGGGCGTAAGCATGTATTTCTAGCTTGCTGGGGGCGTAAGCATGTGTATCTAGCTTGCTGGGGGCGTAAGCATGTGTATCTAGCTTGCTGGGGGCGTAAGCATGTGTATCTAGCTTGCTGGGGGCGTAAGCATGTGTATCTAGCTTGCTGGGGGCGTAAACATGTGTATCTAGCTGGGGGGCGTAAGTATGTATTTAGCTTGCGGGCGTAAGCATGTGTATCTAGCTTGCTGGGGGCGTAAGCATGTGTATCTAGCTTGCTGGGGGCGTAAGCATGTGTATCTAGCTTGCTGGGGGCGTAAGCATGTGTATCTAGCTTGCTGGGGGCGTAAGCATGTGTATCTAGCTTGCTGGGGGCGTAAGCATGTGTATCTAGCTTGCTGGGGGCGTAAGCATGTGTATCTAGCTTGCTGGGGGCGTAAGCATGTATATCTAGCTTGCTGGGGGGCGTAAGCATGTGTATCTAGCTTGCTGGGGGCGTAAGCATGTGTATCTAGCTTGCTGGGGGCGTAAGCATGTGTATCTAGCTTGCTGGGGGCGTAAGCATGTGTATCTAGCTTGCTGGGGGCGTAAGCATGTGTATCTAGCTTGCTGGGGGCGTAAGCATGTGTATCTAGCTTGATGGGGGCGTAAGCATGTGTATCTAGCTTGCTGGGGGCGTAAGCATGTATTTCTTTTCTTTTTTTCATTTTGAGGCCCCTATCCGGGTAACCCCATTTATTTCTTTATACATGTACATTCACATATTATGGAAAACCTTTCATGAATCGAATTGTATACAGTTATCTATATGTATAAAGAAATATAGGTTTTTGTTTAGAGTGTTGTGTCCCTTGATGATGAATGCATAACATAATCATTAGCTAAGTTTATTTGAATAAATGTGTGAATCTGGGTATATCAGCTGAATGTTTAAAGTATGGAGATAGGTGTAAATGAGTGATGGATCGTTTCTACTTGCTATCTTTTTTATAGGATAAGAGTTTGTTAATTATTTACCTGGGAATTTTGGGCTACGGGGTTCTTTTTAATCTCAGTATAATTTGTCGTTTGTGCCGTATTGGTACAACATGGTATTCATGTATATTTACTTAGCTTGCCGGAAAGAACTTTGACCATTTCAAATTGTGTCTATCTATTTTTCCTGAATACATTGCAATATCCTTTTCTATTTCGATCCTTTGATGCAAATAATGTTTGAATGATTCAAACTTTCGTAGGATTTTGTTATATTTCATTCTGGAGATGACGTATTTGCACAATATTATAATAAAATTAACTGTGTTATTGTTTTCATACCCGAAACAGATGTCTTTAAAAGGAAATGTTTATATCAATGGTTCGTAGGTGATTTCGAATGTTTGTCCATAGGTCCTGTATGACTGGACATTCCCAAAACAGATGCTCAATACTTTCTATGGACATATTACAAAAGTCACATAAGGAGGTTTCAATTAATTTACACATATAGAGATACTTGTTTGTTGGAATTAGTCTCATTAGAAATTTATATTGATAATTTCTCAGTTTGGTGTCAATCGTTGCGTTATATGCCATACAGTAATCTATTTTCCATTTGAGATTTTCATCACTAAACACATTTGACCATTTTTGCTCAGATGTTCTATGTTCTATTTTCCTTGAGTTCACTTGTGTCTGATATAATAATTTATTGGGTATCTTTAGACTTTTTATCCTTTCTAACATAGATTCTGGTCTTAGCATGGTAATAATTTGTTGATTTACTTTTTGTTTGCATTTGTTAGGAATGCTATTGACCAAAGAGTGATATTTTAAAAAGTCATTATTGTGTAGATTATATATTTGCTGTACGTTTTCAAAAGTGTAAAAATTATTATTTCTAAAATCATACAGATTATCAACATATTTTACGCCGTTATTGTACCATTCTTGAATAAAAGCTGGTTTTCCAGATATTGTGATGTCCAAAATTGTTATTCCAAATAATGGGACGAAAAACATTTTCATTATCATGTTCATACATAAGCTTTATTTTAAACCAGGAATTCAAGACATCTCATAGAAATGGTTGTTTTTGACACATTCTATTTATGTCGTTTGGTGATAAATTACATTCAAATAATAGATTTCCACCAAACTGTTTAAATTTTTTATCATAAAAGCGTTTCCAAGCACCTGTGCTATTATTGGTTATCCTTTTTATCCAGCTTGCCTTAATTGAGTACAGAAATGTGTATATCTGTTAATTTTATTCCTCCATTTTCATAGTTTTGTATAAGTATACTGCGTTTTATTTTATCTGGTTTACCATCCCAAATGAAGTTAAATATTGCATGATTTATATTTGTTAGCACTTTTTCTGATTGGTTAGGTAAAACCATAAATAGATACACCAATTTTGGAAGAGCAAAAGTCTTTATTACTATAACCTTACCTAGAAGTGTTAGTTTACGGTGTTGCCATTGTTTAAGACAGTTATAAAATTCATTCAGTTTTGGTTCTAAGTTTAGATGCAAGGTCAGTTCATTATTGTTACTAAACATTATGCCAAGAGTTTTTGTTTTTTCAGAAGTCCATAGAAATTCTTTATGGTCACAGTAGGATATATTTGTATTTCGCAACGATCCAATTCTTAATATTACTGATTTAGATACATTTAATTTTAGACCAGATATGGTTCCACATTGAGTGATAACATCTATTAAACGTTCAAAAGATGATTTTTTCCCATTTAATAAGTAAGATGCATCATCAGCAAATAAAGTTTGTTTTATTTCTCTGTTATTTATGGTGATTCCCTTTATATCATTATCAATAGTAATTTGGTGTGACAAAAGTTCCATACAACGAACATATTTTTATTCACATAAACTATACAGTTTTTAGTGACATAGCAATATTACATTCTACAACATAAGTATAAAATTATGACAACAAATGTAGGTGATAATTATTGGCATACCATATTACTATAGGGATGAACTATAGTATATAATTTTACATACTCGAAATCTTAAAACATTTCTAAATGCAATCCTAATTACAGTGACATCTATATATGCGATATACTGTATTTCAGTACAACATATCAATAAATACTATTTACAACAAAGAGTGACATATAAACCTGATACTAGTGTATATTAAAATGGACAACATATTGAAAACCCCGTATCTGTATATTTTAGTCGAGTGTTCAGATCAATCAAGTCATATACAGATAATAAATAGATATGATGATAATGGGCAGCCTTGTCTTACGCCTCTTTGTATAGGTAAAGCTTCTGTTAAATAACCATTGCTAATGATTATATTGTTTATATTATTGTAAAACATTTTTATCCAAGAGATGAAGGAGTCTCCAAAATAAAAATGATTTAGACATTTGTAGAGGAAATTATGATTTAAACTGTCGAACGCTTTTTCGTAGTCTGAAAAGAATACGAGACCCGGAAGATTTTGTTCATTAAGATACTCTATTGTCTCAAAGATTAAGCGAACATTCTCTCCAATGTATCGTCCCTTCATAAAACCAGTTTGACTGTTACTTATTAGTATGGGCAAGACTTTTTAAATTCGATTCGCAATGGATTTTGTTGCAATTTTATAATCAATATTGAGTAGACTTATAGGCCGCCAGTTTGATAATATATCTAACTGTTTGCCATATTTCGGTAGTAAAGTAATAATGCCTTGTTTCTGGAGATCTGTTAATTCACCCTTAGTATATGAGTAATTTATTGATTTTAAATAATATAGTTTGATATCTTGCCAAAACGTTTTTATAAAACTCAGTTGTTAGTCCGTCCGAGCCTGGACTTTTATTGTTTTTCATATCAAGCAAAGATTGCCAGCACTCATATTCAGTTAAGAACCCGTCACATTGTGCGGACTGCTCACATGTAAGTTTATTGATAGACCCAGAGAAAAAATCAATAATGGGGCTACCGATCTCCTGTTTTTTGTATAGTGTTTTGTAGAACTTTACCAATTCATTTAAGATTTCATTTTGATTTGTAATTTCTTTACCCTCCGATACCAATTTCTGTATGTTCTTTTTTTCCGCATGTCGCTTTTCTAAATTTGCAAAGTATTTTGTGTTTTTTTCAGAGCCTTCAACATGTATTGCTTTTGCTCTTAGAATTAAACCATTTATTTGTCCTTCATATATTTTGCTCAACTCATGCTGTTTATTTTTCAAATCTATCTTGCATTGATTATCATTGCTATCTGTGTTTATTAAATTATTTTCAAGGGTATTTATGTCTTTTATTAGCTCTTTTTCCTTTTTAGCATTTGTTTTTTTCTTAAATGAAGAATATTTGATAGTTGCATTTCTTATGCTCCCTTTTATTATTTCCCAAAGAGTGTTTGGGTTGGCATCTTTATTGAGATTAGCTATGTTATTAATACATTCTTTTACCGTTTTTTGATAGGTGTCGTCATGTAAAATACTATTGTTAATTTTAAAATAACCAGGTCCTCTTGGCTGGATACAAAGATTGATCTTAAACATAACTATTGAATGATCTGTTTTATATGCTGGCTGGATTTCACAAGTTGTTATTAAGTTATATAGATATTGGCTGACAAGAAAATAATCAAGTCTGCTAAAGATGGGTGGGTTTGTATTTGAGTGCCAAGTGTATTGTATTTTTGTTGGGTTGTTTTGTCTCCATATGTCTATTAAGTTAAATTGGTTTATCATATCGTATAATTTTTTTCTGCATCTAACATGTGTATGTTTTTGGCCATTTTTCTTATCAATATCAACATTTAGGACAGTGTTAAGGTCTCCACCTATAATCAAGTTTTTGTCGTCATTCTCACGCATATATGTTTCAAGTATGGAGAAGAAATTGCTATCATCAGTATTAGGATGTATTTCTAGCTTGCTGGGGGGGGGCGTACTCATGTGTATCTAGCTTGATGGGGGCGTAAGCATGTATTTCTAGCTTTCTGGGGGCGTAACATGTGTATATAGCTTGCTGGGGGCGAAAGCATGTATATCCTGCTTGCTGGGGACGTAAGCATGTGTATCTAGCTTGCTGTGGGCGTAAGCATGTGTATCTAGCTTGCTGGGGCGGGCGTAAGCATGTGTATCTAGCTTGCTGGGGGCGTAAGCATGTATATCTAGCTTGCTGGGGGCGTAAGCATGTGTATCTAGCATGCTGGGGGCATAAGCATGTGTATCTAGCTTGCTGGGGGCGTAATCATGCGTATATAGCTTGCAGGGGGCGTAAGCATGCGTATCTAGTTCTGGGGGCATAAGCACGTGTATCTAGCTTGCTGGGGGCGTAAGCATGTATTTCTAGCTTGCTGGGGGCGTAAGCACGTGTATCTAGCTTGCTGGGGGCGTAAGCATGTGTATCTAGCTTGCTGGGGGCGTAAGCACGTGTATCTAGCTTGCTGGGGGCGTAAGCATGTATTTCTAGCTTGCTGGGGGCGTAAGCACGTGTATCTAGCTTGCTGGGGGCGTAAGCATGTGTATCTAGCTTGCTGGGGGGCGTAAGCATGCGTATCTTGCTTGCTGGGGGCGTAATCATGTGTATCTAGCTTCTCATTGGAAACTTCAATGACTTGCGGTACAAGCTTCACTCAAACTTCGCTCAGGCCGACTAATAGTGTCCTCCTTCTCCTTGCACTCTTGAGCAGTTTAGTTTAGTTTAAACTCCCTCTTCAAAATTGATCAAATTTATAGAGCAAATAACCCGTGACGAGTTTAATCATATTTAATTTGAAACATCATTGTCCAATTATACGGTTATAACTCGTTTACAAATCTCTTAAAATCATTAGCATTCCTATGATAATTCCCATCTTCTGTCTAGTTGAACATGAAATGAAGGAGCGCAAACGTCATACAGTGTGTCTTTTCATAGTAGATATCTCGACAAATAACTAACTTTTATAATTGAATACTAGAGTGTCCTCATTGTAAATAATCCGCTTGTAATTTGTATGCAAAATAAATAGTTGCCAGGTACAGATCTTGTTTGAAGAGGGAATTTTAAAATGAAAAGACTGATGCCACGAATCTTCTTGATGTTTATATACAAAGCTGTACAATATTATAACAATAACAAACTAGGAACTCTTCATACATACACAATTGGATTTCTTTAAATACATATACATGTATATTCACTATTCTATCTTAGGACTAAACATATATACAGGCATAATGTCGTCTAACTGTGATATACAGGCGTACTGTCGTCTAACTGTGATATACAGGTGTACTGTCGTCTAACTGTAATATACAGGTGTACTGTCGTCTAACTGTAATATACAGGCATACTGTCGTCTAACTGTGATATACAGGCATAATGTCGTCTAACTGTGATATACAGGCGTACTGTCGTCTAACTGTAATATACAGGTATACTGTCGTCTAACTGTGATATACAGGCATACTGTCGTCTAACTGTGATATACAGGCATACTGTCGTCTAACTGTGATATACAGGTGTACGGTCGTCTAACTGTGATATACAGGTATACTGTCGTCTAACTGTGATATACAGGCATACTGTCGTCTAACTGTGATATACAGGTGTACTGTCGTCTAACTGTGATATACAGGTGTACTGTCGTCTAACTGTAATATACAGGTGTACTGTCGTCTAACTGTAATATACAGGTATACTGTCATCTAACTGTAATATACAGGCATACTGTCGTCTAACTGTAATATACAGGTGTACTGTCGTCTAACTGTGATATACAGGTGTACTGTCGTCTAACTGTGATATACAGACATACTGTCGTCTAACTGTAATATACAGACATACTGTCGTCTAACTGTGATATACAGACATACTGTCGTCTAACTGTGATATACAGGTGTACTGTCGTCTAACTGTGATATACAGGTGTACTGTCGTCTAACTGTAATATACAGGTGTACTGTCGTCTAACTGTAATATACAGGTATACTGTCGTCTAACTGTGATATACAGGCATACTGTCGTCTAACTGTGATATACAGGCATACTGTCGTCTAACTGTGATATACAGGTGTACTGTCGTCTAACTGTGATATACAGGTATACTGTCGTCTAACTGTGATATACAGGCATACTGTCGTCTAACTGTGATATACAGGTGTACTGTCGTCTAACTGTGATATACAGGTGTACTGTCGTCTAACTGTAATATACAGGTGTACTGTCGTCTAACTGTAATATACAGGTATACTGTCGTCTAACTGTGATATACAGGCATACTGTCGTCTAACTGTGATATACAGGCATACTGTCGTCTAACTGTGATATACAGGTGTACTGTCGTCTAACTGTGATATACAGGTATACTGTCGTCTAACTGTGATATACAGGCATACTGTCGTCTAACTGTGATATACAGGTGTACTGTCGTCTAACTGTGATATACAGGTGTACTGTCGTCTAACTGTAATATACAGGTGTACTGTCGTCTAACTGTAATATACAGGTATACTGTCATCTAACTGTAATATACAGGCATACTGTCGTCTAACTGTAATATACAGGTGTACTGTCGTCTAACTGTGATATACAGGTGTACTGTCGTCTAACTGTGATATACAGGCATACTGTCGTCTAACTGTAATATACAGACATACTGTCGTCTAACTGTGATATACAGACATACTGTCGTCTAACTGTGATATACAGACATACTGTCGTCTAACTGTGATATACAGGTATACTGTCGTCTAACTGTGATATACAGGTGTACTGTCGTCTAACTGTGATATACAGGTATACTGTCGTCTAACTGTGATATACAGGTGTACTGTCGTCTAACTAATATACAGGCGTACTGTCGTCTAACTGTAATATACAGGTGTACTGTCGTCTAACTGTAATATACAGGCATACTGTCGTCTAACTGTGATATACAGGTGTACTGTCGTCTAACTGTGATATACAGGTGTACTGTCGTCTAACTGTAATATACAGGTGTACTGTCGTCTAACTGTAATATACAGGTATACTGTCGTCTAACTGTGATATACAGGTGTACTGTCGTCTAACTGTGATATACAGACATACTGTCGTCTAACTGTGATATACAGACATACTGTCGTCTAACTGTAATATACAGGTATACTGTCGTCTAACTGTAATATACAGGTATACTGTCGTCTAACTGTGATATACAGGTGTACTGTCGTCTAACTGTGATATACAGGTGTACTGTCGTCTAACTGTGATATACAGACATACTGTCGTCTAACTGTGATATACAGACATACTGTCGTCTAACTGTGATATACAGGCATACTGTCGTCTAACTGTGATATACAGACATACTGTCGTCTAACTGTAATATACAGGTATACTGTCGTCTAACTGTGATATACAGACATACTGTCGTCTAACTGTGATATACAGGTGTACTGTCGTCTAACTGTGATATACAGACATAATGTCGTCTAACTGTGATATACAGGCATACTGTCGTCTAACTGTGATATACAGACATACTGTCGTCTAACTGTGATATACAGACATACTGTCGTCTAACTGTGATATACAGGTGTACTGTCGTCTAACTGTGATATACAGGTGTACTGTCGTCTAACTGTGATATACAGGTGTACTGTCGCCTAACTGTGATATACAGACATACTGTCGTCTAACTGTGATATACAGGTGTACTGTCGTCTAACTGTGATATACAGGTGTACTGTCGTCTAACTGTGATATACAGGTATACTGTCGTCTAACTGTGATATACAGGTGTAATGTTGTCTAACTGTGATATAGAGACATACTGTCGTCTAACTGTGATATACAGACATACTGTCGTCTAACTGTGATATACAGGTATACTGTCGTCTAAATGTGATATACAGGTGTACTGTCGTCTAACTGTGACATACAGGTATACTGTCGTCTAACTGTGATATACAGGTATACTGTCGTCTAACTGTGATATACAGGTGTACTGTCGTCTAACTGTGATATACAGGTGTACTGTCGTCTAACTGTGACATACAGGTATACTGTCGTCTAACTGTGATATACAGGTATACTGTCGTCTAACTGTGATATACAGGTGTACTGTCGTCTAACTGTGATATACAGACATACTGTCGTCTAACTGTGATATACAGGTGTACTGTCGTCTAACTGTGATATACAGACATACAGTCGTCTAACTGTGATATACAGGTGTACTGTCGTCTAACTGTGATATACAGACATACTGTCGTCTAACTGTGATATACAGGTGTACTGTCGTCTAACTGTGATATACAGGCATACTGTCGTCTAACTGTGATATACAGACATACTGTCGTCTAACTGTGATATACAGACATACTGTCGTCTAACTGTGATATACAGACATACTGTCGTCTAACTGTGATATACAGGTGTACTGTCGTCTAACTGTGATATACAGACATACTGTCGTCTAACTGTGATATACAGGCATACTGTCGTCTAACTGTGATATACAGACATACTGTCGTCTAACTGTGATATACAGGCATACTGTCGTCTAACTGTGATATACAGGTGTACTGTCGTCTAACTGTGATATACAGACATACTGTCGTCTAACTGTGATATACAGGTGTACTGTCGTCTAACTGTGATATACAGACATACTGTCGTCTAACTGTGATATACAGACATACTGTCGTCTAACTGTGATATACAGACATACTGTCGTCTAACTGTGATATACAGACATTCTGTCGTCTAACTGTGATATACAGACATACTGTCGTCTAACTGTGATATACAGACATACTGTCGTCTAACTGTGATATACAGGTGTACTGTCGTCTAACTGTGATATACAGACATACTGTCGTCTAACTGTGATATACAGGCATACTGTCGTCTAACTGTGATATACAGGTGTACTGTCGCCTAACTGTGATATACAGACATACTGTCGTCTAACTGTGATATACAGACATACTGTCGTCTAACTGTGATATACAGGTGTACTGTCGTCTAACTGTGATATACAGGTGTACTGTCGTCTAACTGTGATATACAGGTGTACTGTCGTCTATCTGTGATATACAGGTGTACTGTCGTCTAACTGTGATATACAGGCATACTGTCGTCTAACTGTGATATACAGACATACTGTCGTCTAACTGTGATATACAGGTGTACTGTCGTCTAACTGTGATATACAGGCATACTGTCGTCTAACTGTGATATACAGGTATACTGTCGTCTAACTGTGATATACAGGTATACTGTCGTCTAACTGTGTTATACAGGTATACTGTCGTCTAACTGTGATATACAGACATACTGTCGTCTAACTGTGATATACTGACATACTGTCGTCTAACTGTGATATACAGACATACTGTCGTCTAGCTGTGATATACAGGTGTACTGTCGTCTAACTGTGATATACAGACATACTGTCGTCTAACTGTGATATACAGGTGTACTGTCGTCTAACTGTAATATACAGGTGTACTGTCGTCTAACTAATATACAGGCGTACTGTCGTCTAACTGTAATATACAGGTGTTCTGTCGTCTAACTGTGATATACAGGCATACTGTCGTCTAACTGTGATATACAGGCATACTGTCGTCTAACTGTAATATACAGGTGTACTGTCGTCTAACTGTAATATACAGGCATACTGTCGTCTAACTGTGATATACAGGTATACTGTCGTCTAACTGTGATATACAGGTATACTGTCGTCTAACTGTGATATACAGGCATACTGTCGTCTAACTGTGATATACAGGCATACTGTCGTCTAACTGTGATATACAGGTGTACTGTCGTCTAACTGTGATATACAGGTGTACTGTCGTCTAACTGTGATATACAGGCATACTGTCGTCTAACTGTGATATACAGGCATACTGTCGTCTAACTGTGATATACAGGCATACTGTCGTCTAACTGTAATATACAGGTGTACTGTCGTCTAACTGTGATATACAGGTGTACTGTCGTCTAACTGTGATATACAGACATACTGTCGTCTAGCTGTGATATACAGGTGTACTATCGTCTAACTGTGATATACAGGTGTACTGTCGTCTAACTGTGATATACAGGTGTACTGTCGTCTAACTGTGATATACAGGCATACTGTCGTCTAACTGTGATATACAGGTGTACTGTCGTTTAACTGTGATATACAGGTGTACTGTCGTCTAACTGTGATATACAGGTGTACTGTCGTCTAACTGTGATATACAGGCATACTGTCGTCTAGCTGTGATATACAGGTGTACTGTCGTTTAACTGTGATATACAGGTGTACTGTCGTCTAACTGTGATATACAGGTGTACTGTCGTCTAACTGTGATATACAGGCATACTGTCGTCTAGCTGTGATATACAGGTGTACTGTCGTCTAACTGTGATATACAGGCATACTGTCGTCTAACTGTGATATACAGGCATACTGTCGTCTAAATGTGATATACAGGCATACTGTCGTCTAACTGTGATATACAGGTGTACTGTCGTCTAACTGTGATATACAGGTGTACTGTCGTCTAACTGTGATATACAGACATACTGTCGTCTAACTGTGATATACAGGCATACTGTCGTCTAACTGTGATATACAGACATACTGTCGTCTAACTGTGATATACAGACATACTGTCGTCTAACTGTGATATACAGGTATACTGTCGTCTAACTGTGATATACAGGTATACTGTCGTCTAACTGTGATATACAGACATACTGTCGTCTAACTGTAATATACAGGCATACTGTCGTCTAACTGTGATATACAGGCATACTGTCGTCTAACTGTGATATACAGACATACTGTCGTCTAACTGTGATATACAGACATACTGTCGTCTAACTGTGATATACAGACATACTGTCGTCTAACTGTGATATACAGGCATACTGTCGTCTAACTGTGATATACAGGTGTACTGTCGTCTAACTGTGATATACAGGCATACTGTCGTCTAACTGTGATATACAGGTGTACTGTCGTCTAACTGTGATATACAGGTGTACTGTCGTCTAACTGTGATATACAGGCATACTGTCGTCTAACTGTGATATACAGGTGTACTGTCGTCTAACTGTAATATACAGGCATACTGTCGTCTAACTGTGATATACAGGCATACTGTCGTCTAACTGTGATATACAGACATACTGTCGTCTAACTGTGATATACAGGTGTACGGTCGTCTAACTGTGATATACAGACATACTGTCGTCTAACTGTAATATACAGACATACTGTCGTCTAACTGTGATATACAGGTGTACTGTCGTCTAACTGTGATATACAGACATACTGTCGTCTAACTGTGATATACAGGTATACTGTCGTCTAGCTGTGATATACAGGTGTACTGTCGTCTAACTGTGATATACAGGTGTACTGTCGTCTAACTGTGATATACAGGTATACTGTCGTCTAACTGTGATATACAGACATACTGTCGTCTAGCTGTGATATACAGGTGTACTGTCGTCTAACTGTGATATACAGGTGTACTGTCGTCTAACTGTGATATACAGGTATACTGTCGTCTAACTGTGATATACAGGCATACTGTCGTCTAACTGTGATATACAGGCATACTGTCGTCTAACTGTAATATACAGGTGTACTGTCGTCTAACTGTGATATACAGGTGTACTGTCGTCTAACTGTAATATACAGGTGTACTGTCGTCTAACTGTAATATACAGGTGTACTGTCGTCTAACTGTGATATACAGGTGTACTGTCGTCTAACTGTGATATACAGACATACTGTCGTCTAACTGTGATATACAGGTGTACTGTCGTCTAACTGTGATATACAGGCATACTGTCGTCTAACTGTGATATACAGACATACTGTCGTCTAACTGTAATATACAGACATACTGTCGTCTAACTGTGATATACAGGTGTACTGTCGTCTAACTGTGATATACAGGTGTACTGTCGTCTAACTGTGATATACAGGTATACTGTCGTCTAACTGTGATATACAGACATACTGTCGTCTAGCTGTGATATACAGGTGTACTGTCGTCTAACTGTGATATACAGGTGTACTGTCGTCTAACTGTGATATACAGGTATACTGTCGTCTAACTGTGATATACAGGCATACTGTCGTCTAACTGTGATATACAGGCATACTGTCGTCTAACTGTGATATACAGACATACTGTCGTCTAACTGTGATATACAGACATACTGTCGTCTAAATGTGATATACAGGCATACTGTCGTCTAACTGTAATATACAGGTGTACTGTCGTCTAACTGTGATATACAGGTGTACTGTCGTCTAACTGTGATATACAGGTGTACTGTCGTCTAACTGTGATATACAGGTGTACCGTCGTCTAACTGTGATATACAGGTATACTGTCGTCTAACTGTGATATACAGGCATACTGTCGTCTAACTGTGATATACAGGTGTACTGTCGTCTAACTGTGATATACAGGTGTACTGTCGTCTAACTGTAATATACAGACATACTGTCGTCTAACTGTGATATACAGGTGTACTGTCGTCTAACTGTGATATACAGACATACTGTCGTCTAACTGTGATATACAGGTGTACTGTCGTCTAACTGTGATATACAGGCATACTGTCGTCTAACTGTGATATACAGACATACTGTCGTCTAACTGTAATATACAGGTGTACTGTCGTCTAACTGTAATATACAGGTGTACTGTCGTCTAACTGTGATATACAGGTGTACTGTCGTCTAACTGTAATATACAGGTGTACTGTCGTCTAACTGTAATATACAGGTGTACTGTCGTCTAACTGTGATATACAGGTGTACTGTCGTCTAACTGTGATATACAGACATACTGTCGTCTAACTGTGATATACAGGTGTACTGTCGTCTAACTGTGATATACAGGCATACTGTCGTCTAACTGTGATATACAGACATACTGTCGTCTAACTGTAATATACAGGTGTACTGTCGTCTAACTGTAATATACAGGTGTACTGTCGTCTAACTGTGATATACAGGTGTACTGTCGTCTAACTGTAATATACAGGTGTACTGTCGTCTAACTGTAATATACAGGTGTACTGTCGTCTAACTGTGATATACAGGTGTACTGTCGTCTAACTGTGATATACAGACATACTGTCGTCTAACTGTGATATACAGGTGTACTGTCGTCTAACTGTGATATACAGGCATACTGTCGTCTAACTGTGATATACAGACATACTGTCGTCTAACTGTAATATACAGACATACTGTCGTCTAACTGTGATATACAGGTTACTGTCGTCTAACTGTGATATACAGGCATACTGTCGTCTAACTGTGATATACAGGCATACTGTCGTCTAACTGTGATATACAGGCATACTGTCGTCTAACTGTGATATACAGGTATACTGTCGTCTAACTGTGATATACAGACATACTGTCGTCTAACTGTGATATACAGGCATACTGTCGTCTAACTGTGATATACAGGTATACTGTCGTCTAACTGTGATATACAGGTATACTGTCGTCTAACTGTAATATACAGGTGTACTGTCGTCTAACTGTAATATACAGGTGTACTGTCGTCTAACTGTGATATACAGACATACTGTCGTCTAACTGTGATATACAGACATACTGTCGACTAAGCGACTGAAACATAGAGCCTAAAACAATATCTAACCCTAACTTCCGTTCATTGCTGGTAGTTAAACCTCCGTTCATTGCTGGTAGTTAAACCTCCGTTCATTGCTGGTAGTTAATAAACGTTTCAATATCTTGCTGGACTGTACACAATATTTACAAAGCCGTGATAGCTCAAGTTTTGGAAGTCATGATAGCGCCGTGGTAGCGCCTTCGCTTCAGGTGCGAAATACCTCCTGGAGTTCGCGCCCAGCTGTAGCCGTTACGATTGTGCTCTTATGCAAGTCATTTAAATGCCACATTACCTCTTCTCTCTCATTCATAACGATATATTTCATCAGGAATGATGTATCGAAAGCGATTAATCTAACGTTGTATAAACCGGTTTCGCAATGGATATGTAATACATTTATATAAACTAATCTTTATAAAGTATGTTATCCGGCTTGGAGTAGCGCGTGGCACACCTTCCACGTGCTGTACGTGTATTAGAATTTCCAATAAGCACTGTACTCAATAGTTTGCGCTTTTCGTTTTCACTGTGGATATAAACAACCCAATCCGACACTGATGCACATATCACATTCTCACCGCACCTGAACGGCAATGGTCGAGGTTATCACAGATTGCTATTTACAAGTGAAATAACTCAAATAGGAGGTGGGGTGAGTGCACTCCAGTTGCTATTTCTTGAAATGTCTCTACTTGGTGTTGGTATAAAGTTTGAAATGTCACATTGATTGTAGGTGGTCTGTGAGGACATCATGCTCCCAGATACGGAAGACACATTAGTAGGACTAGTGGATGATGGGATTGAATATCCGACGTTACGTAGATATGGCATAGAACAGCTTTGATTGGGTGAAATGTTTCCTGTCACGGCTGTACCCATCCACATGCCGTACTGAGACTGTGACGTCATGCCGTTGCCGTTGAGCATATTTGGCGCCGTGGAAAACTGAGACCAGTTGTCACCAATGTTCAATACAGGAAGATTCGGGGTCATATCGCGGGTAAATCCACCTGGAAAGTAATCAATGGCTATTGTTGTTATGATATTCGATGATTATGATATTAGATATATAAATTAGAGAAACAAATCTTGCAATACTATTCATTCATACAATTAGAACCAAACTATTCATTCATACAATTAGAACCAAACTATTCATTCATACAATTAGAACCAAACTATTCATTCATACAATTAGAACCAAACTATTCATTTATACAATTAGAACCAAACTATTCACTCATACAATTAGAACCAAACTATTCATTTATACAATTAGAACCAAACTATTCACTCATACAATTAGAACCAAACTATTCATTTATACAATTTGAAAAAAAAATGTATTCATACCATGAGAACAAAACCATTCTTTCATTTCAGTTAGAATAAAACATTTCCTTCATACAATTAGAATAAAACTATTACGTCATACAATTAGGATAAAACTATATCTTCATATACAATTAGAAAACAAAACGATTCCTTCATTCAATATAACATAACACGGTACCTTTATCGATTATGAGACATGCTTTGACAAAATAAATAGGAGTTATCTTTGGCAGAAATTAATACGGGAATATGTCAGTTCAAAAATTGTTATAGCCATGCAAGGTATTGTATAGCATTGTGAAACAGTGTGTTATAGCCATACAAGCTATTGTATAGCATTGTGAAACAGTGTGTTATAGCCATACAAGCTATTGTATAGCATTGTAAAACAGTGTGTTAGAGCCATACAAGCTATTGTATAGCATTGTGAAACAGTGTGTTATAGCCATGCAAGCTATTGTATAGCATTGTGAAACAGTGTGTTAGAGCCATGCAAGGTATTGTATAGCATTGTGAAACAGTGTGTTATAGCCATACAAGCTATTGTATAGCATTGTGAAACAGTGTGTTAGAGCCATGCAAGGTATTGTATAGCATTGTGAAACAGTGTGTTATAGCCATGCAAGCTATTGTATAGCATTGTGAAACAGTGTGTTATAGCCATACAAGCTATTGTATAGCATTGTAAAACAGTGTGTTATAGCCATACAAGCTATTGTATAGCATTGTAAAACAGTGTGTTATAGCCATACAAGCTATTGTATAGCATTGTGAAACAGTGTGTTATAGCCATACAAGCTATTGTATAGCATTGTAAAACAGTGTGTTATAGCCATACAAGCTATTGTATAGCATTGTGAAACAGTGTGTTACAGCCATACAAGCTATTGTATAGCATTGTAAAACAGTGTGTTATAGCCATACAAGCTATTGTATAGCATTGTGAAACAGTGTGTTATAGCCATACAAGCTATTGTATAGCATTGTAAAACAGTGTGTTATAGCCATACAAGCTATTGTATAGCATTGTAAAACAGTGTGTTAGAGCCATACAAGCTATTGTATAGCATTGTGAAACAGTGTGTTATAGCCATACAAGCTATTGTATAGCATTGTAAAACAGTGTGTTATAGCCATACAAGCTATTGTATAGCATTGTGAAACAGTGTGTTAGAGCCATACAAGCTATTGTATAGCATTGTGAAACAGTGTGTTATAGCCATACAAGCTATTGTATAGCATTGTGAAACAGTGTGTTATAGCCATACAAGCTATTGTATAGCATTGTGAAACAGTGTGTTATAGCCATACAAGCTATTGTATAGCATTGTGAAACAGTGTGTTATAGCCATACAAGCTATTGTATAGCATTGTGAAACAGTGTGTTAGAGCCATACAAGCTATTGTATAGCATTGTGAAACAGTGTGTTAGAGCCATACAAGCTATTGTATGGCATTGTAAAACAGTGTGTTATAGCCATACAAGCTATTGTATAGCATTGTGAAACAGTGTGTTAGAGCCATGCAAGCTATTGTATAGCATTGTGAAACAGTGTGTTAGAGCCATGCAAGCTATTGTATAGCATTGTAAAACAGTGTGTTAGAGCCATACAAGCTATTGTATAGCATTGTGAAACAGTGTGTTAGAGCCATGCAAGCTATTGTATAGCATTGTAAAACAGTGTGTTATAGCCATACAAGCTATTGTATAGCATTGTGAAACAGTGTGTTAGAGCCATGCAAGCTATTGTATAGCATTGTAAAACAGTGTGTTATAGCCATACAAGCTATTGTATAGCATTGTGAAACAGTGTGTTAGAGCCATGCAAGCTATTGTATAGCATTGTAAAACAGTGTGTTATAGCCATACAAGCTATTGTATAGCATTGTGAAACAGTGTGTTAGAGCCATGCAAGCTATTGTATAGCATTGTAAAACAGTGTGTTATAGCCATACAAGCTATTGTATAGCATTGTGAAACAGTGTGTTATAGCCATACTAGCTATTGTATAGCATTGTGAAACAGTGTGTTATAGCCATACAATCTATTGTATAGCATTGTAAAACAGTGTGTTATAGCCATGCAAGCTATTGTATAGCATTGTAAAACAGTGTGTTATAGCCATGCAAGCTATTGTATAGCATTGTAAAACAGTGTGTTAGAGCCATACAAGCTATTGTATAGCATTGTAAAACAGTGTGTTAGAGCCATGCAAGCTATTGTATAGCATTGTGAAACAGTGTGTTAGAGCCATGCAAGCTATTGTATAGCATTGTAAAACAGTGTGTTATATATAAATCAAGCAAATCTAACTTCTTTACTTCAAATATTGGGGTAAAACAAGGGGACCCCAGTTCCAGTTTAATGTTTCTCTTCTTCGTAAATGACATAATTGATAATAAAGATGCTAATATTGAAGGATTGTTTTACAGCAGATGAAATGAAAATATTTATGTTACTTTTTGCTGACGATGCGGTTCCATTCGCTCATACACCAGAAGCTCTCTCCAATCCATGCTACTTGATTTAGAAACTTATTGTAAGAGTTTTAACTTATCTGACATTAAATATAGCAAAAACAAAAATTATGATATTCGAAAAGTTACATGTTTACATTAAACAATTCTGTAATAGAAATAGTCAATACATTTAAATACCTAGGCATACATTTCTTCAAAACTGGAAACTGTTTTCGAACGCAAAAACAACTAGCACAACATGCAACCTATGCGCTACATAACCTATTTATAGTTCTTAACCAAATGAATTTGCATGTAAAGGGAAAATGTATGCTATTTGACAGCTTAGTTGGGTCAATCCTAAATTATAGCTCGGAAACATGGGGCAGCCATGAATCAAAAGACATAATTAATCCATTGTAAATGTGTAAGAAAGATTGTATGCAATCTACAAACCTTGAAGGACTTTATGGAGAAATACGTCCTACTCCCATGAACAATCTACAAACCTTGAAGGACTTTATGGAGAAATACGCCGTACTCCCATAAACAATCTACAAACCTTGAAGGACTTTATGGAGAAATACATCCTACTCCCATGAACAATCTACAAACCTTGACGGACTTTATGGAGAAACACATCCTACTCCCATGCACACTCTACAAACCTTGAAGGACTTTATGGAGAAATACGCCGTACTCCCATAAACAATCTACAAACCTTGAAGGACTTTATGGAGAAATACATCCTACTCCCATGAAGGACTTTATGGAGAAATACGTCCTACTCCCATGAACAAACTACAAACCTTGAAGGACTTTATGGAGAAATACGTCGTACTCTCATGCATGAACAATCTACAAACCTTGAAGGACTTTATGGAGAAATACGCCGTACTCCCATAAACAATCTACAAACCTTGAAGGACTTTATGGAGAAATACATCCTACTCCCATGAAGGACTTTATGGAGAAATACGTCCTACTCCCATGAACAAACTACAAACCTTGAAGGACTTTATGGAGAAATACGTCGTACTCTCATGCATGAACAATCTACAAACATTGAAGGACTTTATGGAGAAATACGTCCTACTCCCATGAACAATCTACAAACCTTGAAGGACTTTATGGAGAAATACGTCCTACTCCCATAAACAATCTACAAACCTTGAAGGACTTTATGGAGAAATACGTCCTACTGCCATGAACAATCTACAAACCTTGAATGACTTTATGGAGAAATACGTCGTACTCCCATAAACAATTTACAAACCTTGAAGGAATTTATGGAGAAATACGTCGTACTCCCATGAACAATCTACAAACCCTGAAGGACTTTATGGAGAAATACATCCTACTCCCATGAACAATCTACAAACCTTGAAGGACTTTATGGAGAAATACATCCTACTCCCATGAACAATCTACAAACATTGAAGGACTTTATGGAGAAATACATCCTACTCCCATGAACAATCTACAAACATTGAAGGACTTTATGGAGAAATACGTCCTACTCCCATAAACAATCTACAAACCTTGAAGGACTTTATGGAGAAATACGTCGTACTCCCATGAACAATCTACAAACCTTGAAGGACTTTATGGAGAAATACATCCTACTCCCATGAACAATCTACAAACCTTGAAGGACTTTATGGAGAAATACATCCTACTCCCATGAAGGACTTTATGGAGAAATACGTCCTACTCCCATGAAACTTATTAGAAAAATTAATATGATAAAATACTGGATAAAACTATTAAACACGGAAGAAAATTTACCATCAAAAATAAATATATAAAATGATGAAATCTGATGTTGATAACAGTAGTATGTATGGTGGCATGAACTGGGCATACCAAATTGAACACATACTGGATGAAATAGGAATGGGGCATTTATGCCTCAACCAATTAACGAGCAACATAAACTTAGAAAACGCATACAGGATATATATAAACAATTAATTAACAATTTATATTCGAATATCAATAATACCAGTAGACTATCGTCGTACAATATTTATAAACACGAATTCGGATTAGAAAGGTATATGTCTTTTATATATTTTATGTATCCATGAAAATAATTATAAAATATCGTTATCGAAATGTCGGCTCTCATCGCATGATCTTATGATAGAAACGGGAAGATACACAACTATTCCAAGGACTGATCGAAAATGCGTCAACTGTTCGATGAATGTAATTGAAAACGAATATCACTTTTTACTTGTATTTCCGAAATATAGACACTTACGTAAACTATTTATGAAACCATATTATTGCAGATGGCCAAATATATACATATTCGAAAACCTAATGTCAAATAAATCCGTAAACATCGCGAAATATATCTTTTTTGCTTTTCGATTGAGAAAACATCTAGATAATACATAAAACAGTGCAGTAATTATATTTCATGTGTCACTTATTGGACTTTTTCATCAACTAATTATTAACTGATATATTCAACCTTCTCAGAAAACTGTACCATGTATTTCACTATTTGTCAAACTTCATCAGTTGTGGCTATAAGTGTGCCTATGCTATTTAATGCCAATACACATTATGCTATGTCATTCAATATGAACATAACTATTCCTTCATAAATTAGAACAAAGATTTGAAGAAAGGCAGACAACAAGCAAATTGAGCAGCATAACTAATTTAAACATTACACCAGGAAACAACAAAACCTGAAACCAGAATGAAATGAACAATTTGTCCAAATTTATTGCACACCCCCAATAAAACATCCGGGCGGGGTGCAGTGTGATCAACAATAGACGAGCCAATTATCCAGTTAAGAATTGTAAAACGATAACAATTTCCAACTATTTACTCCATTAAAAGAGGAAATTAATATGATCAATTGGTGATCGTACAGATAGAGTTCTGCCATAGGTGAAGATGATAATGCACGTTGAGGTTTATGTAAAGATTTGAAATAAATCTTCAAAGATCAAAAGGTGACAAAATTGCTACATTAAAAAAATTGTCTGTAAAATTAAAATAATTTGAATGTTTGTGGGTTTGAAACCTAACTTAAATATAATACACCTGCAATTGTTCTCCAGTTTTAGTTTTCGGGGAAACTTTGGAAACATTAGATTTGATAAAGAAACAGAAATAGACTGAAGTATTGTTATAGTTTTATTGAATTTTAATTACGATTTCTTTAATCATAGGAATTTCTCTGGCGGTCATAAATAATGAGACAAAGGTACCAAGCATAGTACAATCATTTTCGACAGATAATGAAAATCTTGTCCTTTCAATTACCGCAGAAGTATCGCTTTAATGCAATTTGAAAAATAGAAAGGGCCGTTAAATATGTTTATATAGTTGTTGAATGGAGGTCGAATAAACATAGGTAAACATTATATAGCAGAAAGTTATCATTTGAATGTCGTGTTTGATCGTGAAGATGACATAAATTAGATAGAGTCGCTTTAATACAAGTGTCACAAAACGAGCGTATTGAAAATGAAGTTGTTGTGTTAACCCCCAACATTTAGTTTATGGCATCATTTTGTAATTCGTTCAGACGGTCTTGCTTCAAATGTCCGACTATAAACGTTGGCTATTAATATTAATTGTTAAGCTTAAAGCTAGCAATGAATATATCTGTCTATCGTACAATACAAATAAGACAAGATCATTTAACCCCACACGGTGAGGCAGTGACCACGCTGACGCGGCACAACAGTATATATGCAACAGTCCGTCTGTACAACAGTATATATGCAACCGTCCGTCTGCACAACAGTATATATGCAACAGTCCGTCTGTACAACAGTATATATGCAACCGTCCGTCTGTACAACAGTATATATGCAACCGTCCGTCTGCACAACAGTATATATGCAACCGTCCGTCTGCACAACAGTATATATGCAACAGTCCGTCTGTACAACAGTATATATGCAACCGTCCGTCTGTACAACAGTATATATGCAACCGTCCGTCTGTACAACAGTATATATGCAACCGTCCGTCTGTACAACAGTATATATGCAACAGTCCGTCTGTACAACAGTATATATGCAACCGTCCGTCTGCACAACAGTATATATGCAACAGTCCGTCTGTACAACAGTATATATGCAACCGTCCGTCTGTACAACAGTATATATGCAACCGTCCGTCTGTACAACAGTATATATGCAACCGTCCGTCTGTACAACAGTATATATGCAACCGTCCGTCTGTACAACAGTATATATGCAACCGTCCGTCTGTACAACAGTATATATGCAACCGTCCGTCTGTACAACAGTATATATGCAACCGTCCGTCTGTACAACAGTATATATGCAACCGTCCGTCTGCACAACAGTATATATGCAACCGTCCGTCTGCACAACAGTATATATGCAACCGTCCGTCTGTACAACAGTATATATGCAACCGTCCGTCTGTACAACAGTATATATGCAACCGTCCGTCTGTACAACAGTATATATGCAACCGTCCGTCTGTACAACAGTATATATGCAACCGTCCGTCTGTACAACAGTATATATGCAACCGTCCGTCTGCACAACAGTATATATGCAACCGTCCGTCTGTACAACAGTATATATGCAACCGTCCGTCTGTACAACAGTATATATGCAACCGTCCGTCTGTACAACAGTATATATGCAACCGTCCGTCTGTACAACAGTATATATGCAACCGTCCGTCTGTACAACAGTATATATGCAACCGTCCGTCTGTACAACAGTATATATGCAACCGTCCGTCTGTACAACAGTATATATGCAACCGTCCGTCTGTACAACAGTATATATGCAACCGTCCGTCTGTACAACAGTATATATGCAACCGTCCGTCTGTACAACAGTATATATGCAACCGTCCGTCTGTACAACAGTATATATGCAACCGTCCGTCTGTACAACAGTATATATGCAACCGTCCGTCTGTACAACAGTATATATGCAACCGTCCGTCTGTACAACAGTATATATGCAACCGTCCGTCTGTACAACAGTATATATGCAACCGTCCGTCTGTACAACAGTATATATGCAACCGTCCGTCTGTACAACAGTATATATGCAACCGTCCGTCTGTACAACAGTATATATGCAACCGTCCGTCTGTACAACAGTATATATGCAACCGTCCGTCTGCACAACAGTATATATGCAACCGTCCGTCTGTACAACAGTATATATGCAACCGTCCGTCTGCACAACAGTATATATGCAACCGTCCGTCTGCACAACAGTATATATGCAACCGTCCGTCTGTACAACAGTATATATGCAACCGTCCGTCTGTACAACAGTATATATGCAACCGTCCGTCTGCACAACAGTATATATGCAACCGTCCGTCTGTACAACAGTATATATGCAACCGTCCGTCTGTACAACAGTATATATGCAACCGTCCGTCTGCACAACAGTATATATGCAACCGTCCGTCTGCACAACAGTATATATGCAACCGTCCGTCTGCACAACAGTATATATGCAACCGTCCGTCTGTACAACAGTATATATGCAACCGTCCGTCTGTACAACAGTATATATGCAACCGTCCGTCTGTACAACAGTATATATGCAACCGTCCGTCTGTACAACAGTATATATGCAACCGTCCGTCTGTACAACAGTATATATGCAACCGTCCGTCTGTACAACAGTATATATGCAACCGTCCGTCTGTACAACAGTATATATGCAACCGTCCGTCTGTACAACAGTATATATGCAACCGTCCGTCTGTACAACAGTATATATGCAACCGTCCGTCTGTACAACAGTATATATGCAACCGTCCGTCTGTACAACAGTATATATGCAACCGTCCGTCTGTACAACAGTATATATGCAACCGTCCGTCTGTACAACAGTATATATGCAACCGTCCGTCTGTACAACAGTATATATGCAACCGTCCGTCTGTACAACAGTATATATGCAACCGTCCGTCTGTACACACCTCACTGCGGTGGCGACTTTAAATAAACGTATTAGTTAGTTATACACCTTACCACACCCATACCATGTTTAAGAAATATTTGTCACATCAAAGATATATATACCATGTTTAAGAAATATTTGTCACATCAAAGATATATATATACCGTGTTTAAGAAATGTTTGTCACATCAAAGATATATATATACCATGTTTAAGAAATATTTGTCACATCAAAGATATATATATACCATGTTTAAGAAATATTTGTCACATCAAAGATATATATATACCGTGTTTAAGAAATGTTTGTCACATCAAAGATATATATACCGTGTTTAAGAAATATTTGTCACATCAAAGATATATATACCGTGTTTAAGAAATATTTGTCACATCAAAGATATATATATACCGTGTTTAAGAAATGTTTGTCACATCAAAGATATATACCGTGTTTAAGAAATATTTGTCACATCAAAGATATATACCGTGTTTAAGAAATATTTGTCACATCAAAGATATATACTGTGTTTAAGAAATATTTGTCACATCAAAGATATATATATACCGTGTTTAAGAAATGTTTGTCACATCAAAGATATATATATACCATGTTTAAGAAATATTTGTCACATCAAAGATATATATATACCATGTTTAAGAAATATTTGTCACATCAAAGATATATATATACCGTGTTTAAGAAATGTTTGTCACATCAAAGATATATATACCGTGTTTAAGAAATATTTGTCACATCAAAGATATATATACCGTGTTTAAGAAATATTTGTCACATCAAAGATATATATATACCGTGTTTAAGAAATGTTTGTCACATCAAAGATATATACCGTGTTTAAGAAATATTTGTCACATCAAAGATATATACCGTGTTTAAGAAATATTTGTCACATCAAAGATATATACTGTGTTTAAGAAATATTTGTCATATCAAAGATATATATATATACCGTGTTTAAGAAATGTTTGTCACATCAAAGATATATACCTTGTTTAAGAAATATTTGTCACATCAAAGATATATACCTTGCTTAATTAATAATTGTCATACAACTTCATATGATTGTTTTCCAAAATTGAAATAAAATCCAACTGCATGACCCTAAAATACATACTGGGCTGTGAACATCCCTGGTACGGACAATGCAGAATACTTACTGGGCTGTGAACGTCCCTGGTACGGACAATGCAGTATACTTACTGGGCTGTGAACGTCCCTGGTACGGACAATGCAGTATACTTACTGGGCTGTGAACGTCCCTGGTACGGACAATGCAGTATACTTACTGGGCTGTGAACGTCCCTGGTACGGACAATGCAGTATACTTACTGGGCTGTGAACGTCCCTGGTACGGACAATGCAGTATACTTACTGGGCTGTGAACGTCCCTGGTACGGACAATGCAGTATACTTACTGGGCTGTGAACGTCCCTGGTACGGACAATGCAGTATACTTACTGGGCTGTGAACGTCCCTGGTACGGACAATGCAGTATACTTACTGGGCTGTGAACGTCCCTGGTACGGACAATGCAGTATACTTACTGGGCTGTGAACGTCCCTGGTACGGACAATGCAGTATACTTACTGGGCTGTGAACGTCCCTGGTACGGACAATGCAGTATACTTACTGGGCTGTGAACGTCCCTGGTACGGACAATGCAGTATACTCAACGATATGTAAAGACTGAGTGTCTCTGGTACGGACAATGAGGTATACTTACTGGGCTGTGGACGTCCCTGGTACGGACAATGCAGAATACTTACTGGGCTGTGGACGTCCCTGGTACGGACAATGCAAAATACTTACTGGACTGTGGACGTCCCTGGTACGGACAATGCAGTATACTTACTGGGCTGTGGAAGTCCCTGGTACGGACACTGCAGTATACTCAACGGTATGTAAATACTGAGTGTCTCTGGTACGGACAAAGCAGTATACTTACTGGGCTGTGGACGTCCCTGGTACGGACACTGCAGTATACTCAACGATATGTAAAGACTGAGTGTCTCTGGTACGGACAATGCAGCATACTTACTGGGCGGTGAACGTCTCTGGTACGGGTGTGAGTACGGAACATGCCTAGCATTGCGGAAGCTGAGTCTATCGCAGTGCGGGTTAGACAGATTGAGGGCATTTTGGAACTGGTGGGCTGGAGGTGGTACTAGAGCTCCCCCTGGTGGTAGGTACCAAGTGCTGGTTACTGAAATGACAAAAACATGATACATATTAGTCTAGAATTGTACGATATAAACCGTAACTACACATAGCGTTGTCGGTAGGTACGGACACAGGTAAGATATCAGTAGTAACTACACATAGCGTTGTCGGTAGGTACGGATACAGGTACGATATAAGTAGTAACTACACATAGCGTTGTCGGTAGGTACGGATACAGGTAAGATATAAGTAGTAACTACACATAGCGTTGTCGGTAGGTACGGATACAGGTACGATATAAGCCGTAACTACACATAGCGTTGTCGGTAGGTACGGACACAGGCACGATATAGGTAGTAACTACACATAGCGTTGTCGGTAGGTACGGACAAAAGTACGATATAAGTAGTAACTACACATAGCGTTGTCGGTAGGTACGGACACAGGCACGATATAAGCCGTAACTACCACATAGCGTTGTCGGTAGGTACGGATACAGGTAAGATATAAGCCGTAACTACACATAGCGTTGTCGGTAGGTACGGACACAGGCACAATATAAGCCGTAACTACACATAGCGTCGTCGGTAGGTACGGATACAGGTAAGATATAAGCCGTAACTACACATAGCGTTGTCGGTAGGTACGGACACAGGTAAGATATAAGTAGTAACTACACATAGCGTTGTCAGTAGGTACGGACACATGTACGATATAAGTAGTAACTACACATAGCGTTGTCGGTAGGTACGGATACAGGTAAGATATAAGTAGTAACTACACATAGCGTTGTCGGTAGGTACGGATACAGTCACGATATAAGCCGTAACTACACAAAGCGTTGTCGGTAGGTACGGACACAGGTAAGATATAAGTAGTAACTACACATAGCGTTGTCGGTAGGTACGAACACATGTACGATATAAGTAGTAACTACACATAGCGTTGTCGGTAGGTACGGATACAGGTAAGATATAAGTAGTAACTACACATAGCATTGTCGGTAGGTACGGATACAGGTAAGATATAAGTAGTAACTACACATAGCGTTGTCGGTAGGTACGGATACAGGTACGATATAAGCCGTAACTACACATAGCGTTGTCGGTAGGTACGGATACAGGTAAGATATAAGTAGTAACTACACATAGCGTTGTCGGTAGGTACAGACACAGGTACGATATAAGTAGTAACTACACATAGCATTGTCGGTAGGTACGGACACAGGTACGATATAAGTAGTAACTACACATAGCGTTGTCGGTAGGTACGGATACAGGTAAGATATAAGTAGTAACTACACATAGCGTTGTCGGTAGGTACGGATACAGGTACGATATAAGCCGTAACTACACATAGCGTTGTCGGTAGGTACGGACACAGGCACGATATAAGCCGTAACTACACATAGCGTTGTCGGTAGGTACGGACACAGGCACGATATAGGCCGTAACTACACATAGCGTTGTCGGTAGGTACGGACACAGGCACGATATAAGCCGTAACTACACATAGCGTTTTCGGTAAGTACGGATACAGGCACGATATAAGCCGTAACTACACAAAGCGTTGTCGGTAGGTACGGACACAGGTAAGATATAAGTAGTAACTACACATAGCGTTGTCGGTAGGTACGAACACATGTACGATATAAGTAGTAACTACACATAGCGTTGTCGGTAGGTACGGATACAGGTAAGATATAAGTAGTAACTACACATAGCATTGTCGGTAGGTACGGATACAGGTAAGATATAAGTAGTAACTACACATAGCGTTGTCGGTAGGTACGGATACAGGTACGATATAAGCCGTAACTACACATAGCGTTGTCGGTAGGTACGGATACAGGTAAGATATAAGTAGTAACTACACATAGCGTTGTCGGTAGGTACAGACACAGGTACGATATAAGTAGTAACTACACATAGCATTGTCGGTAGGTACGGACACAGGTACGATATAAGTAGTAACTACACATAGCGTTGTCGGTAGGTACGGATACAGGTAAGATATAAGTAGTAACTACACATAGCGTTGTCGGTAGGTACGGATACAGGTACGATATAAGCCGTAACTACACATAGCGTTGTCGGTAGGTACGGACACAGGCACGATATAAGCCGTAACTACACATAGCGTTGTCGGTAGGTACGGACACAGGCACGATATAAGTCGTAACTACACATAGCGTTGTCGGTAGGTACGGACACAGGCACGATATAAGCCGTAACTACACATAGCGTTGTCGGTAGGTACGGATACAGGTAAGATATAAGTAGTAACTACACATAGCGTTGTCGGTAGGTACGGATACAGGTAAGATATAAGTAGTAACTACACATAGCGTTGTCGGTAGGTACGGACACAGGCACGATATAAGCCGTAACTACACATAGCGTTGTCGGTAGGTACGGACACAGGCACGATATAGGCCGTAACTACACATAGCGTTGTCGGTAGGTACGGACACAGGCACGATATAAGCCGTAACTACACATAGCGTTTTCGGTAAGTACGGATACAGGCACGATATAAGCCGTAACTACACATAGCGTTGTCGGTAGGTACGGACACAGGCACGATATAAGTAGTAACTACACATAGCGTTGTCGGTAGGTACGGACACAGGCACGATATAAGTAGTAACTACACATAGCGTTGTCGGTAGGTACGGAAACAGGCACGATATAAGTAGTAACTACACATAGCGTTGTCGGTAGGTACGGACACAGGCACGATATAAGTAGTAACTACACATAGCGTTGTCGGTAGGTACGGAAACAGGCACGATATAAGTAGTAACTACACATAGCGTTGTCGGTAGGTACGGACACAGGCACGATATAAGTAGTAACTACACATAGCGTTGTCGGTAGGTACGGATACAGGTACGATATAAGCCGTAACTACACATAGCGTTGTCGGTAGGTACGGACACAGGCACGATATAAGCCGTAACTACACATAGCGTTGTCGGTAGGTACGGACACAGGCACGATATAAGCCGTAACTACACATAGCGTTGTCGGTAGGTACGGATACAGGTACGATATAAGGTAACTACACATAGCGTTGTCGGTAGTACGGATACAGGTAAGATATAAGCCGTAACTACACATAGCGTTGTCGGTAGGTACGGATACAGGTAAGATATAAGCCGTAACTACACATAGCGTTGTCGGTAGGTACGGATACAGGTACGATATAAGCCGTAACTACACATAGCGTTGTCGGTAGGTACGGATACAGGTAAGATATAAGTAGTAACTACACATAGCGTTGTCGGTAGGTACGGATACAGGTACGATATAAGCAGTAACTACACATAGCGTTGTCGGTAGGTACGGATACAGGTAAGATATAAGTAGTAACTACACATAGCGTTGTCGGTAGGTACGGACACAGGTACGATATAAGCAGTAACTACACATAGCGTTGTCGGTAGGTACGGACACAGGTACGATATAAGTAGTAACTACACATAGCGTTGTCGGTAGGTACGGATACAGGTACGATATAAGTAGTAACTACACATAGCGTTGTCGGTAGGTACGGATACAGGTAAGATATAAGTAGTAACTACACATAGCGTTGTCGGTAGGTACGGATACAGGTACGATATAAGCCGTAACTACACATAGCGTTGTCGGTAGGTACGGACACAGGCACGATATAAGCCGTAACTACACATAGCGTTGTCGGTAGGTACGGACACAGGCACGATATAAGCCGTAACTACACATAGCGTTGTCGGTAGGTACGGATACAGGTACGATATAAGTAGTAACTACACATAGCGTTGTCGGTAGGTACGGATACAGGCACGATATAAGTAGTAACTACACATAGCGTTGTCGGTAGGTACGGACACAGGCACGATATAAGCCGTAACTACACATAGCGTTGTCGGTAGGTACGGACACAGGTACGATATAAGCCGTAACTACACATAGCGTTGTCGGTAGGTACGGATACAGGCACGATATAAGCCGTAACTACACATAGCGTTGTCGGTAGGTACGGACACAGGCACGATATAAGCCGTAACTACACATAGCGTTGTCGGTAGGTACGGATACAGGTACGATATAAGCCGTAACTACACATAGCGTTGTCGGTAGGTACGGATACAGGTACGATATAAGCAGTAACTACACATAGCGTTGTCGGTAGGTACGGATACAGGCACGATATAAGCCGTAACTACACATAGCGTTGTCGGTAGGTACGGACACAGGTAAGATATAAGTAGTAACTACACATAGCGTTGTCGGTAGGTACGGATACAGGTAAGATATAAGTAGTAACTACACATAGCGTTGTCGGTAGGTACGGATACAGGTACGATATAAGCCGTAACTACACATAGCGTTGTCGGTAGGTACGGATACAGGTAAGATATAAGTAGTAACTACACATAGCGTTGTCGGTAGGTACGGACACAAGTACGATATAAGTAGTAACTATACATAGCGTTGTCGGTAGGTACGGACACAGGTACGATATAAGTAGTAACTACACATAGTGTTGTCGGTAGGTACGGATACAGGTAAGATATAAGTAGTAACTACACATAGCGTTGTCGGTAGGTACGGAAACAGGCACGATATAAGTAGTAACTACACATAGCGTTGTCGGTAGGTACGGACACAGGCACGATATAAGTAGTAACTACACATAGCGTTGTCGGTAGGTACGGATACAGGTACGATATAAGCCGTAACTACACATAGCGTTGTCGGTAGGTACGGACACAGGCACGATATAAGCCGTAACTACACATAGCGTTGTCGGTAGGTACGGACACAGGCACGATATAAGCCGTAACTACACATAGCATTGTCGGTAGGTACGGATACAGGTACGATATAAGCCGTAACTACACATAGCGTTGTCGGTAGGTACGGATACAGGTAAGATATAAGCCGTAACTACACATAGCGTTGTCGGTAGGTACGGATACAGGCACGATATAAGCCGTAACTACACATAGCGTTGTCGGTAGGTACGGACACAGGTAAGATATAAGTAGTAACTACACATAGCGTTGTCGGTAGGTACGGATACAGGTAAGATATAAGTAGTAACTACACATAGCGTTGTCGGTAGGTACGGATACAGGTACGATATAAGCCGTAACTACACATAGCGTTGTCGGTAGGTACGGATACAGGTAAGATATAAGTAGTAACTACACATAGCGTTGTCGGTAGGTACGGACACAAGTACGATATAAGTAGTAACTACACATAGCGTTGTCGGTAGGTACGGACACAGGTACGATATAAGTAGTAACTACACATAGTGTTGTCGGTAGGTACGGATACAGGTAAGATATAAGTAGTAACTACACATAGCGTTGTCGGTAGGTACGGATACAGGTACGAAATAAGCCGTAACTACACATAGCGTTGTCGGTAGGTACGGACACAGGCACGATATAAGCCGTAACTACACATAGCGTTGTCGGTAGGTACGGACACAGGCACGATATAAGCCTTAACTACACATAGCGTTTTCGGTAGGTACGGATACAGGCACGATATAAGCCGTAACTACACATAGCGTTGTCGGTAGGCACGGACACATGGCACGATATATGTAGTAACTACACATAGCGTTGTCGGTAGGTACGGACACAGGCACAATATAAATAGTAACTACACATAGCGTTGTCGGTAGGTACGGAAACAGGCACGATATAAGTAGTAACTACACATAGCGTTGTCGGTAGGTACGGACACAGGCACGATATAAGCCGTAACTACACATAGCGTTGTCGGTAGGTACGGACACAGGCACGATATAAGCATTAACTACACATAGCATTGTCGGTAGGTACGATATAAGCCGTAACTACACATAGCGTTGTCGGTAGGTACGGATACAGGTAAGATATAAGCCGTAACTACACATAGCATTGTCGGTAGGTACGGATACAGGCACGATATAAGCCGTAACTACACATAGCGTTGTCGGTAGGTACGGACACAGGTAAGATATAAGTAGTAACTACACATAGCGTTGTCGGTAGGTACGAATACAGGTAAGATATAAGTAGTAACTACACATAGCGTTGTCGGTAGGTACGGATACAGGTACGATATAAGCCGTAACTACACATAGCGTTGTCGGTAGGTACGGACACAGTCACGATATAAGCCGTAACTACACATAGCGTTGTCGGTAGGTACGGATACAGGTAAGATATAAGCCGTAACTACACATAGCGTTGTCGGTAGGTACGGATACAGGCACGATATAAGCCGTAACTACACATAGCGTTGTCGGTAGGTACGGACACAGGTAAGATATAAGTAGTAACTACACATAGCGTTGTCGGTAGGTACGGATACAGGTAAGATATAAGTAGTAACTACACATAGCGTTGTCGGTAGGTACGGATACAGGTACGATATAAGCCGTAACTACACATAGCGTTGTCGGTAGGTACGGATACAGGTAAGATATAAGTAGTAACTACACATAGCGTTGTCGGTAGGTACGGACACAAGTACGATATAAGTAGTAACTACACATAGCGTTGTCGGTAGGTACGGACACAGGTACGATATAAGTAGTAACTACACATAGAGTTGTCGGTAGGTACGGATACAGGTAAGATATAAGTAGTAACTACACATAGCGTTGTCGGTAGGTACGGATACAGGTACGAAATAAGCCGTAACTACACATAGCGTTGTCGGTAGGTACGGACACAGGCACGATATAAGCCGTAACTACACATAGCGTTGTCGGTAGGTACGGACACAGGCACGATATAAGCCTTAACTACACATAGCGTTTTCGGTAGGTACGGATACAGGCACGATATAAGCCGTAACTACACATAGCGTTGTCGGTAGGCACGGACACATGGCACGATATATGTAGTAACTACACATAGCGTTGTCGGTAGGTACGGACACAGGCACAATATAAATAGTAACTACACATAGCGTTGTCGGTAGGTACGGAAACAGGCACGATATAAGTAGTAACTACACATAGCGTTGTCGGTAGGTACGGACACAGGCACGATATAAGCCGTAACTACACATAGCGTTGTCGGTAGGTACGGACACAGGCACGATATAAGCCGTAACTACACATAGCATTGTCGGTAGGTACGATATAAGCCGTAACTACACATAGCGTTGTCGGTAGGTACGGATACAGGTAAGATATAAGCCGTAACTACACATAGCATTGTCGGTAGGTACGGATACAGGCACGATATAAGCCGTAACTACACATAGCGTTGTCGGTAGGTACGGACACAGGTAAGATATAAGTAGTAACTACACATAGCGTTGTCGGTAGGTACGAATACAGGTAAGATATAAGTAGTAACTACACATAGCGTTGTCGGTAGGTACGGATACAGGTACGATATAAGCCGTAACTACACATAGCGTTGTCGGTAGGTACGGACACAGTCACGATATAAGCCGTAACTACACATAGCGTTGTCGGTAGGTACGGATACAGGTAATATATAAGCCGTAACTACACATAGCGTTGTCGGTAGGTACGGATACAGGTACGATATAAGCCGTAACTACACATAGCGTTGTCGGTAGGTACGGACACAGGTACGATATAAGTAGTAACTACACATAGCGTTGTCGGTAGGTACGGACACAGGCACGATATAAGTGGTAACTACACATAGCGTTGTCGGTAGGTACGGACACAAGTACGATATAAGTAGTAACTACACATAGCGTTGTCGGTAGGTACGGACACAGGCACGATATAAGCCGTAACTACACATAGCGTTGTCGGTAGGTACGGACACATGTAAGATATAAGTAGTAACTACACATAGCGTTGTCGGTAGGTACGGACACAGGCACGATATAAGCCGTAACTACACATAGCGTTGTCGGTAGGTACGGACACAGGCACGATATATGTAGTAACTACACATAGCGTTGTCGGTAGGTACGGACACAGGTACGATATATATAGTAACTACACATAGCGTTGTCGGTAGGAACGGAAACAGGCACGATATAAGTAGTAACCACACATAGCGTTGTCGGTAGGTACGGACACAGGCACGATATAAGTAGTAACTACACATAGCGTTGTCGGTAGGTACGGATACAGGTACGATATAAGCCGTAACTACACATAGCGTTGTCGGTAGGTACGGACACAGGCACGATATAAGCCGTAACTACACATAGCGTTGTCGGTAGGTACGGACACAGGCACGATATAAGCCGTAACTACACATAGCGTTGTCGGTAGGTACGGACACATGTAAGATATAAGTAGTAACTACACATAGCGTTGTCGGTAGGTACGGACACAGGCATGATATAAGCCGTAACTACACATAGCGTTGTCGGTAGGCACGGACACAGGCACGATATATGTAGTAACTACACATAGCGTTGTCGGTAGGTACGGACACAGGCACGATATAAATAGTAACTACACATAGCGTTGTCGGTAGGAACGGAAACAGGCACGATATAAGTAGTAACCACACATAGCGTTGTCGGTAGGTACGGACACAGGCACGATATAAGGAGTAACTACACATAGCGTTGTCGGTAGGTACGGATACAGGTACGATATAAGCCGTAACTACACATAGCGTTGTCAGTAGGTACGGACACAGGCACGATATAAGCCGTAACTACACATAGCGTTGTCGGTAGGTACGGACACAGGCACGATATAAGCCGAAACTACACATAACATTGTCGGTAGGTACGGATACAGGTACGATATAAGCCGTAACTACACATAGCGTTGTCGGTAGGTACGGATACAGGTAAGATATAAGCCGTAACTACACATAGCATTGTCGGTAGGTACGGATAAAGGCACGATATAAGCCGTAACAACACATAGCGTTGTCGGTAGGTACGGACACAGGTAAGATATAAGTAGTAACTACACATAGCGTTGTCGTTAGGTACGGATACAGGTAATATATAAGTAGTAACTACACATAGCGTTGTCGGTAGGTACGGATACAGGTACGATATAAGTAGTAACTACACATAGCGTTGTCGGTAGGTACGGACACAGGTAAGATATAAGTAGTAACTACACATAGCGTTGTCGGTAGGTACGGATACAGGTAAGATATAAGTAGTAACTACACATAGCGTTGTCGGTAGGTACGGATACAGGTACGATATAAGCCGTAACTACACATAGCGTTGTCGGTAGGTACGGATACAGGTAAGATATAAGTAGTAACTACACATAGCGTTGTCGGTAGGTACGGACACAAGTACGATATAAGTAGTAACTACACATAGCGTTGTCGGTAGGTACGGACACAGGTACGATATAAGTAGTAACTACACATAGAGTTGTCGGTAGGTACGGATACAGGTAAGATATAAGTAGTAACTACACATAGCGTTGTCGGTAGGTACGGATACAGGTACGAAATAAGCCGTAACTACACATAGCGTTGTCGGTAGGTACGGACACAGGCACGATATAAGCCGTAACTACACATAGCGTTGTCGGTAGGTACGGACACAGGCACGATATAAGCCTTAACTACACATAGCGTTTTCGGTAGGTACGGATACAGGCACGATATAAGCCGTAACTACACATAGCGTTGTCGGTAGGCACGGACACATGGCACGATATATGTAGTAACTACACATAGCGTTGTCGGTAGGTACGGACACAGGCACAATATAAATAGTAACTACACATAGCGTTGTCGGTAGGTACGGAAACAGGCACGATATAAGTAGTAACTACACATAGCGTTGTCGGTAGGTACGGACACAGGCACGATATAAGCCGTAACTACACATAGCGTTGTCGGTAGGTACGGACACAGGCACGATATAAGCCGTAACTACACATAGCATTGTCGGTAGGTACGATATAAGCCGTAACTACACATAGCGTTGTCGGTAGGTACGGATACAGGTAAGATATAAGCCGTAACTACACATAGCATTGTCGGTAGGTACGGATACAGGCACGATATAAGCCGTAACTACACATAGCGTTGTCGGTAGGTACGGACACAGGTAAGATATAAGTAGTAACTACACATAGCGTTGTCGGTAGGTACGAATACAGGTAAGATATAAGTAGTAACTACACATAGCGTTGTCGGTAGGTACGGATACAGGTACGATATAAGCCGTAACTACACATAGCGTTGTCGGTAGGTACGGACACAGTCACGATATAAGCCGTAACTACACATAGCGTTGTCGGTAGGTACGGATACAGGTAATATATAAGCCGTAACTACACATAGCGTTGTCGGTAGGTACGGATACAGGTACGATATAAGCCGTAACTACACATAGCGTTGTCGGTAGGTACGGACACAGGTACGATATAAGTAGTAACTACACATAGCGTTGTCGGTAGGTACGGACACAGGCACGATATAAGTGGTAACTACACATAGCGTTGTCGGTAGGTACGGACACAAGTACGATATAAGTAGTAACTACACATAGCGTTGTCGGTAGGTACGGACACAGGCACGATATAAGCCGTAACTACACATAGCGTTGTCGGTAGGTACGGACACATGTAAGATATAAGTAGTAACTACACATAGCGTTGTCGGTAGGTACGGACACAGGCACGATATAAGCCGTAACTACACATAGCGTTGTCGGTAGGTACGGACACAGGCACGATATATGTAGTAACTACACATAGCGTTGTCGGTAGGTACGGACACAGGTACGATATATATAGTAACTACACATAGCGTTGTCGGTAGGAACGGAAACAGGCACGATATAAGTAGTAACCACACATAGCGTTGTCGGTAGGTACGGACACAGGCACGATATAAGTAGTAACTACACATAGCGTTGTCGGTAGGTACGGATACAGGTACGATATAAGCCGTAACTACACATAGCGTTGTCGGTAGGTACGGACACAGGCACGATATAAGCCGTAACTACACATAGCGTTGTCGGTAGGTACGGACACAGGCACGATATAAGCCGTAACTACACATAGCGTTGTCGGTAGGTACGGACACATGTAAGATATAAGTAGTAACTACACATAGCGTTGTCGGTAGGTACGGACACAGGCATGATATAAGCCGTAACTACACATAGCGTTGTCGGTAGGCACGGACACAGGCACGATATATGTAGTAACTACACATAGCGTTGTCGGTAGGTACGGACACAGGCACGATATAAATAGTAACTACACATAGCGTTGTCGGTAGGAACGGAAACAGGCACGATATAAGTAGTAACCACACATAGCGTTGTCGGTAGGTACGGACACAGGCACGATATAAGGAGTAACTACACATAGCGTTGTCGGTAGGTACGGATACAGGTACGATATAAGCCGTAACTACACATAGCGTTGTCAGTAGGTACGGACACAGGCACGATATAAGCCGTAACTACACATAGCGTTGTCGGTAGGTACGGACACAGGCACGATATAAGCCGAAACTACACATAACATTGTCGGTAGGTACGGATACAGGTACGATATAAGCCGTAACTACACATAGCGTTGTCGGTAGGTACGGATACAGGTAAGATATAAGCCGTAACTACACATAGCATTGTCGGTAGGTACGGATAAAGGCACGATATAAGCCGTAACAACACATAGCGTTGTCGGTAGGTACGGACACAGGTAAGATATAAGTAGTAACTACACATAGCGTTGTCGTTAGGTACGGATACAGGTAATATATAAGTAGTAACTACACATAGCGTTGTCGGTAGGTACGGATACAGGTACGATATAAGTAGTAACTACACATAGCGTTGTCGGTAGGTACGGACACAGGCATGATATAAGCCGTAACTACACATAGCGTTGTCGGTAGGTACGGACACAGGTAAGATATAAGTAGTAACTACACATAGCGTTGTCGGTAGGTACGGATATAGTCACGATATAAGCCGTAACTACACATAGCGTTGTCGGTAGGTACGGACACAGGTAAGATATAAGTAGTAACTACACATAGCGTTGTCGGTAGGTACGAACACATGTACGATATAAGTAGTAACTACACATAGCGTTGTCGGTAGGTACGGATACAGGTACGATATAAGCCGTAACTACACATAGTTTTGTCGGTAGGTACGGATACAGGTAAGATATGAGTAGTAACTACACATAGCGTTGTCGGTAGGTACGGACACAGGTACGATATAAGTAGTAACTACACATAGCGTTGTCTGTAGGTACGGACACAGGTACGATATAAGTAGTAACTACACATAGCGTTGTCGGTAGGTACGGATACAGGTAAGATATAAGTAGTAACTACACATAGCGTTGTCGGTAGGTACGGATACAGGTACGATATAAGCCGTAACTACACATAGCATTGTCGGTAGGTACGGACACAGGCACGATATAAGCCGTAACTACACATAGCGTTGTCGGTAGGTACGGAAACAGGCACGATATAGGCCGTAACTACACATAGCGTTGTCGGTAGGTACGGACACAGGCACGATATAAGTAGTAACTACACATAGCGTTGTCGGTAGGTACGGACACAGGCACGATATAAGTAGTAACTACACATAGCGTTGTCGGTAGGTACGGAAACAGGCACGATATAAGCCGTAACTACACATAGCGTTGTCGGTAGGTACGGACACAGGCACGATATAAGTAGTAACTACACATAGCGTTGTCGGTAGGTACGGACACAGGCACGATATAAGTAGTAACTACACATAGCGTTGTCGGTAGGTACGGAAACAGGCACGATATAAGTAGTAACTACACATAGCGTTGTCGGTAGGTACGGACACAGGCACGATATAAGTAGTAACTACACATAGCGTTGTCGGTAGGTACGGAACAGGTACGATATAAGCCGTAACTACACATAGCGTTGTCGGTAGGTACGGACACAGGCACGATATAAGCCGTAACTACACATAGCGTTGTCGGTAGGTACGGACACAGGCACGATATAAGCCGTAACTACACATAGCGTTGTCGGTAGGTACGGATACAGGTACGATATAAGCCGTAACTACACATAGCATTGTCGGTAGGTACGGATACAGGCACGATATAAGCCGTAACTACACATAGCGTTGTCGGTAGGTACGGACACAGGTAAGATATAAGTAGTAACTACACATAGCGTTGTCGGTAGGTACGGATACAGGTAAGATATAAGTAGTAACTACACATAGCGTTGTCGGTAGGTACGGATACAGGTACGATATAAGCCGTAACTACACATAGCGTTGTCGGTAGGTACGGACACAGGCACGATATAAGCCGTAACTACACATAGCGTTGTCGGTAGGTACGGATACAGGTAAGATATAAGCCGTAACTACACATAGCGTTGTCGGTAGGTACGGATACAGGTACGATATAAGCCGTAACTACACATAGCGTTGTCGGTAGGTACGGACACAGGTACGATATAAGTAGTAACTACACATAGCGTTGTCGGTAGGTACGGACACAGGCACGATATAAGTAGTAACTACACATAGCGTTGTCGGTAGGTACGGACACAGGTACGATATAAGTAGTAACTACACATAGCGTTGTCGGTAGGTACGGACACAGGCACGATATAAGCCGTAACTACACATAGCGTTGTCGGTAGGTACGGACACAGGTAAGATATAAGTAGTAACTACACATAGCGTTGTCGGTAGGTACGGACACAGGCACGATATAAGCCGTAACTACACATAGCGTTGTCGGTAGGTACGGACACAGGCACGATATAAGTAGTAACTACACATAGCGTTGTCGGTAGGTACGGACACAGGCACGATATAAGTAGTAACTACACATAGCGTTGTCGGTAGGTACGGAAACAGGCACGATATAAGTAGTAACTACACATAGCGTTGTCGGTAGGTACGGACACAGGCACGATATAAGTAGTAACTACACATAGTGTTGTCGGTATGTACGGATACAGGTACGATATAAGCCGTAACTACACATAGCGTTGTCGGTAGGTACGGACACAGGCACGATATAAGCCGTAACTACACATAGCGTTGTCGGTAGGTACGGACACAGGCACGATATAAGCCGTAACTACACATAGCATTGTCGGTAGGTACGGATACAGGTACGATATAAGCCGTAACTACACATAGCCTTGTCGGTAGGTACGGATACAGGTAAGATATAAGCCGTAACTACACATAGCGTTGTCGGTAGATACGGATACAGGCACGATATAAGCCGTAACTACACATAGCGTTGTCGGTAGGTACGGACACAGGTAAGATATAAGTAGTAACTACACATAGCGTTGTCGGTAGGTACGGATACAGGTAAGATACAAGTAGTAACTACACATAGCGTTGTCGGTAGGTACGGATACAGGTACGATATAAGCCGTAACTACACATAGCGTTGTCGGTAGGTACGGACACAGTCACGATATAAGCCGTAACTACACATAGCGTTGTCGGTAGGTACGGATACAGGCAATATATAAGCCGTAACTACACATAGCGTTGTCGGTAGGTACGGACACAGGCAAGATATAAGCAGTAACTACACATAGCGTTGTCGGTAGGTACGGACACAGTCACGATATAAGCCGTAACTACACATAGCGTTGTCGGTAGGTACGGATACAGGTACGATATAAGTAGTAACTACACATAGCGTTGTCGGTAGGTACGGATACAGGTAAGATATAAGTAGTAACTACACATAGCGTTGTCGGTAGGTACGGACACAGGCACGATATAAGCCGTAACTAAACATAGCGTTGTCGGTAAGTACGGACACATGCACGATATAAGCCGTAACTACACATAGCGTTGTCGGTAGGTACGGACACAGGCACGATATAATCCGTAACTACACATAGCGTTGTCGGTAGGTACGGACACAGGCACGATATAAGCCGTAACTACACATAGCGTTGTCGGTAGGTATGGACACATGCACGATATAAGCCGTAACTACATATAGCGTTGTCGGTAGGTACGGATACAGGTACGATATAAGTAGTAACTACACATAGCGTTGTCGGTAAGTACGGACACAGGCAAGATATAAGTAGTAACTACACATAGCGTTGTCGGTAGGTACGGATACAGGTACGATATAAGTAGTAACTACACATAGCGTTGTCGGTAGGTACGGATACAGGCACGATATAAGCCGTAACTACACATAGCGTTGTCGGTAGGTACGGACACAGGTACGATATAAGTAGTAACTACACATAGCGTTGTCGGTAGGTACGGACACAGGCACGATATAAGTAGTAACTACACATAGCGTTGTCGGTAGGTACGGAAACAGGCACGATATAAGCAGTAACTACACATAGCGTTGTCGGTAGGTACGGACACAGGCACGATATAAGTAGTAACTACACATAGCGTTGTCGGTAGGTACGGATACAGGTACGATATAAGCCGTAACTACACATAGCGTTGTCGGTAGGTACGGACACAGGCACGATATAAGCCGTAACTACACATAGCGTTGTCGGTAGGTACGGACACAGGCACGATATAAGCCGTAACTACACATAGCTTGTCGGTAGGTACGGATACAGGTAAGATATAAGTAGTAACTACACATAGCGTTGTCGGTAGGTACGGATACAGGTAAGATATAAGTAGTAACTACACATAGCGTTGTCGGTAGGTACGGACACAGGTACGATATAAGCAGTAACTACACATAGCGTTGTCGGTAGGTACGGATACAGGTAAGATATAAGTAGTAACTACACATAGCGTTGTCGGTAGGTACGGACACAGGTACGATATAAGTAGTAACTACACATAGCGTTGTCGGTAGGTACGGACACAGGTACGATATAAGTAGTAACTACACATAGCGTTGTCGGTAGGTACGGATACAGGTAAGATATAAGTAGTAACTACACATAGCGTTGTCGGTAGGTACGGACACAGGCACGATATAAGCCGTAACTACACATAGCGTTGTCGGTAGGTACGGACACAGGCACGATATAAGCCGTAACTACACATAGCATTGTCGGTAGGTACGGACACAGGCACGATATAAGCCGTAACTACACATAGCGTTGTCGGTAGGTACGGACACAGGCACGATATAAGCCGTAACTACACATAGCGTTTTCGGTAGGTACGGATACAGGCACGATATAAGCCGTAACTACACATAGCGTTGTCGGTAGGCACGCACACAGGCACGATATATGTAGTAACTACACATAGCGTTGTCGGTAGGTACGGACACAGGCAAGATATAAATAGTAACTACACATAGCGTTGTCGGTAGGTACGGACACAGGCACGATATAAGCCGTAACTACACATAGCATTGTCGGTAGGTACGGATACAGGTACGATCTAAGCCGTAACTACACATAGCGTTGTCGGTAGGTACGGATTCAGGTAATATATAAGCCGTAACTACACATAGCGTTGTCGGTAGGTACGGATACAGGCACGATATAAGCCGTAACTACACATAGCGTTGTCGGTAGGCACGGACACTGGCACGATATATGTAGTAACTACACATAGCGTTGTCGGTAGGTACGGACACAGGCACGATATAAATAGTAACTACACATATCGTTGTCGGTAGGTACGGAAATAGGCACGATATAAGTAGTAACTACACATAGCGTTGTCGGTAGGTACGGACACAGGCACGATATAAGTAGTAACTACACATAGTGTTGTCGGTAGGTACGGATACAGGTACGATATAAGCCGTAACTACACATAGCGTTGTCGGTAGGTACGGACACAGGCACGATATAAGCTGTAACTACACATAGCATTGTCGGTAGGTACGGATACAGGTACGATATAAGCCGTAACTACACATAGCGTTGTCGGTAGGTACGGATACAGGTAAGATATAAGCCGTAACTACACATAGCATTGTCGGTAGGTACGGAACAGGTAAGATATAAGCAGTAACTACACATAGCGTTGTCGGTAGGTACGGACACAGGCACGATATAAGCCGTAACTACACATAGCGTTGTCGGTAGGTACGGACACAGGCACGATATAAGCCGTAACTACACATAGCGTTGTCGGTAGGTACGGATACAGGTAAGATATAAGTAGTAACTACACATAGCGTTGTCGGTAGGTACGGATACAGGTAAGATATAAGTAGTAACTACACATAGCGTTGTCGGTAGGTACGGATACAGGTACGATATAAGCCGTAACTACACATAGCGTTGTCGGT
>CM026389.1:62560043-62603113 GCA_014843695.1 Archivesica marissinica | reverse complement strand
AGCCGTCTGTAGACCGTCTGTAGACTACATGTACGTGGTCGTGAAGCCGTCTGTAGACCGTCTGTAGACTACATGTACGTGGTCGTGAAGCCGTCTGTAGACCGTCTGTAGACTACATGTACGTGGTCGTGAAGCCGTCTGTAGACCGTCTGTAGACTACATGTACGTGGCCGTGAAGCCGTCTGTAGACTACATGTACGTGGTCGTGAAGCCGTCTGTAGACCGTCTGTAGACTACATGTACCTGGTCGTGAAGCCGTCTGTAGACTACATGTACGTGGTCGTGAAGCCGTCTGTAGACTACATGTACGTGGTCGTGAAGCCTTCTGTAGACTACATGTACGTGGTCGTGAAGTCGTCTGTAGACTACATGTACGTGGCTGTGAAGCCGGCTGTAGACTACATGTACGTGGCCGTGAAGCCGTCTGTAGACTACATGTACGTGGCCGTGAAGCCGTCTGTAGACTACATGTACGTGGTCGTGAAGTTGTCTGTAGACTACATGTACGTGGTCGTGAAGCCGTCTGTAGACTACATGTACGTGGCCGTGAAGCCCTCTGTAGACTACATGTACTTGGCCGTGAAGACGTCTGTAGACTACATGTACGTGGCCGTGAAGCCGTCTTAATACTAGATGTACGTGGTCGTGAAGCCGTCTGTAGACTACATGTACGTGGCCGTGAAGCCGTCTGTAGACTACATGTACGTGGCCGTGAAGCCGTCTGTAGACTACATGTACGTGATCGTGTAGCCGTCTGTAGACTACATGTACGTGGCCGTGAAGCCGTCTGTAGACTACATGTACTTGGCCGTGAAGTCGTCTGTAGACTACATGTACGTGGCCGTGAAGCCGTCTGTATACTACATGTACGTGTTCGTGTAGCCGTCTGTATACTACATGTACGTGTTCGTGAAGCCGTCTGTATACTACATGTACGTGGTCGTGAAGCCGTCTGTAGACTACATGTACGTGGCCGTGAAGCCGTCTGTAGACTACATGTACGTGGTCGAGAAGCCGTCTGTAGACTACATGTACGTGGTCGTGAAGCCGTCTGTACACTACATGTACGTGGCCGTGAAGTCGTCTGTAGACTACATGTACGTGGTCGTGAAGCCGTCTGTAGACTACATGTACGTGGTCGTGAAGCCGTCTGTAGACTACATGTACGTGGTCGTGAAGCCGTCTGTAGACTACATGTACGTGGTCGTGAAGCCGTCTGTAGACTACATGTACGTGGTCGTGAAGCCGTCTGTAGACTACATGTACGTGGTCGTGAAGACGTCTGTAGACTACATGTACGTGGCCGTGAAGCCGTCTGTAGACTACATGTACGTGGTCGTGAAGCCGTCTGTAGACTACATGTACATGGTCGTGAAGCCGTCTGTAGACTACATGTACCTGGTCGTGAAGCCGTCTGTAGACTACATGTACCTGGTCGTGAAGCCGTCTGTAGACTACATGTACGTGGCCGTGAAGCCGTCTGTAGACTACATGTACCTGGTCGTGAAGCCGTCTGTAGACTACATGTACGTGGCCGTGAAGCCGTCTGTAGACTACATGTACCTGGTCGTGAAGCCGTCTGTAGACTACATGTACCTGGTCGTGAAGTCGTCTGTAGACTACATGTACCTGGTCGTGAAGTCGTCTGTAGACTACATGTACCTGGTCGTGAAGCCGTCTGTAGACTACATGTACCTGGTCGTGAAGCCGTCTGTAGACTACATGTACGTGGCCGTGAAGCCGTCTGTAGACTACATGTACCTGGTCGTGAAGCCGTCTGTAGACTACATGTACGTGGCCGTGAAGCCGTCTGTAGACTACATGTACCTGGTCGTGAAGTCGTCTGTAGACTACATGTACCTGGTCGTGAAGTCGTCTGTAGACTACATGTACCTGGTCGTGAAGCCGTCTGTAGACTACATGTACGTGGTCGTGAAGCCGTCTGTAGGCTACATGTACGTGGTCGTGAAGACGTCTGTATACTACATGTACCTGGTCGTGAAGTCGTCTGTAGACTACATGTACGTGGTCGTGAAGCCGTCTGTAGACTACATGTACGTGGTCGAGAAGCCGTCTGTAGACTACATGTAGGTGGTCGTGAAGCCGTCTGTAGACTACATGTACGTGGCCGTGAAGCCGTCTGTAGACTACATGTACGTGGTCGTGAAGCCGTCTGTAGGCTACATGTACGTGGTCGTGAAGCCGTTGCCGCGGATACGTTTCCAGACAGTATGTACGTGGACCCTGAAGCCGTCTCACGACTAGATGCACGTGGCAGCGGATACATTTCTAGACATGTACCTGGACCCTGAAGACGTCTCTCGACTAGATACACGTGGCCGCGGATACGTTTCTAGACATGTACTTGGAACCTGAAGACGTCTCTCAACTAGATGCATGTGGCCGCGGATACGTTTCTAGACATTATGTACGTGGGCCCTGAAGACATCTCTCGACTAGATACACGTGGCCGCGGATACGTTTCTAGACATTATGTGCGTGGGCCCTGAAGCCGTTGCACGACTAGATGCACGTGGCCGCGGATACGTTTCTAGACATTATGTACGTGGGCCCTGAAGACATCTCTCGACTAGATGCACGTGGCCGCGGATACGTTTATAGACATTATGTACGTGGGCCCTGAAGCCGTCTCACGACTAGATGCACGTGGCCGCGGATACGTTTCTAGACATTATGTACGTGGGCCCTATAGACATCTCTCGACTAGATGCACGTGGCCGCGGATACGTTTCTAGACATGTACGTGGACCCTGAAGCAGTCTCTCGACTAGATGCACGTGGCCGCGGATACATTTCTAGACATGTACCTGGACCCTGAAGCCGTCTCACGACTAGATGCACGTGGCCGCGGAAACATTTCTAGACATTTACGTGTACCCTGAAGACGTCTCTCGGCTAGATACACGTGGCCGCGGATACGTTTCTAGACATTATGTACGTGGGCCCTGAAGCCGTCTCACGACTAGATGCACGTGGCCGCGGATACGTTTCTAGACATGTACGTGTACCCTGAAGACGTCTCTCGACTAGATACACGTGGCCGCGGATACATTTCTAGACATTATGTACGTGGGCCCTGAAGCCGTCTCACGACTAAATGCACGTGGCCGCGGATACGTTTCTAGACATTATGTACGTGGGCCCTGAAGACATCTCTCGACTAGATGCACGTGGCCGCGGATACGTTTCTAGACATGTACGTGGACTCTCACGACTAGATGGTCTATGTTGTTTGCTATTCAGCCAAGTGTTTTAGCTCTACTATCCGAATAGCAAACAGTATAGAGCGTGATCAGATGGAACGATATGTGCACGTTCTGTGCAATCTAATCTGGCTATATGCTGTTTGCATATACGAATATACTCGTTTCCAGCACAACAAGGGTTAAACGTTGGAAGTGTCTGTCCTTGCCAATAAAATCTTCAAGCTCGGGTTGTATAATGTATCAACTACTGTTTATAAATCACGAACGCATGTAGAAAGCAGATACAGACGGATCTGTAGTCTAGTGGTAACACGCTGGACTGGTAATCCATGGGTCACAGGTTCGATCCCCCGTCTGACCCTAATAAAATTAGCAGTATTTCAGATGGGACATTAAACCGAGGTCTCGTGTCAGTGCTTTACACCATGCACGTAAAACAACCAGAGTAGACTCTGGAATGGGTCTCAGTCTGTATCATTGCACCATCCTCCAAAATCTAAAATGACTAATATCTTCAGGAGGCGTCGCTCATATGGACAACCGGTAGCGACGATAAATAAACGTAAACACACACAGAAAGCAGATTTGTTCACAAACAATTTCAAATACATAGTATCCATCCATTCCTCTCGGCCAGGTTGATAAACATGTCATAATTAATGTATCCATTCCTCTCGGCCAGGTTGATAAACATGTCATAATTAATGTATCCATTCCTCTCGGCCAGGTTGATAAACATGTCATAATTAATGTATCCATTCCTCTCGGCCAGGTTGATAAACATGTCATAATTAATGTATCCATTCCTCTCGGCCAGGTTGATAAACATGTCATAATTAATGTATCCATTCCTCTCGGCCAGGTTGATAAACATGTCATAATTAATGTATCCATTCCTCTCGGCCAGGTTGATAAACATGTCATAATTAATGTATCCATTCCTCTCGGCCAGGTTGATAAACATGTCATAATTAATGTATCCATTCCTCTCGGCCAGGTTGATAAACATGTCATAATTAATGTATCCATTCCTCTCGGCCAGGTTGATAAACATGTCATAATTAATGTATCCATTCCTCTCGGCCAGGTTGATAAACATGTCATAATTAATGTATCCATTCCTCTCGGCCAGGTTGATAAACATGTCATAATTAATGTATCCATTCCTCTCGGCCAGGTTGATAAACATGTCATAATTAATGTATCCATTCCTCTCGGCCAGGTTGATAAACATGTCATAATTAATGTATCCATTCCTCTCGGCCAGGTTGATAAACATGTCATAATTAATGTATCCATTCCTCTCGGCCAGGTTGATAAACATGTCATAATTAATGTATCCATTCCTCTCGGCCAGGTTGATAAACATGTCATAATTAATGTATCCATTCCTCTCGGCCAGGTTGATAAACATGTCATAATTAATGTATCCATTCCTCTCGGCCAGGTTGATAAACATGTCATAATTAATGTATCCATTCCTCTCGGCCAGGTTGATAAACATGTCATAATTAATGTATCCATTCCTCTCGGCCAGGTTGATAAACATGTCATAATTAATGTATCCATTCCTCTCGGCCAGGTTGATAAACATGTCATAATTAATGTATCCATTCCTCTCGGCCAGGTTGATAAACATGTCATAATTAATGTATCCATTCCTCTCGGCCAGGTTGATAAACATGTCATAATTAATGTATCCATTCCTCCCGGCCAGGTTGATAAACATGTCATAATTAATGTATCCATTCCTCTCGGCCAGGTTGATAAACATGTCATAATTAATGTATCCATTCCTCTCGGCCAGGTTGATAAACATGTCATAATTAATGTGAGTGTTTTAACTTGTGATTATGTAGAAAGATACTTTATGAAAACAAGTGTTCGGACACGTGTGAGAACATGTGAATTGTAACATGTTATGGACACAATAATCATGAACCGTGGTGGGTGATGCTGACAGCTATTTAACTATCAGTTTAATTATGATTAAATCACTGTCGTGACGTCATACCTTTGTACTTGCAGTCCATTATTATTATTATTGGACAGTTGTCAAAAGGCCAAAGTATTATATTAAATCCTACGCGTAGATGTACGAACTCAACAATTTTAATTAGTAGGATCTTGTTATATAAGTGTGTGTTTTAAGTACGCGCCTCACAATCCACTATTTTACATATTGGATTGTTTCGGCTTATATTATATCCTATGCATATAGTATGGTCCCATATAATGTTTTGTATTCTGCATTGCTATTGTGTCTATAGTATTACGCGTCTCACATAGTCCACTATTTTACATATTGGATCGTTTTCGGCTTATATCCTATGCATATAGTATGGTCTCATATTATGTAAGGTATTCCGCATTGCTATTGTGTCTATAGTATTACGCGCCTCACACAGTCCAATATTTTACATATTGGATCGTTTTCGGCTTATATCCTATACATAAATTACACATAAAATATTACATGTTTAAAAACAATATTACGTCAGCAGAAGCATGAATGTTTTTATAAACTACGTCGGGAAACCGATACGCTGCATATACATAAACAATGTTTCAACAATAGCACGTTTGACCCCTAGTTGTCACAAAAACGATGTTCCTCACACGTGTGAGGAATACGTGCGAATTCTTCACACCGTTCGGCCGAATATATCACATGTGTGTGTGTGTGTTTTACGTTTATTTATCGTCGCTACCGGTTGCCCATATGAGCGACGCCTCCTGAAGAGATTAGTCATTTTAGAATTATGGAGGATAGTGCAATGATACAGATAGAGAGCCATTCCAGAATATCCTCTGGTTCGTTTGCGTGCACGGTGTAAAGCCCGGCGGAAAGTATGAGGCCGGTATATGTAAATTTGGCAGAATGGGACCCGGTGTCATATAGAATATTGACCCCCCTCAAAATAATGACCCGCGGGTCATTATTCAGCCATAGAATATTGACCCCCCCTTGCGGAAAAATGACCCCCCCCTTGCAAATAGCAATATATAGTGGGAAAATATTGAATTTATTATAATTAAATGTTAGTTAGCACTGTTTAAGGCCTAACAACATATATTTTGATTTAACGATGTACAGAATAACATAAATATATTGAATCTGAAAAAGAAGTATGCAGATAATTTGTCTCTTATCAATTTCTAAAGATGATCATGAGGTGATGGGTGCTGTATAACTAGGAGGTTCACATAATGCATAATATTTACACAGACAAACATAAAACAAAGACAAACATAAAACAAATAAGAACAATGACCCCCACCCCCTATGTATAGACTACAATTATGAGAGAGGGTCATTTTTCGATGCCATGGAATAATGACCCCCTGGAATGGGTCTCTGTCTGTATCATTGCACTATCCTCCAAAAATCTAAAATGACGTGATCTCTTCAGGAGGCTTCGCTCATATGGGCAACCAGTAGTGACGATAAATAATTGAAAAACACACTCACACTATGGATGCTTCTACAGCAGAAATTGATGTATATTTCTTTAACAAATTTAACTAATATGTTATCCACTTATTATAGCAAACTATTCTTATCATGTTTATTCATATTCTCTTAATCTTTCCAGAAAATGTGCACAATTCTGACTATTGTGGATCATATTAAGCCTTATCTTGTTTGCCACAGGTGTGAAAAGCAATAAAACCTTATTTTTAGGGAACTGCAACCAGACGGATATATAGTCCAGTGGTAACACGCTGGACTGGTAATCCAGGGATCGCAGGTTCGATCCCCCGTCTGACCCTAATACAATTAACAGTCTTTCAGATGAGACGTTAAACCGAGGTCTCGTGTCGGTGCTTTACACCGTGCACGTAAAAGAACAAGAGGAGACTCTGGAATGGGTATCTCTCTGTATCATTGCACTATCCTCCAAAACACTAAAATGACTAATCTCTTCAGGAGGCGTCGCTCATATGGGCAACCGGTAGCGACGATAAATAAACGTAAAACACACTACAACCAACAGTGACACTTCCTGTGTTCCCAATACACTGGTTACATGTTCTATATCATTCATAATAAGTAATATTTTAATATTGTATGAGCAAGGACAGACAACATTCTACTTTATAACGTGTGCCTCCATATCTATTCAGTGCAAGAAACTGTTCCATGCATACATGTAAAATGTGACCCCCATAATGTAGATTATCTGATTGAGGGTAGGTCACTTTTCCATGCCATAGAATAATGACCCCCCTATATGTAGATTATCCGAGTGAAGGCAGGTCAAACTTCCAATGCCATAGAATAATGTCCCCCTATAATTATGTAAACTATATGAGTGAGGGGGATCACGTTTCCATGCCATAGAATAATGACCCCTCTGTATGTAAACTATGAGTGAGGGGGTCACTTTTCGATGCCATAGAATAATGACCTACCTGTGTGTAAACTATACGAATGAGGTGGGTCACTTTTCCATGCCATAGAATACTGACCCCCTATAGTTACACTGTACGAGTGAGTGAGGGGGTCACTTTTCCATGCCATAGAATAATGACCCCCCTGTGTGTAAACTATATGAGTGAGTGGGGTCGCTTTTCCATGCCATAAAATAATGACCCCATTATGTTTACACAGTACGAGTGACGGCGGGTCACTTTTCCATGCCATAGAATAATGACCCCCCTGTGTGTAAACTATATGAGTGAGTGTGTCACTTTTCCATGCCATAAAATAATGACCCCCCAATGTTTAAACTGTACAAGTGAGGGATCACTTTTCCATGTCATAGAATAATGACCCCCTGTATGTAAACTATATGAGTGAGTGGGTTACTTTTCGTCACTTTTCCATGCCATAAAATAATGACCCCCCTATGTTTAAACTGTACAAGTGAGGGGTGGTTCACTTTTCCATGCCATAGAATAATGACTCCCTGTATGCAAACTATAGGAGTGAGTGGGTCACTTTTCCATGCCATAGAATAATGACCCCCCTATGTTTACACAGTACGAGTGGCGGTGGGTCACTTTTCCATGCCATAGAATAATGACCCCCTGTATGTAAACTATAGGAGTGAGTGGGTCACTTTTCCATGCCATAGAATAATGACCCCCCTATGTTTACACAGTACGAGTGGCGGTGGGTCACTTTTCCATGTCATAGAATAATCACCCACATATGGGTAGATTAAATGAGTGGGAGGGGCTCACTATCCATATCATAGGATAATCATCCCCCTATGTGTAGATTATATGAGTGGGAGGGTGTCACTATTCATATCATAGGATAATCACCAACTTATGTGTAGATTATATGAGTGGGAGGGTGTCACTATCCATATCATAGGATAATCACCCCCCTATGTGTAGATTATATGAGTGGGAGGGGCTCACTATCCATATCATAGGATAATCACCAACATATGTGTAGATTATATGAGTGGGAGCGTGTCACTATCCATATCATAGGATACTCACCAACAAATATGTAGATTATATGAGTGGGAGGGTGTCACTATCCATATCATAGGATAATCACCCCCCTATGTGTAGATTATATGAGTGGGAGGGGCTCACTATCCATATCATATGATAATCACCCCCATATATGTAGATTATATGAGTGGGAAGGTATCACTATCCATATCATAGGATAATCACCAACATATGTGTAGATTATATGAGTGGGAGGGTGTCACTATCCATATCATAGGATAATCACCCCCCCTATGTTTAGATTATATGAGTGGGAGGGGGTCACTATCCATATCATAGGATAATCACCCCCATATGTGTAGATTATATGAGTGGGAGGGTTTCACTATCCATATCATATGATAATCACCCCCATATGTGTAGATTATATGAGTGGGAGGGTGTCACTATCCATATCACAGAATAATCACCTACATATGTGTAGATTATATGAGTGGGAGGGGGTCACTATCCATATCATAGGATAATCACCCCCATATGTGTAGATTATATGAGTGGGAGGGGGTCACTATCCATATCATAGGATAATCACCCCCATATGTGTAGATTATATGAGTGGGAGGGTGTCACTATCCATATCATAGGATAATCACCCCCTATGTTTAGATTATATGAGTGGGAGGGGGTCACTATCCATATCATAGGATAATCACCCCCATATGTGTAGATTATATGAGTGGGAGGGTTTCACTATCCATATCATAGGATAATCACCAACATATGTGTAGATTATATGAGTGGGAGGGGCTCACTATCCATATCATAGGATAATCACCCCCCTATGTGTAGATTATATGAGTGGGAGGGTGTCACTATCCATATCATAGGATAATCACCCCCCTATGTGTAGATTATATGAGTGGGAGGGTGTCACTATCCATATCATAGGATAATCACCCCCATATGTGTAGATCATATGAGTGGGAGGGGCTCACTATCCATATCATAGGATAATCACCCCCATATGAATAGATTATATGAGTGGGAGGGGGTCACTCTCCATATCAGAGGATAATCACCCCCATATGAATAGATTATATGAGTGGGAGGGGGTCACTATCCATATCAGAGGATAATCACCCCCATATGAATAGATTATATGAGTGGGAGGGGGTCACTATTCATATCAGAGGATAATCACCCCCATATGAATAGATTATATGAGTGGGAGGGGGTCACTATCCATATCATAGGATAATCACCCCCCTATGTGTAGATTATATGAGTGGGAGGGTGTCACTATCCATATCATAGGATAATCACCCCCCTATGTGTAGATTATATGAGTCGGAGGTGGTCGCTATCCATATCATAGGATAACCACCCCATATGTGTAGATTATATGAGTGGGAGGGTTTCACTATCCATATCATAGGATAATCACCCCCATATGTGTAGATCATATGAGTGGGAGGGGCTCACTATCCATATCATAGGATAATCACCCCCATATGAATAGATTATATGAGTGGGAGGGGGTCACTATCCATATCAGAGGATAATCACCCCCATATGAATAGATTATATGAGTGGGAGGGGTCACTATCCATATCAGAGGATAATCACCCCCATATGAATAGATTATATGAGTGGGAGGGGGTCACTATCCATATCAGAGGATAATCACCCCCATATGAATAGATTATATGAGTGGGAGGGAGTCACTATCTATATCATAGAATAGTTTTGCAATGCTCAATGACGAAATCTGCAGACTAATTGGCATCGACCATCGCAGGACAAGTGCATATCACCCCCAAAACAAATGGTTTAATGGAAAGGTTTAATCAAACACTTGTCCATACATTGGTAAAATATACCAATAATGAGCAAAATAATTGGGACGACTTCATCCATCCCGCTTTACTGGCTGATCGATATGGCATGGAAAAGTGACCCCCTCACTCATATAGTTAATATACGGGGGGGTCATTATTCTATGGCATGGAAAAGTGACCCCCCCCCCTTCACTCATATAGTTAATATACAGGGGGGTCATTATTCTATGGCATGGAAAAGTGACCCCCCTTCACTCATATAGTTAATATACAGGGGGGTCATTATTCTATGGCATGGAAAAGTGACCCCCCTTCACTCATATAGTTAATATACAGGGGGTCATTATTCTATGGCATGGAAAAGTGACCCCCTTCACTCATATAGTTAATATACAGGGGGTCATTATTCTATGGCATGGAAAAGTGACCCCCTTCACTCATATAGTTAATATACAGGGGGGTCATTATTCTATGGCATGGAAAAGTGACCCCCTTCACTCATATAGTTAATATACAGGGGGGTCATTATTCTATGGCATGGAAAAGTGACCCCCCTTCACTCATATAGTTAATATACAGGGGGTCATTATTCTATGGCATGGAAAAGTGACCCCCTTCACTCATATAGTTAATATACAGGGGGTCATTATTCTACGGCATGGAAAAGTGACCCCACCTCACTCATATAGTTAATATACAGGGGGTCATTATTCTATGGCATGGAAAAGTGACCCCCTTCACTCATATAGTTAATATACAGGGGGTCATTATTCTATGGCATGGAAAAGTGCCCCCCTTCACTCATATAGTTAATATACAGGGGGTCATTATTCTATGGCATGGAAAAGTGACCCCACCTCACTCATATAGTTAATATACAGGGGGGTCATTATTCTATGGCATGGAAAAGTGACCCCCACCTCACTCATATAGTTAATATACAGGGGGTCATTATTCTATGGCATGGAAAAGTGACCCCCTTCACTCATATAGTTAATATACAGGGGGTCATTATTCTATGGCATGGAAAAGTGACCCCCCTTCACTCATATAGTTAATATACAGGGGGGTCATTATTCTATGGCATGGAAAAGTGACCCCCTTCACTCATATAGTTAATATACAGGGGGGTCATTATTCTATGGCATGGAAAAGTGACCCCCCTTCACTCATATAGTTAATATACAGGGGGTCATTATTCTATGGCATGGAAAAGTGACCCCCTTCACTCATATAGTTAATATACAGGGGGGTCATTATTCTATGGCATGGAAAAGTGACCCCCACCTCACTCATATAGTTAATATACAGGGGGTCATTATTCTATGGCATGGAAAAGTGACCCCCCTCACTCATATAGTTAATATACAGGGGGTCATTATTCTATGGCATGGAAAAGTGACCCCCTTCACTCATATAGTTAATATACAGGGGGGTCATTATTCTATGGCATGGAAAAGTGACCCCCTTCACTCATATAGTTAATATACAGGGGTCATTATTCTATGGCATGGAAAAGTGACCCACCTCACTCATATAGTTAATATACAGGGGGGTCATTATTCTATGGCATGGAAAAGTGACCCCCTTCACTCATATAGTTAATATACAGGGGGGTCATTATTCTATGGCATGGAAAAGTGACCCCCTTCACTCATATAGTTAATATACAGGGGGGTCATTATTCTATGGCATGGAAAAGTGACCCCACCTCACTCATATAGTTAATATACAGGGGGGTCATTATTCTATGGCATGGAAAAGTGACCCCCTTCACTCATATAGTTAATATACAGGGGGTCATTATTCTATGGCATGGAAAAGTGACCCCCCTTCACTCATATAGTTAATATACAGGGGGGTCATTATTCTATGGCATGGAAAAGTGACCCCCTTCACTCATATAGTTAATATACAGGGGGTCATTATTCTATGGCATGGAAAAGTGACCCCCCTCTACTCATATAGTTAATATACAGGGGGTCATTATTCTATGGCATGGAAAAGTGACCCCCCTTCACTCATATAGTTAATATACAGGGGGGTCATTATTCTATGGCATGGAAAAGTGACCCACCTCACTCATATAGTTAATATACAGGGGGGTCATTATTCTATGGCATGGAAAAGTGACCCCCTTCACTCATATAGTTAATATACAGGGGGGTCATTATTCTATGGCATGGAAAAGTGACCCCCTTCACTCATATAGTTAATATACAGGGGGGTCATTATTCTATGGCATGGAAAAGTGACCCCCTTCACTCATATAGTTAATATACAGGGGGGTCATTATTCTATGGCATGGAAAAGTGACCCACCTCACTCAAAAAACAAAAATGACCCACCTCACTCATATAGTTAATATACAGGGGGTCATTATTCTATGGCATGGAAAAGTGACCCCCCTCACTCATATAGTTTAATACATACAGGGGGTCATTATTCTATGGCATGGAAAAGTGACCCCCCTTCACTCATATAGTTAATATACAGGGGGGTCATTATTCTATGGCATGGAAAAGTGACCCCCCTTCACTCATATAGTTAATATACAGGGGGGTCATTATTCTATGGCATGGAAAAGTGACCCCCCTCACTCATATAGTTAATATACAGGGGGGTCATTATTCTATGGCATGGAAAAGTGACCCACCTCACTCATATAGTTAATATACAGGGGGTCATTATTCTATGGCATGGAAAAGTGACCCCCTTCACTCATATAGTTAATATACAGGGGGTCATTATTCTATGGCATGGAAAAGTGACCCACCTCACTCATATAGTTAATATACAGGGGGGTCATTATTCTATGGCATGGAAAAGTGACCCCCCTCACTCATATAGTTAATATACAGGGGGTCATTATTCTATGGCATGGAAAAGTGACCCCCCTTCACTCATATAGTTAATATACAGGGGGTCATTATTCTATGGCATGGAAAAGTGACCCCCTTCACTCATATAGTTAATATACAGGGGGTCATTATTCTATGGCATGGAAAAGTGACCCCCCTTCACTCATATAGTTAATATACAGGGGGTCATTATTCTATGGCATGGAAAAGTGACCCCCCTTCACTCATATAGTTAATATACAGGGGGGTCATTATTCTATGGCATGGAAAAGTGACCCCCCTCACTCATATAGTTAATATACAGGGGGGTCATTATTCTATGGCATGGAAAAGTGACCCCCCTTCACTCATATAGTTAATATACAGGGGGGTCATTATTCTATGGCATGGAAAAGTGACCCCCCTCACTCAAATAATACCTCTGCATGGAAAAGTGACCCCCTTCACTCATATAGTTAATATACAGGGGGGTCATTATTCTATGGCATGGAAAAGTGACCCCCCTTCACTCATATAGTTAATATACAGGGGGGTCATTATTCTATGGCATGGAAAAGTGACCCACCTCACTCATATAGTTAATATACAGGGGGGTCATTATTCTATGGCATGGAAAAGTGACCCCCCTTCACTCATATAGTTAACATACAGGGGGGTCATTATTCTATGGCATGGAAAAGTGACCCCCTTCACTCATATAGTTAATATACAGGGGGGGTCATTATTCTATGGCATGGAAAAGTGACCCTTCCCCCTCTCTCATATAGTTTACATACATACAGGTGGTCATTATTCTACGGCATGGAAAAGTGACCACTCTCACTCTTACTGTGTAAACATAGGGGGGTCATTATTCTATGGCATGGAAAAGTTTCTTGCATTGGGAGGCACACGTTATAAAACATAATGGTATTTGTCCTTGCTCATACAATAATAAAATATTATGTATTAAGAATGATATAAAACATGTAACACAGGAAGTGTCACAGTTGATTGCAGTGCTCCAACAATAAGGTTGTATTGCTTTATTATGGCGATTTTCACACCTGTGGAAAAATTAGTTAGCCACACCAGTCAGAATTATAATGGTTAACAGCATATTATATATTTTCTGGAAAGTTTAAGAGAACATGCATGAATATGATAAGAATGGTTAGTACTGTGCTATTTTATGGTATTTATTTTGAGCTGCATGGTTTCAAATACCAATTAAGTTGAGTGTATGTAATCTGTATGTAATATAATTTTATTGATAATTGTTAGTTTTATAGCTTATGCAATTATTAATAAAATATATTGATAACATTGTTTGTGTAGGCTTTGGGGATGGGGGGTCATTATTCTATAATAGAATATGGACCCGCGGGTCACTTTTTCCTATAGAATAATGACCCGCGGGTCATTATTTTGGCGGGTCAATATTCTATATGACACCGGAACTCCAGACATTTCGCATCTGGAGCGAACGCACATCCACTGTGCTATCGCGATTTCCACTCCATTGCGCTATCATGACTACCACTTCACTGCGCTATCACGATTTCCACTCCACTGCGCTATCCACTCCACTGCGCTATCACGACTTCCACTCCACTGCGCTATCCACTCCACTGCGCTATCCACTCCACTGCGCTATCACGACTTCCACTCCACTGCGCTATCCACTCCACTGCGCTATCCACTCCACTGCGCTATCACACTTCCACTCCACTGCGGTATCCACTCCACTGCGCTATCCACTCCACTGCGCTATCACGACTTCCACTCCACTGCGCTATCCACTCCACTGCGCTATCCACTCCACTGAGCTATCACGACTTCCACTCCACTGCGGTATCCACTCCACTGCGCTATCATGAATTCCATTCCACTGCGCTATCCAGTCCACTGAGCTATCACGACTTCCACTTCACAGCGCTATCACGACTTCCACTCCACTGCGCTATCACGACTTCCACTCCACTGCGCTATCATGAATTCCATTCCACTGCGCTATCCAGTCCACTGAGCTATCACGACTTCCACTTCACAGCGCTATCACGACTTCCACTCCACTGCGCTATCACGACTTCCACTCCACTGCGCTATCCAGTCCACTGCGCTATCCAGTCCACTGCGCTATTACAACTTCCACTCCACTGCGCTATCACGACTTCCACTCTATTGCGCTATCACGACTTCCACTCCACTGCGCTATCACAACTTCCACTCCACTGCGCTATCACGACTTCCATATATACACTTATTAATTAACATAGCATAATAGAGAGAGCGCTGCAATTACACGTCACCACGCGTCAGTATGGTACATTGATAATACATGGAAGTCGTGATAGCGCAGCGTTCACTTCAGATGCTAAAGGTCCGGAGTTCGAGCCCCGCTGGAGCCGTTACGATTGTGCCCTTATGCAAGGCATTTAAATTCCACGTTGCCTCTTCTCTCTCCCTCGTGGCGATGTATTCCATCAGGAATGAGGTCTCGAGAGTGATTTATATAAGTTGAAATAACTTGTTTCGCAATCGAGCTAAAATAAATTTGTATAAACTAATAATACATAGTTATAGTGATGCATACATGGAACACTCGAGTAGTATGCACACTACTCCTGTATACTACTCGAGGAATAGCTATATGGCCATGCATTGCGTATTTATATACAATACTATGATCACAGTAAAGCCCCAAAAGCGAACAAAGGCATAATTATACATAGTCTATTGGAGTAGCTATAACGTATTTAAATATTTTGAAATAGGCACTACACATCAACGGAAAAAGCCAATAACAGGCTAAATTATTTACACAGTAACTGAACTTGTCGGTAGATTGGGGAGATGACTACATCCCAGCGAGGGAATTGACATAAATGGAGGATAGATTGACGACAACGAAGTATGCGTTTCCCGTAGACGTCATGTGTGCAGGCTGCCATTTTTGCTTCGAATCAATAGTAAAGGCTTTAGTCTGGTTGTATAACTCCTATATGAACATTTTGCAGGAAAAAAGTAAAGGAAAAATAATTCTTAGTTTTTCTGAATCAGTACACCCCATAGCGCATAAGAAAAAAAATCCCCATGAATTGGGCTTGGGGAATGTTTTTCCCAACACTTTGAAATTTCGGCCCCAAGACCCAATCGAAGATCCATCAAGATGAGGGGTAGGGCTAACACATTTAAGTCTCTAGTCACTTCTGGTCTAGGTATGATAATGCAAATTGGCATGAGGTTACAAAAATGATTACTCTTCACTGGGGTCAATGGACCAAATTGATGTGATGACGTAATCATGACGAAATCCAAGATGGCGTCCATTTTGACGGAAAAAACGAAAATATTGGCTACCAGTCAACTCGCGTCATTCTGACTCATTGTTTACTGTTTTTGTTTCATGTAGGCTACCAATTATTCTTGGATATCGACTCTGACAGTGTTTTTACAGCTTACTCCATGACATCCTCCACAAGCCTCAACACACTGGATTCCATGCTTGAAACAGGTACACAAGTTCGTACCACATTGGTTGGGATTTTGGCTTTTACACTTGCACCTAATGAATTTCAACACACTCTCCGGTGCTACGTCCATGTCCGTCATTAATGGTACAAGTCCGGAACGATCATGTTGCCAACCCCATGAGTATGGATCAAGCACATCAGTATCCAAGTTCATCCACTGAATAGTTTGTAGAAATACCCTGAGGCTGTGGAAATGGGCGGCACGTACTGTCGGAGGCATTCGTTGCGGTTCCAAGATGTTTGACTGCGCAATCATCGTCTGGTACTTGTGAAAGCGAATGGTCGTCAGAGTCCTTTCCTTGCAATATTCACCAAACAACAAAGTGAATAAATCTATGCCAAGCTTCCCGACTGTGTCCTGAGTTTCAGCTGAATAGAAATTGTCGGCAATCGCTTGAATTGAGCGGTCTTTTGTTATAGTTTTCATCAGTTTAGTCTTGCTATGTCCGAATGTTGAAGATGTTGTGTCACATCCACTCCATGCATGTATGAACAGAATGTTTTTTTTAATGACTGGATCAACCTTTGATGACACATCCTTTACGGAATGAATTGTGGAAGGCCCCACTAGTGTTCGCCTTGTTCCTCCGATGACCTTATGAACCTATATGTTCGCCATATCCTCTTTCCAGTGATGCAGAAACAAAACCAAGCTGTCCGTGTCATTTGCGATTACTTCAACAGTTTGCTGGTTCTTGGCATAATCTAGTGCGGTAGAGACTATTAGTGTATCGGCATCTGCTTGTGCTTGCTTTATGATATGACCATTTGCTTCCAAGTGATCAGTGAGCATAGCAATGAAGCCAACTTTATTTGCAATGTTAGCAAAGAACGCTTCCTGATCCTTGTACCTACGACGTGATTGGTTCACTTCTATTGTAGCGGCGGGAAGTCGATCTGATTTGCGTCGGTGGTGTTCGTGATTCTTAGTTGAAGACTCAGGATATCCATCGAATACAACAATACACTGACCGAATTGATGTGTGAGATATGACGAGTACTGCTCGAAGACTTCCTGGTATGTGTTGTGTTTCCACCGTATGTAGTGAAGAAGCCAACCGCCGTCGACAACACGCATTTGCTCACCAGATGGCCTAGTATCTGCTACATCATTATACAGTGCGTTAGCTAATTCAGACTTCACCGGCTTCCTCATGAAATAGTCCTTGAACACGGATGGAGGACTCACACACATTTCTCATTGGAAATATGGCTCCATGGTCTCGCTGATTCTTTGTGAGATGGCCGAACATCGACTGAGTAGAATAGCCGGATCAATGTGCAGTGTTTTCTTTCGTCCTACCCTTATTCCGGGTTGGAGATCTTGCAAAGTCTTAATTTGCTCAGATCGCTTAATCTTTGCGCCGTTATATGACACGGAGTCTATCTTTGACTGTAATTTGAGCCAACTTCCTCGGTGATATCACAGTTGATACCATCCCCTTGTTCCGCTGTCAAACCGGTTGACAATGAACGCAAGTCACAACCGTTGCTGACGAATGGATTGTGATCACCAAACCAGTCTAACAGTTTATCAAGATCAGTGAGGTCACGGTCTTTTCGAGCAATGCTGAGATCTACGTGTTGTTCGGACGTCCGTATCTTCTTCTGCGAGCGAGTTGTCATTGCATCATGGATTGCCACACAGATTGGTAAGGTGAACACCCATTGGTGACGGACAGATTCAGTCAGACCTCGTCCATGTGTCAAACCACCACGACTTTTTAGCGAACACATGAGCGTTTGCTCTATCACCAAGTCTGACCAGAGTCCGTTAAAACAGTTTTCTGTTCTTTCCACAGCATGAGCGCCTTCTATGTACTTCTGATATAGCCAGGGATGCTGTTCTGGTAGCTTGGCCATACTTTGCACGTAAAGCCTTGCACTTTTTGCGTAGTGAATATGTCCTGTTGCTGCAAATAAGTTCAGAAACTCACTACCTACACAAATTCAAATGTCCGTTCCAGTCCTTTAGTCTCTCACATGCTACAAAGTCTTCTATTTTCCGAATATAATTCAGTAATTGGATCCAAAATTTTGCTGTTCTAGACTGTGATGACAATGATATTTTCAATTCTTCAATGCATTTATCTAACAAGACAAGTGGCTCCGAGTTTACAATGTCATCACAACGAGTTTCAGCATCGGAATTCAATACGTCACCGAGAAGCTTTTGCAAGGCCTCCACATCCTTTGTAGTAAGACTGGACTGAAATTTCTCATTGATACCACCGTCATAATCATCATTCTCGTCAGGATGTGCCTCGCAGTCCGGTATTATCTGTTCCAGTAATTTGTGGTCAGGCATGCGTCGAGAAGATGGAGAACCCGTAGTGCCCGTGCAATGGCTTTGCCAGACAATATGTGCAAAATAGCATTGGGGCCAACTATCTTACCCAGAGCTTCATATATTCCAGATCCTCGCATCGTATGAAAGATGCTACTGATTGCGCTCATTAATGTATGGAACCCACCCAGTCTAATCACAAGTTTGTTAAGCTGTTTGGTGGCAGAAATTTCAACAGCTTTAATGAAGAGCGGTTGGTCAAATGTTACTGATGTACTTGGCAGTTTCAGTTTCGTCACTTGGTCTTGTATGTAAGACAACGTGGAGTAGATGCAGGTTTCATCACTAGGGTTCAGGTCTATGATTGGAAGCATCAACACTTCATCGGCACTAATTCCATCTGTGTCGTTTTGATAGACACAGTGCATGAATCCAGACCAATTTGTCCAATCCGGGCTAGGAGTCATTTTGGTTGCAAGTACTTTGGCAGAACTCCAGAGCACCTTTGAATAATATGACACAGGTGGGATAGTGAATGGTAATATCGTTTCACATATCGCATTGAACTTGAATGTTGACAAGGCGGGGATGGCTGGTGTGACATAAAGAATAATTGGTATGCCTTTATCGTAAGTAAGATCGGAAATTTTGACCCTTGCCATACGTTTTACACGCTGGTCGGTAATTTGCTGGCTACTTCGGCGTTGGTACCAAGCAATAATACCCATACCGTGAAAGGTTCCGGTCCCGTCCAAGGTGCGTATGTTTGAATCTGCAATGTACTGTCCTAACGTCGGGAATGGCGGTGGGGACAACGATTGCAATGTTTGCTGCTGAAGAATGGACTGCTTGAAAAGCTGAACTTCATTGTAAGTGATGGACAAGCCAAATGAGGAAAGTTCTTCTGTGAGCCACTTTGATCCAAAGACGTGATCTAACTCTATACCAAGACCGAACAGCAGTGATGAAATTACAGAGTTCGGACGTGCGGCTTGTGTGATGGCTTGCCAAATTACGTCACACTTTAGCTCATCTTTAATCAGTGTTTCCAGGAACACACGTAAACTAGGAGTCAAAAAGTATCCGCATTCTTCGGAACTTTTAATCTCATTTATTCCTGGATACACATCTTTATTCTAAGCTGGAAAAAATATTGTCACACCTGGGATTCGAACCCAGGACACTACGCAAGGCACCAGAAATGCAAATCAAACTGTGAGGATCTACAAGAGAGATACATCAAATTACATTACAGGCTGGTATAGAATATATTTCTCAAGTCAGAATGACGTGAGTTGACTGGTAACCAATATTTTCGTTTTTCCCGCCAAAATGGACGCCATCTTGGATTTCGTCATGATTACATCATCACATCAATTTGCTCCATTGACCCCAGGGAAGAGTAATCACCTTTGTAACCTCATGCCAATTTCCATTATCATACCTAGACCAGAAGTGACTAGAGACTTAAATGTGTTAGTCCTACCCCCTATCTTGATGGATCTTCGATTGGGTCTTGGGGCCGAAATTTCAAAGTGCTTGGAAAAAAATTACCCAAGCCCAATTCATGGGGATTTTTTTTCTGAGGCACTATGGGGTGTACTGATTCAGAAAAACTAAGAATTATTTTTCTTTTACTTTTTTCCCGCAAATTTTCTTCTGCACCCTGACTACCTTTTCCCGTCTTGCTTATCTTACTTTTTCGTTCTACTTCTGCTATTATAATACTAATTAATATTATGTTGCGTTCAAAGAATGAAAAATTAACACAACATTATAACACTAAACGCTTTAACCAATCCTTCCAGAAACAACATTTTACTACTCAAGTGGCAAGTAGTTAAAACCGTATTAAATGTTGGTTATTTATATATCATAGCTGGTTTACTAAATACCTAAACATGAAGTAGAAAGTCACTCTTGCTAGATTTGATCAGATTATCTATTTATTCTTCAAAATGTTTGTCAATAAATTTACTTACAGCTCAAACTGTAATTCTTGTTGTTATCATACCCTGATATGTTTCAGGAGAAGGATCTACATAAGTAGTTTATACTTTCTTCTCAATCACGTGACACACTGTCTATTATAAAAGACAATGTATGTACATGTACATATATAGAATTAAAATATTGTTTATACTAAAATAAATGAAGACGGATATAGAGATTAACTGGGTCACCGGTAACATTGTCTTATCTCAAGAATTTGCAGAGATCATAATTATGTTCATTGGAAGAAAGTGAAACTGATGCTGACATTGAAGTAAATGATGAGACTGACAGTGACGACATAGAACTGACAAATACGATGGACATCCTGATTGAAGTCTGATCATATGACTACATTGTCTCTTATGAGTGCATCATGATCACCAGTTCTTATGTTGGCATAGTGATTAGAATGGTTCGGTGTGAAATTCCATGTTGCAGTGTAACTTGCAAACTTCATACATGATCAACTCAGTTGATTGAACAGTATTATGGCAACTCTAATCATACATAACTTTGTCACTACACTTTTCAATTAATGTTTCAAACCTTTGGTGAAGTAACATACTTCTTGTTTGTAACATCAGTAACAAATACAGCATATGTTCTTCTTAGTAACCTTATTAATGAATCAATGGCATACATTTATGATGTAACTAACAAGAATATATGTTACCATATAATAATAGTTTCAAACATACCACATTAAACATGAAGAAAAAACATATGGAGTTTAGATTGAATAAATAAAATAGTTATAGCTTCAACTTATACCGATGTGTACACTTTCAGAAAATTCTACGATGTACACAAACCGTTTATTCTCTTGGGAATAGTAACGTAAATCAGTAGTAACGTAAATTACATGTCTTAACTCACATGTATTCATACCTATGTAAGGAATATATTTCATTTTCAGTTTGTAATACATGTAATGACCTGCTGTATATTAAAATGTAAAATAGAGTCGAGTGTTTAGTTTAGTTTAAACATATTTTATTTCAAGAATCAAACATTCGACATAGTGTAACAGACAAAGTATTTAGGTGGTTTGGATTGAAAGTTAAAAACTTATTACAAATCCTCTCCAATGGTATACAACCGTGCATAAGTTGGCGAATATATAACTATCATTGACAACTAAATGTATAAGATAATTAATAGTAATAGTAATAGTAAGAAAATCACTCCACTTTGTCTTCTTAAGTGTGGAAGAACAGTGATATGTAAGTTGTTATTTTATGATAGCTAAATTAGATTCGATAAGATTTAACCTAGATAAAACGAAGATTAGATTAGATAATAAGAACAGAGATCAAACTGAGGTTCAGAATAGAAGAGAAATAAAGGAAAAAGACTGATTTTAGAATGGGAATGGATTTGACGAAGCTGGAAGAACAAAAGCACACAATTTGCACTAGTTGTTATCAAATCGCGTTGTTGCGGTAATAAACTGTTGAACTGCATCAATTATCGCATTGTTTATCTCTTCGCTCAGGTTATCATCTCCATACAAAAGCATTCTGAGAGAAATGTTTATGTGCGGGCTAATGGTATTGAAAAGGGTTACTCTAAAGTCTGAGTAATAATGACATTGGAACAAATAGTGGTAGTTGGATTTAATAGCGCCGCATTTACAGAATGGATAGTTAATAATGTTTCTCGAAAATAAATGTTGATTTAAAGCACTGCAATCGGTTCGAATGCGGGTATGGATGACCTGAGCACGGCGGACGCCATGATAGAAACGTGGATTAGGTTTAGGTTTGTTTGAGTTCAAGTAGTATTTAAAAGAGTCAACAGTACCAATATCCGCATTCCAAGCGTTAACAACAGATGGAAGAAAGGAATTTACATACTGAGACGTTCTGCCACGGACATTAAGTAGATTTGCACTATTTCTCAACGATCGAGAAGTTGCCTGACAAACTGAAACTTGAACCTGAGCGGATAAGTAATCTGGCACTAGTCCATTTATCATCTTGTAGAATAATACTAATTTGTGCTTGCGACGCCGATTACCTAGAGATTCCCATCCACACTCAAGATAGAGCTGACGGATTGAGACAAGTTTTGTACAGCCTGTAACGATACGAGCAGCCTCGTTCTGAATTTTATCCAATTCATCTTTTTCATATTGAGTGCAATTATCCCAGATAACATCAGCGTATTCAATAATAGGCCTTACAAAAGAAAAGTAGATTACTTCCAGCGACTTCCTGTCCAGTTTAAATTTCAGGCGTCTCATGATGTTTATTCTAGCCCAGGCTTTGGTTTTCATATGATTTATCTGATGGTGTCAACTACAGTCGTCAGAGATCATTACACCCATGTGTTTATGGAAATCAACAGAGGGAATAATGGAATTTGACATATGAAGAGCTTGGTGCAGTGGTTTTGACCGTTTCCGAGAGATGACGAGAGATTCTGTTTTAGCCGGATTGAAAGTGACAAGCCATTTTTCAGCCCATGAGGACATTCTGTCAATGTCCGATTGGAGTTGAGTAGATGCTGCAGTTGGTGTATCAACACTAATAAACAGACTTGTATCATCAGCAAATAGATTGATATTTGACCCAATATCGGCAACAATATCATTTATATATATTAGAAATAGCAATGGATCGAGTATTGATCCTTGGGGAACGCCGGCTTTTATTTCTGAAAATACTCGTTGGCATCTGTTTGAAAGGTAATTAGCGAACTAGGATATTAGATCGAATCTGTGTGATCAGGGTTTTAATTTACCTTTTTATAATGGTCAAATAACTCTTGCGCATCGGGCATTTTATTTTACGTCGACTTATTAATACTATTTATTACCTTCCAACATTCTTTTGGACGTTTTGCATGCATTTCGCGCAATTTTCGTTCGTTTCTAGATTTATGTTTCCTTTTTTTTTATGCATTCAATGTTTGCTATAAAATTTACTTGCACAGGTTTTACAGTAAAGCCGTCTTATGAAGATTATACATTCGTCGCACTTTATTATATTTTGATCTCGCTTTCTTACACTGGGGACCAAAGAAAGGTTTATTATTTGTCGGCGCTTCATAAGACATACAGTTTATTTAAAATGAATTTATCTTTGACGCTTATCTTGAACCAGAGGAGACTCTGGAATGGGTCTCTATCTGTATCATTGCACTATCCTCCAAAAATCTAAAATGACCAATCTCTTCAGAAGGCGTCGCTCATATGGGTAACCGGTAGCGACGATAAATAACTACTGTGAATGTATGTAATCTTAAACGTTGAAATGCGTTTCCATTACAACATCTTTGCGAATAACTATGTACAGTCAAACCTGTGTTAGTGGTCACCTCCATTAAGCAATAAACCTGTATTAGAGCAGCCAGTTTCCAGATTCCCAATATGTTGTTTTATTATACATTTGACCTCTATTAAGCAGCCACCTGTGCTAAGCAGCCACTTTCTGTGATTCCCTTGGCTGGCTGCCAAAGGCAGGTTTGACTGTACTTAGTTTCCATTTCCATTGATCGTAATGTGGTACAGTTGTTTTAATGTCTGCCTTGTGTGCCGTGAGTTCTAGCAGAGGTCACGACATCTAACCGGGCTAGACACATATTAACTGACATTGCTGCGTACTGCTTAAAATTAATTCAAATGTTCTTAGAACACGACATCTAACCGGGCAAGGCACGTTAACTGACATTGCTGCGTACTGCATAACATTAAAACAAATGTTCTTAGAACACGACATCTAACCGGGCTAGACACATTAACTGATATTGCTGCGTACTGCTTAAAATAATACAAATGTTCTTAGAACACGACATCTAACTGGGCAATACACATTAACTGACATTGCTGCGTACTGCATAACATTAATACAAATGTTCTTAGAACACGACATCTAACTGGACAAGACACATTAACTGACATTGCTGCGTACTGCATAACATTAATACAAATGTTCTTAGAACACTACATCTAACTGGGCAAGACACATTAACTGACATTGCTGCGTAGTGCGTACTGCTTAAAATTAATACAAATGTTCTTAGAACACGACATCTAACTGGACAAGACACATTAACTGACATTGCTGCGTACTGCTTAAAATTAATACAAATGTTCTTAGAACACGACATCTAACTGGGCAAGACACATTAACTGACATTGCTGCGTACTGCTTAAAATTAATACAAATGTTCTTAGAACACTACATCTAACTGGACAAGACACATTAACTGACATTACTGCGTACTGCTTAAAATTAATACAAATGTTCTTAGAACATGACATCTAACTGGGCAAGACACATTAACTGACATTGCTGCGTACTGCTTAAAATTAATACAAATGTTCTTAGAACACGACATCTAACTGGGCAAGATACATTAAATGACATTGCTGCGTACTGCATAACATGAATACAAATGTTCTTAGAACACGACATCTAACTGGGCAATATGCATTAACTGACATTGCTGCGTACTGCTTAAAATTAATGCAAGTGTTCTTAGAAGACATCATGTCAAGTGGCTATTAAACAGTGTGGGTGGGGTAAATTAATTGTGTTGTTCCTAACACCCACGCAAGCACACGAGTTACAGTACCCTCTCCATACGTGTTATTGAATGCTAGATTGGTACACGGGTTACAGTACCCCTTCTGTATGTATTCTTGAATGCTAGATTGGTACACGGGCTACAGTACCCCCTCTGTACGTGTTATTGAATCGTAGATTGCTACACGGGTTACAGTACCCCTTCTGTATGTATTCTTGAATGCTAGATTGGTACACGGGTTACAGTACCCCCTCTGTACGTGTTATTGAATCGTAGATTGCTACACGGGTTACAGTACCCCCTCTGTACGTATTCTGGTATGCTAGATTGGTACACGGGTTACAGTACCCCCTATGTATGTGGTATTGAATCCTAGATTGCTACACAGGTTACAGTACCCCCTCTGTACGTATTCTAGTATGCTAGATTGGTACACGGGTTACAGTACCCCTTCTGTACGTATTCTAGTATGCTAGATTGGTACACAGGTTACAGTAACCCCTCTGTACGTGTTATTGAATGCTAGATTGCTACACGGGTTACAGTACCCCCTCTTCTTCTTCTTCTTCTTCTTGGTGATTTCGGCACTCCCTCAATATTGAGGATTATGTGTCGTCTGCCCTCTGTACGTATTCTAGTATGCTAGATTGGTACACGGGTTACAGTAATCCCTCTGTACGTGTTATTGAATGCTAGATTGCTACACGGGTTACAGTACCCCATCTGTACGTATTCTTGAATGCTAGATTGGTACACGAGTTACAGTACCCCATATGTACGTATTATTGGATGCTAGATTGCTACAAATGTGCACCCCCTCTAATCCTAAATCCTGGTTCCACCCCTGCTATCGGTCTGACACACATAATATAATCGTGACATTTTCCATTCATCATGTTACAATACCCCACAATATATATGGATTATAAAGGTGTTGTTCGCCCCGAGCAAGTTGTGATAAGGGTAGTTAACAACTAGAAACTCTACAATTTAGGTAAATTGGGTTGTGAATGCTGTGCTGTAACCATTTATTCTAAAAATTACAGGTTAATTTATTCAATTAGACATGGCCATAATTATAAGGCTTACCATAAATATGGATTGAATTGGAAAATATTCGAAATTGGACATTTAGTTTTAGGAATATTAAACCTGCTATTACCTGTTCATCCCTATGTTGAAAATGGAATGTTCCAATAGCGGCTGACAATGCTCACTATATAAGGTAACACACGCAGTTTAGCCTTCCATATACGAACCATTTTTATAAGAAACCTAAGAGACAAATATCACATAGCAAGAATCACATAGCATGACTGCTCAGACGTATTGGAAGATGTTTGTTGGAGGTGTTCTGCCCGTGCGTGTTTGGTAAGTTAGCTCTTTTTTAATTTACTTTTGACACTGCTGTCATTTTGATCTTGGATGCATTACATGTAAATCTGTATATAAATGTCTACTATTTAACCTTCCTGACAGGCGCGGCGCTAGTAATTTCTGGAGGGGGTTCGATACAAGTGCCACGGCCCGTAGGGCAGGAGCCTGCTAGGGGGGTCCGGGGGCATGCTCCCCCTGAACATTTTAAATCTGGAAGCTCTGAAATGGCATTTCGTGCATTCTAGAGCTCAAAATGTATGGTAAAACAGATGGCAGGAACAAGCATCAGCAACTTCACAGCTCTCTGTGAAAGTTTGTTAAATCGTGTATCCATCTCACTGATGATGCAGTCAAGAAGTGGAATGGCAACTGTACGGCGATACTATTCTTCTGGCGTATCAGCGGACTGATTTTGACGATGGATCTGGCGTTTGGCAATGCGTGGCAAAAACGGATCAACGTTTAGTTTCTCTGCGATGCGTTCGGCTTGTTTGTAGATCTTTTTGAAACCTTCAACGTTGTCACGTGTCGCTTTCATATCAGACGCTGTTTCATCAATCAACTGGTAAGCTTTTACAATGTCTATCGTTCGACCCTGAAGGTAGACGGTAACGCCGTGAAGAGGGTGCAACTGGTAATACAGCGACACCAGACCAGCAATAAATCCGAAATCTGTCACAGCTTTAGCGTGAGCAATTGCATCTTTCTTTGATTCCGAGTCCCAGCCTTCCGTAAACGCCTTGTCAAAACCATCCATGTCTGGGTGAGTACCACTGATGATATCAAAGCACTCTACCAGGAATGGTAGGGCCAGGTAGAAATGCTCATAAGCGGTATCGCGCTCCGACCAACGGGTTTTGCACATGCCAATTATCACTTTTCTAGTGGTGGCATTGTGAACGTGACATTTTTCCGCTATCATTTCTATGAGCCTTTCCCGTTTTGGAGAGTAGTTGAAGAAGATAGCTACATCCTTCATGGTAGCAATCACATGCTGTATGTTATTAGCTTTACAGCTAGCGGCAATGGAAATATTACGAATATGTCCATTGCAATGGGTATATGGAGCATTTGGTGCATGCTGTGAAATGATTACGATTATGATACGCCTTTCTTCTCTCTAGACATGTTTGAGGCACCATCATAACACTGCCCCTGAAGCTGATGAATATCCAAACCAACATTTTTATGGAACTCCAGGATGGCATTAGCGATAGCTTCGCCAGTAATTCTATGAATGTTGATGAACTCAACGAACTCCTTTCGTATCTGTTTCACTTCTACAAAGCGAAAGCAAACTGATAGAATTTAATCATTGCTTGATGTTACCTCATCCACCATTACAGTGTGAAAACCTGATTTCTTAATCTCTGTAATAATATCTGCTTCGATGATGGAGTGGCCAATCAAATGAATCATCTCATTTTGCGACTGGTGATGATGATATGAAGCATTCCTTGAGATGGGTTTCATCATATGATCGTACACCATTAACTGAAAAAGGGGGTTCGTTCGCACCCCCGAACCCCCCTGGCGCCGCCCCTAATAACTTCTTTGGAAATGGTGACTTAAAGGCCTGCAGTTTGACCCCGTCCAATTGTAAATATTTATACTTTACTACCTGTTCCATGTGATTAGTGGCTTGTATCAACAATGTAGCAGCAGTACATTCAGTATAATTTGGCGTATGTAGGTATTTTCTAACGGTTAATATGCACGATCACTTTGTGAGCTGAGAATTAGTCAAAATGAGGCCCTGACAATTTAAGTAAACGTATATTATTGATTGTAAAGAAAATTGATAGTTATGAGTATTCAAACTACATAATCCAGATCAGCCCAGGGACATAGATTACATGTTATGTAGGTGCCTCATCAGCCGTAGCGTAATCACTGAGACTGATAATTTGTATGCATGTATATAATATGTATGTATTTATATGAATAAACTATATGTGTTCGTTATATGGTAACCTTCATACTTCATTTAATTATATATCTACAGTATTATTCGCAAGTTTTCTGTTATATTTTAAATATTTCTCTGTGTCAGTGTGTGTTTACCGATATTGATGCTACATAATAATCACAGTGAATGCTATGAGTACATGTATAATATTATAATTATAATCTCTTGAACATACGAGTATTACACATATTCTGCCGATTTCTACAAGATGCCATTGAGTAAAATAACAATGTATGTAACTGATGAGCAGAGAAAAGAATTGCTGACTTTCTTGCAAAATAAGAACTGGGACGTAGAGATGGAAATAGAAGAAACAGCCACCGCCATGCCCGTTGCAGAGCCTGCTTACGTACCTCCCCCTATGCCTCAGCATGCTGAAGGTGTTGCTGAGTGTACACTGTGCTTGTGTTCCCCTTGCATAATAAATGAACAGAACAAACAACTTTGGTGGCCTGCTAATAATCGTCCACCGCATAATCTAAATTCACATGAGAGAAAGCTTCTATACAGGAGGTTTTGGGCAATGCTATATAATTGTGGCGCATGGAAAGATGTCGGATATATAGAGAGAAAAGTAGCGGCTAGAAGAGGAGACTGTACTTGGCATAAGAGGGAACTGATGCCTGAATGTGTGGTACAGCAATGCAGGAACTGGCTGCCTAACCCGCGCAACCAGCCTTATTTGGGCCATAAGTGGAGTTGAATTGTTTATACCAGTTGTAAGTACTATAAAAATACAGAACTTCAATTTCAGCAATTTATAACCTCTGATATGTACGTGGGTCATAATAGATATAAGTGATGCTCATGTATTAGATGTATACCATGCAGGGCCTCGCATGTGGCAAATACGATGTGCGTCGACCGTCAGATTTGTACCGCTATTCCTCGTGTGTTTAGTGCGTCGACCGTCAGATTTGTACCGCTATTCCTCGTGTGTTTAAGGTCAAATATAGGTCAACCTGCAGGCCTTTAAGGGCACTCTTATTTCCCAAGAAACCCAAAACATCCAGCCACCACCAGTATGAATGCTTGAGAAAAACACCTGTATTGTAACTCGACTGTTGCTGTACATTGCACAGAGCCTTCATTAGACCCTTGGCAGGTATCATTATTGCGCAGGCTAGTCTGGGGTCTACGTTGGTCGTAAATTTAAATGTTACACGTTTACATCAATGTGTGTATATTGCTAGTATACATGCATCTGCTGAAGAGTAACCATGGTGACATGTCCAAGGACCTAAGTTAAAGACGGGAAACCAGGCTAATCCTTGCTTTATCGCTTTAACCATACAACTAATGTAGCAATTTGTGGTAGTCGTGATAGCGCAATGGTAGAGCATTCGCTTCAGGTGCAAAAGGTCCGGAGTTTGAGCCATGCTGGAGCCATTAGGATTGTGCCCTTAGGCAAGGCATTTAAATTCCAAGTTGCCTATTCTCTCTCGCTCCTCGCGATGCATTACATCAGGAATGAGGTCTCGAGAGTGATATTAATATTAGTTGTAAGAACTTGTTTTGCAATCGAGCTAAACTAATTGTTTATATAAAAATCTTTAGCAAATCTCATTCTTATGTTTAACTTTAAAAAATATTCCTGAGGTCAAAAAGGGCCCCCGCCCCGTGTACTGGATTCCTCAATACTACTCGCCATGTGTACAGCATTTAAGATCAGTAATGTACTTTAAAATAAACTTCAGTAACAAATCCAACAGTCGCCTTAGTAGGGCCAGTAAAATTGTAATAATCTTTAAAATGTACTTTAATATTTACAATAAAAAACAGTCGCAGGGAATAGCCATACAAATAATATGCGTAGATCATTGTCGAAAGAAAAGACTGTATGGCAGTAACCCAGTTCCATTGATTATGTTCAGTGTTAAGGATATAGACCGACGGCATACAGTATTCGTGACGAAACTATTCACATGGTTAGGCGGTATGCTGTCATAATGTTCCTAAATATATTAATTTTACTAAACTAGACTGGACGCTTGCAAGGATTTGGACAATGTAAACTTACCTAATATAGTAAGAAGAAAGGATAACTGAAATTTCTCTATGACGCTAGCATAATTCCAGGGATTTCCTCTATGACCCTAGCATAATTCCAGGGATTTCCTCTATGACCCTAGCATAATTCCAGGGATTTCCTCTATGACCCTAGCATAATTCCAGGGATTTCCTCTATGACCCTAGCATAATTCCAGGGATTTCCTCTATGACCCTAGCATAATTCCAGGGATTTCCTCTATGACCCTAGCATAATTCCAGGGATTTCCTCTATGACCCTAGCATAATTCCAGGGATTTTCTCTATGACCCTAGCATAATTCCAGGGATTTTCTCTATGACCCTAGCATAATTCCAGGGATTTCCTCTATGACCCTAGCATAATTCCAGGGATTTCCTCTATGACCCTAGCATAATTCCAGGGATTTCCTCTATGACCCTAGCATAATTCCAGGGATTTCCTCTATGACCCTAGCATAATTCCAGGGATTTCCTCTATGACCCTAGCATAATTCCAGAGATTTTCTCTATGACCCTAGCATAATTCCAGAGATTTCCTCTATGACCCTAGCATAATTCCAGGGATTTCCTCTATGACCCTAGAGGGATTTCCTCTATGACCCTAGCATAATTCCAGGGATTTCCTCTATGACCCTAGCATAATTCCAGAGATGTTCTCTATGACCGTAGCATAATTCCAGGGATTTCCTCTATGACCCTAGCATAATTCCAGAGATTTTCTCTATGACCCTAGCATAATTCCAGAGATTTTCTCTATGACCCTAGCATAATTCCAGGGATTTCCTCTATGACCCTAGCATAATTCCAGGGATTTCCTCTATGACCCTAGCATAATTCCAGGGATTTTCTCTATGACCCTAGCATAATTCCAGGGATTTCCTCTATGACCCTAGCATAATTCAAGGGATAAAAGTACATTTTTGTAAGAATCTTGAGGCATATGTTTATATTAGCATTCCCCGTCACTAACATTTATTTAGAGTAAGTGGCTTATATTAAAGGATAGCGAGTTTAAACTTTATTTATTTTACAACGATTGCGAAACAAGTTTCAACAACTTATATTAATCACCCTCTTTGGTGCGTATGAAATCGTAAATGTGGTCAATTGTGTGGGAGGAAACCGAGTACCCGGAGAAAACCCACCTGTCCGTTATGGCGACCACCGTACCATCTCACATACTTCCCCGTCAACGATTGAACCAGGGTTGCCTTGGTGAGAAGCGAGCTTGCTAACCACTCCGCTAATTTTCCATAAATTATGTCGTAGCTCAAGGGCCTCAGTTATGTTACTGATATGAATACGTTATCTTATTTGATAATTTTGAGTCAGTAATATGTTAATGTTTGTAGAAATGAATAAATGTTCTCATAATTATCCAGAATATTCAGTTTATGTATACATGCTTTGAAGTCGACCAGAGACTATGTGGTCAAAACATATTCATCAACAGTGAGAAATCTTAATGGACGTTTTTCTCTAAAGATGCTCCAAATTAGTTATTGTGTGATTATTTGTCTATACATTGTCACATTCTGTGCTTAGAAGGAATTTTACCCCATTTAATAATCATTTGATAGAGTAACTGTCTAAAAACTGTCCAAAATTGCTAAAATTGGACAGTCCCCTTATGTCATTAGTATAAGGGTCTCAATTGTGATACAAACATAATTAAGTTATAGTATTTGATCATTGTGAGTCAACAACATATTAATGTTTGTAAAAACACACAAATATTCTGGATAAACCAAATAATTGTTCAGAAGACCTAGGTCATGCAGACATGCCCCAATGCTCATCGGATTTTAATATTCAAATACATACAGTTGTATTGATAAACTTCATTAACCCATTTCATTCTGGATATATGTAAAGGCTTTTGTAAACAACATAGATCCAGATCAGCTGCAGCGTGACGCTGCGTGCTGATCAGGATCTATGTTGTTTGCTACACAGCCAAGTGTCTTAGCAAGATCATCTGAATAGCAAACAGCATAGAGCCTGATCAGACGGCACATTCCGTGGTGGTTGATCTGGCTCTATGTTCTTTGCAAATACTGTTTGAACGGTATCCCGAATGAAATGGGTTAATACAGTTATTTGGATCTTTTGTCCAGTGTAACACATTGGACGGGTAATCCAGGGATCGCAGGTTCAATCCACCCTCTGACCCTAATACATTTAACAGTCTTTCAGATGGGACTTAAGACGGATGTCTCAGGTCGGTGCTGTACACGTGCAGTAAAAGAACCAGAGGAGACTCTGGAATGGGTCTCTGTCTGTATCATTGCACTATCCTCTAAATATCAAAAATGACTAATCTCTTCAGGAGGCGTGGCTCATATGGGAAACCGGTAGCAACGATAAATAAACTTAAGAAAAACCTCATTAATACAGTTGGGTTACCTTATTTGATAATTTGGAGTGAAAAGCATATTAATGTTTATAGAGAAGTATAAACATTCTGGATATATTAGATGATTGTTCAGACAATCTAGGTTATGTATGCTTGAGACATATAATAAAATAAATCTGATTCTCATTTTAGAATGAGTAAATCTCCAGGGCCATTTTTTGTGGAAATTGTACCAAACTCACTATAGTTTGTTTAATTAAATTTATAGTATTATACTATATACATCAAGTGGATTTTTATCCCTTCAAACCTTCAATTTATAGTATAACTGACCAAAAACTGATCAAAAATGCTAAATGTTGCCATTATTCATATGTCGTACATAAGGACCTCAATTGTGAAACGAATATAATCAAGTTACCTTATTTGATTATTTTGAGTCAATAATGTTATTTTTTAAAGAAATATCCAAATATTCTGGATATATCAGAAAATTGGAGAACATTGTAGGTCAAAATGTGTGGTAAGTCTTAGTTTTTTGCTTTGCCACCCGATACTTTGCAAATTAAATATCCTATATACATTGTGTATATATCCGGCTCTTCAATAGGTCCTTGCCATGTTTAACCCTTTACCAGGTGAGTAAATAAAATCACATTTGCAAACAACTTAGATCCAGATCAGCTGCGCCGTAACAATCTTAAAGAAAATGAGCAGCCAGATGATTTTTGTTTTCCTTGAAAAGAACATTTTTTAAGCCAAATATTTGAATGTAGAGGACCATATATATGTATTTTCACAGTTATGCCCCCTTTTAAGATATACAATTCAGGTTAAAGTTTTTAACAAGTCAAATATCTTCACCATTACTAAAGGCATCTAATTCAAATAAGTATGTAAGGGGACAAGTGTCATTAGTAGGACAAAGCATTTAACTCTTGCAACAATATTAACACAATAATGTCCATTTTTAACTTACAAAATAAGTGTTTTCATTAATGCTTTTTTATCAATTGAAATACCTTGAAATAAGTTGAAATAATTGTTTATAGAGAAAAACCACATTATGTAGTTACCGCACACTATAGTTTTACCCTCCGTCCGACTATGTGTCCGCAGGTTAAAGTTTTTATAAACTAAGAACTTTTTTCAATTACTAAAGATATTTACTTCAAACTAAGAATACCACATTAGTACCAAAACGCGCATACATGTAACTGTGTTAAGAGTATTTTCAGAACATAGATAATATGCTGATAAGATATTTATTTCAAACATGGAAAGAATTTCTTATTGCATTGATGATGAAATAACTTTATTGTCTATTCTGGTGCCTTCCCATGTGAGGAATCCAGCTGGCTTGTGGTAGGTCGGCAGTTCTAGCCAGGTACTAGGCCTTCGTGTCTGCAAACACTCGCAATTCTTGCATATGATTGTGAATGGTATGCTTACATGTTGCCGAGAGCAGACAAACACTCGCAATTCTTGCGTATGATTGTGAATGACATTCTTACATGTTGCCGAGAGCAGACACACACTTGCAATTCGTGGGTATGATTGTGAATGGCAAGCTTACATGTTGCCGAGAGCAGACAAACACTTGCAATTCTTGCATATGATTGTGAATGACATTCTTACATGTTGCCGAGAGCAGACAAACACTTGCAATTCTTGCATATGATTGTGAATGACATTCTTACATGTTGCCGAGAGCAGACAAACACTTGCAATTCGTGGGTATGATTGTGAATGGCAACATTACATGTTGCCGAGAGCAGAAAAACACTCTCAAATCTTGGCTATGATTGTGAATGGCATGCTTATATATTGCTGAGAGCAGATAAGCACTCGCAAGTCTTGCATATGTTTGTAATAACCGAGGTGTGAGGAATACTTAGTATAGTGTTGTGTATATGACTAGAGTGTGACAAGATGTTTTATATCATTGTAGGTGTGGAGATGGCAGAGGAGGACGACTATGTGGTGGTGGAGCAGCGGGGCTGCCAGGTCACAACATCATATATTGTCTGCTACCCATACTGGTGGTTAACAACATCACATCATGTCTGCTACCCACACTGTAGGTTAACAACATCACATAATGTCCACTACCCATACTGTAGGTTAACAACATCACATAATGTCTGCTACCATACTGGAGGTTCGCAACATCACATAATGTCTACTACCCATACTGGAGGTTCGCAACATCACATAATGTCTGCTACCCACACTGGAGGTTAACAACATCACATAATGTCTGCTACCCACACTGGAGGTTCACAACATCACATAATGTCCACTACCCATACTGGAGGTTAATAACATCACATAATGTCTGCTACCCACACTGGAGGTTAACAACATCACATAATGTCTGCTACCCACACTGGAGGTTAACATCACATAATGTCTGCTACCCACCTGGAGGTTAGCACTCACATAATGTCTGCTCCCCACACTGGGTTAACAACATCACATAAGTCTGCTACCCACACTGGAGGTTAACATCAATATGTCTGCTACCCACACTGAGGTTCACAACATCACATAATGTCCACTACCCATACTGGAGGGTTAAACATCACTATGTCTGCTACCCACACTGGAGGTTCACAACATCACATAATGTCTGCTACCCACACTGAGGTTAAAACATCACATAATGTCTGCTACCCACACTGGAGGTTCACAACATCACATAATGTCTGCTACCCAATCTGGAGGTTAACATCACATAATGTCTGCTACCCACACTGGAGGTTCACAACATCACCTAATGTCTGCTACCCACACTGGAGGTTCACAACATCACATAATGTCTGCTACCCATACTGGAGGTTAACATCACATAATGTCTGTGCTACCCACACTGGAGGTTCACAACATCACATATTGTCTGCTACCCACACTGGAGGTTCACAACATCACATAATGTCTGCTACCCACACTGGAGGTTCACAACATCACATAATGTCTGCTACCCATACTGGAGGTTCACAACATCACCTATTGTCTGCTACCCACACTGGAGGTTCACAACATCACATAATGTCTGCTACCCATACTGGAGGTTAACAACATCAACACAATGGTTTTATAACACCTTACATTTGTTTGCATCAAATTTTAACCTGGCGACGTGATCCATATTATTTATGCGAGACAATGTCTCACACAAGTTGATGCCTCATTGTGCGAGACATTTCCTCACACAATTGTATTCATCCTCATCGCCCCAGCGGCTGGGGGCAAAAGAAATTCACTGCTGCCTGGCTGGTGTGCAGGTTGGGTAAAACCCCCACGAAACCAGCCGACCGCGTTCCACCAAAAACATATTCTAAAATTTAAATTCAAATACATATCCTAAAACTAAATAAAGTCTTGAAAAATAAATATACCACAGAACTGAAATGTAAAACGCGTTAGAAAATATAAAAATATAACAATTAAAACTGAGAAATTAAATACAAAACAAAACTTTCTAATTTATTAAACTTATGTTTAAAATATCGTAATACTATACTGTTAGGATTTCAAACACGCGAACAATAAAACTAAACAAAAACAAATGAACAAAACGAACGAACAAAACAAACTAGGTTTAACAAAAATATAAATAAATGATTTTAAATAAAATAAATCTCTTTAGGTAAATATTTTTCCCTTCCCAAACCCTGCATGTATGTCTTTTCTCTCTATCCTTGCTATATCATACATTAACATGCTCATTTGTTTACCATTTGTGCCTGTGGGTAGCGCACGGGACGAAGATTGTAACATTCATCTGTATTTATCACCATTTGTGTTGTGTACGTTTCACATTTTCTATTCTCGTATCACTATGCACAATTTATACAAAATTGGGAACAAATTTTATCCCACTGTTTGATTATTTGAAATATTTTTCACATGGAATATCCACGTAACATCTTCCAAATAGTTCAGTACTCCAATGTATCATCTAACCGTACTCCAATGTATCATCTAACTAGTAGTATTTTTAGGCCTTCACCTAGCTTACGAAACATTTTGAAACAAATCGATTAACCCCTTGTCTGTAGGGATACAATATATAGATCATTTTACGTCTGTGATGGTTGGGGTGAAATCCCCTGATAAAACAGACGCCACCAGTTTGCCGTAGGTGGCGACCCGTAAACCGGAAATAGGGATTCTGGTAGTTGAGGGGGCTCAGGGATCTCCAGCTCCTAACACACTACTTCGACCCTGGCTTCGGATAGACGTGGCGGCTGGGTTGGGCCCGGGCCTAGACAATCGGCTAGTCGTGCCTTGCTCTGGAATCGAAAAACTTATCTGCCTATCTTTCTTACTATATATGTATCGTCAGATACAAACCGTGTGTTGACTACCTTTTTTCCTTTCTTAAAGTAGATTCTTATGAGCGGCGGCTTAACGGGTTAATCGATGGATAGATAGGGGATCTGTGTGACTGTCCAGTTATTGGCAGGATCACAGTTTCCTCTACTATCAGTAGAGTATGACAGAAGAGTAACATTAACGCTAGAGGTAGGAATACCACCTCTAAACTGCGTTCCCTGGTAGGACTCCGAGGCGGGTGGTGCCCTCTTCTGTTGAACATCAAAACAATAACCATGGCTTCCCAAAATTCCCTAAAACGACCACGACCATCAGACGAATCAGAAATACCACTTAAAGCGTATCCAAAATTCTTCGTTATTGAATCAGAAATGCATGAAAAAAAAATTGGCTCACTATCTCCATTTGTTATCGAAAAATCATTGGAAAGTTTAATTGGATCACCAAAATCTGTAAAAAAACTAAGAAACCAAACGTTACTTATTGAAACTAAATCCAGATCACAAACTGAAAATATTTTAAAAATTAAAAACAAATATACGACATTGATGTTACTATAACGGAACACAGATCTCTAAACAGTTCCAAAGGTATAATCAAAGATCACATTTTAAAAGGAGTCTCGAACGAAGATATTGTTAAAAATTTAACTCCACAAGGCGTCACTCAAGCTAAAAGATTCATGTACAAAAAAGACGGCCAATTTTTTGAAACTAATACAATTTTATTAACCTTCAACAACACAGTTATTCCACCAAATCTGAAAATCTTTTATAGAAATATAAATGTCGAATTATATATACCAAATCCACTTCGATGTTTCAACTGCCAACAATTTGGCCACCATGAAGACAACTGTAAAATTACAAAATACTCCATTTGTGAAAATTGTGGTATGGGTGAAAACGATCACCTTACCGCAGATTGCCCCAATCAATCAAAATGCGTAAACTGTAAAAAAGATCACATCTCAAAATCGAACAAATGCGAAACTTGGATAAAAGAAAAAGAAATCATGAAAATAAAGTGCTCACAAAATATCTCTTACTTCGAAGCAAGGAAAATTCAGGAAAATAAACCAGATATATCATACTCTAAAATAGTTCAATCAGCAATAAATAAGCCAATAATGAAAAATGCATACACTCAAACTGAAATTATTACTGAAATTATTACCGAAAAATCCGAAGCCAAAACAGTTCCAATGACAAAACAAAAACTCACTTATCTTCTCAATCCTCATCCCAATCAACATCTCGTAAATCCCGATCAACATCTGTTATTAAATCAAACTCGTCACAGAGTAAAACGAACCAACAAAAAAAACCAAATACACCAAATGGACCTAGCAACCTGAAACAAAACTCAGATAGACCACCGAAGGGATCAGTGGATCCCATAAAACAATCGAATAAATTCTCTTCATTAGAACATGAAGACATGGAGCTGGTACCAGATCCACCTCCAAACCCTAAAATGTAATCTTTTTATGTACCATTTTTTAATCTTCTCTCCGTAAATAATGGATAAGAATAATACAATAATACAATGGAACTGTCGGGGACTAAAAGCAAACTATAATGAGATTTTAATACTTATATCTCTGCTTTCACCAAATATCCTTTGTTTGCAAGAAACTTTCCTAAAACCGACTGACAATATATATTTTAAAGATTTTATCATGTTTAATTTTATAAATAATGATTGTCAAAAGGCATCTGGTGGATCATCCATTCTCATAAACAAGACTGTTCCACATAGTAAAATAGACTTGACTACAAATTTACAGGCCATTGCTGCCAAGGTTACACTTTCAAAACCATTTACAATTTGTTCCATTTATATACCTCCAAACTCGCCATTAAAACAAAATGATTTAGAGAATCTTGTTGAACAATTACCTCACCCTTTTATGTTAGTTGGAGATTTCAATGGACATAGTAAACTATGGGGATGTACAAATATCAATAATAAAGGAAAAATAATAGAAGACTTTATAACTGAAAATGATCTTTGTCTATTAAATGATAACAAATCGACATACCTTCATCCTGCCACAGGACATTTTTCTGCTTTAGAGTTATGTATATGTCATCCAAACATTTTCTTAGATTTTGAATGGTCCGTACATGATGACCTACATGGAAGTGACCACTTCCCAATTGTAATCACAGAAATAAACAAATCAAAAGATGAATTTTACCCACAATGGAATCTACAAAAAGCTAATTGGGAAAAATTCCAAATTTTATGCAGAGAACATTTGATATTGGAAAAGATTGGGAACGAGGATCCAATCACCTCGTTTTCGAATTCACTTTTAAAAATTTCAACGGAATGCATTCCGAAATCCTCTACATCTTCTAAAAGAATTAGACCATGGTTTAATGACGATTGTAAAAATGTTATAAATAAACGAAAGAATGCATTGCGTAAATTTAATAAAACTCCCACAAAAGCAAATCTCTTAAACACACAAATTACACGAGCAAAAGCTCGAAGAACTATAAAAAATGCAAAACGCACTTCATGGCAAAAATATGTATCTACTATAACTCTAATACATCAATGAAAAGGGTTTGGAATATGGTAGCAAAAATAAATGGCAAGAGGAAAAGCTCAAAAATTGTTCATCTAAATACATCTAATAATAGAACCCATTTAACAAAAAAAGACATATCCAATGTTTTAGGTGAAAACTTTCAAAACAACAAAGAGAAAGAAAAAATTGATTTTCTTTCTAGAAATGAAGAAAAATATAATCTACCATTCAATATGTCAGAACTCGAAACTGCTCTACAAAGAACAAAAGAAACGGCCACAGGGCCAGATCAAATCCATTATCAAATTATAAAACATTTACCAAATAATGCAATGAAAACTCTTTTAGATATTTTTAATATGACGTGGGAAAGTGAGAACTTTCCCAAAGAATGGAGTGAAGCCATAATCATTCCTATTCCCAAACCAGGAAAAGATCATACAAATCCCACAAATTATCGTCCCATCGCACTAACTAGTTGTCTATGTAAAACCATGGAGAGAATGATTAACGATAGACTTGTTTGGTTCTTGGAATCAAACAGTTTGATTACGAGTTACCAAACGGGTTTTCGGAAAAATAAATGTACAACTGATCATCTAGTAAGACTAGAAACTTATATTCATAATGCCTTCATCAAAAAAGAACATTTGGTAGCAGTTTTTTTCGATTTAGAAAAGGCATATGATACCACATGGAAATATGGTATTCTCAAAGATTTACACGATTTTGGTCTGAAAGGCCACTTGCCAAATTTTATTGCCAATTTTTTATCAAATAGAAATTTTAAAGTAAGAATTGGCTCAACGCTCTCCGATACATACAAACAAGAGCAAGGGGTGCCTCAAGGTAGTATTTTATCCCCAACACTTTTTAATATTAAAATTAATAGCATTGTGAAATGTTTAAACGAAACAGATTGCTCCTTATATGTAGATGATTTTGTAATGTTCTACAAATCTAAAAATATGGAAACCATTGAACAAAAACTCCAACAATGTCTAAATAACCTTGAAGATTGGGCAAACGAAAATGGTTTCAAATTCTCTAAAATTAAAACTCAATGCGTACATTTCTGTCAATTGAGAGGATTACATCCAGATCCAAATTTAACAATTTACGGTTCACAAATTCCTGTAGTAGAAGTAAAATTCCTAGGACTTATATTTGACAAAAAATTAACATTCATACCTCATATAAATTATCTACGGACGAAATGTCTAAAAGCTCTAAATATTTTGAAGGTGCTCTCCAATACAAATTGGGGAAGCGATTGTCCAGTTCTTATAAATCTATACAGATCACTTATCCGTTCCAAACTGGATTACGGATCCATTGTGTATGGATCGGCGAGAAAATCCTACTTGAAAAAGTTAGATACAATACATCATCAAGGTCTACGACTGGCTCTAGGAGCTTTTCGCACATCTCCCGTAGAAAGCTTATATGCTGAAACAAATGAACCCTCTTTATACATACGGAGAGAGAAACTCTCGTTACAATATACAACCAAACTAGCTGCAAATCCCAAAATCCTGCATTCAATTGCGTTTTCGAGCCTAAAAACAAAATAGTTTACGGAAACTCTCCATCCGCCATAAAACCACTAGGTCTCCGTATTAAACCATTATTAGTAGAAGCAAAAATAGATACAATTATACAAGAAAACAAGTTGTTAAATAAAGAACCGTGGACTTTGACTACCCCAAACATTATTTTAGATCTTCATTTGTATGAGAATAAGAAAAGTGAAACTAGTCCAGATATTTTTAAAACAAAATTTTTAGAAATAAAATCTAAATATAAAGATTATATATCCATCTACACAGATGGCTCAAAAAGACTTGAAAAGGTTGCATGTGCAGCAGTTACCCATACTAAATCAAGTACTGTAAGATTACCTGATGACAGTTCAATTTTCTCTGCAGAAACACAAGCTATCGACCTAGCTCTTTCCCTTATAACTGTTAAAGAAAACGACAAATTTATTATATTTTCCGACTCTTTGTCGGTTTTAACATCTCTCAAACAACCAAACCATTCCAACCCCCTAATTCAACAAATTTTTAGAAGATACATATCTATTAGCTCCTCAAAAACTTTTGTTTTTTGTTGGATTCCCAGTCATATAAACATACGAGGAAATGATGAAGCTGATTTTCTAGCAAAGTCTGCTTTAGACTTGCCAATAACAAACTCTAAAATACCGCATACGGATTTAAAATCCAATATTAGGAAATATGTCGATAGTAAATGTCAAATAAATTGGGACAAACAAGTTGGAAATAAATTACATGAAATTAAACCCATATTTTCAAGTACATATCGTACAAAACTAAACCGAACAGAACAAGTTCGTTTGACTCGGTGTCGTATTGGACACACTTGGATTACACATTCTTATATTTTAAATGCAGAAGAACAACCCATATGTATTCCTTGTGATGAGATATTCACAGTGAAGCACTTTTTGCTCCACTGTGCCGACCTCATCTTTACAAGGAATGCATACTTTAATACAAATAGTATACAAGAATTATTCGATTCAGTACTGCAAAGTACAATATTAGGTTTTTTAAAAGAAACTCACCTTATAAATAGATTATAATGCAACTTATTGTGATTATCGAGTATATATATTATTTAAAATGTAACCTTTTAACATAGATCACGTTTTTAAACAATTTTTATTTTTACAAATGTTTTCGACGCCACATGACCTTATTAGGTTGAGGCGTCGGTAAATAAGATATCGTCAAGATATCCATTAAATAAATAAATAAA
>CM026389.1:62524098-62559043 GCA_014843695.1 Archivesica marissinica | reverse complement strand
TATCCTTATTGTATTACATATCCTTATCCTTATTGTATTACATATCCTTATCCTTATTGTATTACAGATCCTTATCCTTATTGTATTACATATCCTTATCCTTATTGTATTACATATCCTTATCCTTATTGTATTACATATCCTTATTGTATTACATATCCTTATCCTTATTGTATTACATATCCTTATCCTTATTGTATTACATATCCTTATCCTTATTGTATTACAGATCCTTATCCTTATTGTATTACATATCCTTATCCTTATTGTATTACATACCCTTATCCTTATTGTATTACATATCCTTATCCTTATTGTATTACATATCCTTATTGTATTACATATCCTTATTGTATTACATATCCTTATCCTTATTGTATTACATATCCTTATCCTTATTGTATTACATATCCTTATCCTTATTGTATTACATATCCTTATTGTATTACATATCCTTATCCTTATTGTATTACATATCCTTATTGTATTACATATCCTTATCCTTATTGTATTACATATTCTTATTGTATTACATATCCTTATCCTTATTGTATTACATATCCTTATTGTATTACATATCCTTATTGTATTACATATCCTTATCCTTATTGTATTACATATCCTTATCCTTATTGTATTACATATCCTTATCCTTATTGTATTACATATCCTTATCCTTATTGTATTACATATCCTTATCCTTATTGTATTACATATCCTTATCCTTATTGTATTACATATCCTTATCCTTATTGTATTACATATCCTTATCCTTATTGTATTACATATCCTTATCCTTATTGTATTACATATCCTTATCCTTATTGTATTACATATCCTTATCCTTATTGTATTACATATCCTTATCCTTATTGTATTACATATCCTTATTGTATTACATATCCTAACATATCCTTATTGTATTACATATCCTTATCCTTATTGTATTACATATCCTTATTGTATTACATATCCTTATCCTTATTGTATTACATATCCTTATCCTTATTGTATTACATATCCTTATCCTTATTGTATTACATATCCTTATCCTTATTGTATTACATATCCTTATCCTTATTGTATTACATATCCTTATCCTTATTGTATTACATATCCTTATTGTATTACATATCCTTATCCTTATTGTATTACATATCCTTATTGTATTACATATCCTTATCCTTATTGTATTACATATCCTTATCCTTATTGTATTACATATCCTTATCCTTATTGTATTACATATCCTTATCCTTATTGTATTACATATCCTTATCCTTATTGTATTACATATCCTTATCCTTATTGTATTACATATCCTTATCCTTATTGTATTACATATCCTTATTGTATTACATATCCTTATCCTTATTGTATTACATATCCTTATTGTATTACATATCCTTATCCTTATTGTATTACATATCCTTATCCTTATTGTATTACATATCCTTATCCTTATTGTATTACATATCCTTATCCTTATTGTATTACATATCCTTATCCTTATTGTATTACATATCCTTATCCTTATTGTATTACATATCCTTATCCTTATTGTATTACATATCCTTATCCTTATTGTATTACATATCCTTATCCTTATTGTATTACATATCCTTATCCTTATTGTATTACATATCCTTATCCTTATTGTATTACATATCCTTATCCTTATTGTATTACATATCCTTATCCTTATTGTATTACATATCCTTATCCTTATTGTATTACATATCCTTATTGTATTACATATCTTATTGTAACATATCCTTATTGTATTACATATCCTTATCCTTATTGTATTACATATCCTTATTGTATTACATATCCTTATCCTTATTGTATTACATATCCTTATCCTTATTGTATTACATATCCTTATCCTTATTGTATTACATATCCTTATCCTTATTGTATTACATATCCTTATCCTTATTGTATTACATATCCTTATCCTTATTGTATTACATATCCTTATTGTATTACATATCCTTATCCTTATTGTATTACATATCCTTATTGTATTACATATCCTTATCCTTATTGTATTACATATCCTTATCCTTATTGTATTACATATCCTTATCCTTATTGTATTACATATCCTTATCCTTATTGTATTACATATCCTTATCCTTATTGTATTACATATCCTTATCCTTATTGTATTACATATCCTTATCCTTATTGTATTACATATCCTTATCCTTATTGTATTACATATCCTTATTGTATTACATATCCTTATCCTTATTGTATTACATATCCTTATTGTATTACATATCCTTATCCTTATTGTATTACATATCCTTATCCTTATTGTATTACATATCCTTATCCTTATTGTATTACATATCCTTATCCTTATTGTATTACATATCCTTATCCTTATTGTATTACATATCCTTATCCTTATTGTATTACATATCCTTATCCTTATTGTATTACATATCCTTATCCTTATTGTATTACATATCCTTATTGTATTACATATCCTTATCCTTATTGTATTACATATCCTTATCCTTATTGTATTACATATCCTTATCCTTATTGTATTACATATCCTTATCCTTATTGTATTACATATCCTTATCCTTATTGTATTACATATCCTTATCCTTATTGTATTACATATCCTTATCCTTATTGTATTACATATCCTTATCCTTATTGTATTACATATCCTTATCCTTATTGTATTACATATCCTTATCCTTATTGTATTACATATCCTTATTGTATTACATATCCTTATTGTATTACATATCCTTATCCTTATTGTATTACATATCCTTATCCTTATTGTATTACAGATCCTTATCCTTATTGTATTACATATCCTTATCCTTATTGTATTACATATTCTTATCCTTATTGTATTACATATCCTTATTGTATTACATATCCTTATCCTTATTGTATTACAGATCCTTATCCTTATTGTATTACATATCCTTATCCTTATTGTATTACAGATCCTTATCCTTATTGTATTACATATCCTTATCCTTATTGTATTACATATCCTTATTGTATTACATATCCTTATTGTATTACATATCCTTATCCTTATTGTATTACATATCCTTATCCTTATTGTATTACATATCCTTATCCTTATTGTATTACATATCCTTATCCTTATTGTATTACATATCCTTATCCTTATTGTATTACATATCCTTATTGTATTACATATCCTTATCCTTATTGTATTACAGATCCTTATCCTTATTGTATTACATATCCTTATTGTATTACATATCCTTATCCTTATTGTATTACATATCCTTATCCTTATTGTATTACATATCCTTATCCTTATTGTATTACATATCCTTATCCTTATTGTATTACATATCCTTATCCTTATTGTATTACATATCCTTATCCTTATTGTATTACATATCCTTATCCTTATTGTATTACATATCCTTATCCTTATTGTATTACATATCCTTATCCTTATTGTATTACATATCCTTATCCTTATTGTATTACATATCCTTATCCTTATTGTATTACATATCCTTATCCTTATTGTATTACATTCCTTATCCTTATTGTATTACATATCCTTATCCTTATTGTATTACATATCCTTATCCTTATTGTATTACATATCCTAAACAACCTATTGTATTACATATCCTTATCCTTATTGTATTACATATCCTTATCCTTATTGTATTACATATCCTTATGCAATGAATTACTGTATATTAATAATCTGGAATTAAATGCATTAAATGTCAAAATAAAAATATTTATATTGTATGATTATAAGTTGACTCCATATATTATAAAACACCAGGTTAGGAATTGTGTTGAGAATATGTAGGCATCATTTGGATAGGAGAAGATCATGGACTTATCTATGTCGTCATTTTAAGGCACGCATTGACGATAAATACTGAACGTATTTGTACAGACCTGAAAACATTCGTTTATCAAAATATAAAGTAATGAAACCCCGGCTTTTTTCATATATCCGAAGGGTCGCAGTTTAGCTAACACATCCACTCCATTACCTTTTATTTATTGCATATGTCATATTTTCAATGTTTGAAGAAAATGTATAGGTCTATCGTGTCCATAGGGAGCTACTCAACTGTTTATGCATATACTGAAACATACGTTTTGATAGTCAGTAAATTGTTTGCTATTTGTGACTAATATACCCCAGCTATTATAGCTACAGACTGGAGGGAAATTCATAAATGTCCGCTCTAAATACTGTACCCATAACCTTTTTCTAATGCTTGCCAACATTACATGTATTTTATCTGTATTTTTGCATGCTCAATTCCCAAAAAACAATGTTGGCAAGCATGATTTTCACCTTAAGTGGGTCAAAATGGCAACAATCAAAATGGCCACCAAATCGAAAATGTTAAAAATCAAAATACCTATCGTTTGAAAAGAGAAACCCATCAAGTCTATATCCTACATAATACCTAGTGTGGTTTAGACAGTACCGGATGTGTGACTCAGCTGTCACGTTTATATAGAACACGAGTGGTGTTTTTTCAATATGATCATCTTTTCGCTTGTATTTCCGTTTGAACAAAAACAAATACTAGATCTATGAATTGCATAATAGTGTGTTGATCCTACACGCAAGTAAAAGTCAGGTATATGAGACACCTCTTATGCGCATGTCCATACTGGCCATATCAGAATGAACCCATGAATAGTATTCGAACCTCGACCTCCCGCTCCGTAGGCGGACGTCTTAACCACTTTGCCATGTACGGGTTTTCATTAACCATGATTATGCTTTCCAATGGAATATATATAGATGCCTATTAGTGAAATAAAATTGTGTTGGAAGCAGTGAAAGAAGGCGTGTTAGTGTCTCATTGCGTTACGTTTATGGTTACCAGAATTGGCATTTGAAAATTAGCTCCCTTTATGGATATTAATTTTCAAAATCATCAAAAACTTAATCTAGGATAAATGTACATATGAAGCTTTATTTTATCCATGTGAAGAACATACAAAGATATGTGTACCTTTAAACGTAATATCTTTTTGTTTCATCAACACAAGATATGTATCGTGACGCAAGATATCGCGTTTTCTATTTACCTCCCTTGGCAGATAAAGTCCGATTTATCCCTAAATGTATATCGATAATTTTAGTTGGAATCCTTTGTTTTTACGTTTATTCCATAACTAGATGTTGCGGTAAGATAATTGTGATTTTATAGAAAAACATGTTAATTAATTGATAACAAATTTCTAAAATGAAGTATCCATTGCATATACTGTAGAATATCTGTCAATATTTAATAATCATAAGATGATAAAACGGATGAAAATGGAAAGTGCTATCAAGCTCAGCCTGTTCATTCCTATTAGATGTACATTTTGTATATACACTAATGGAGTCAATTTATTTATAGAGACTTCAATTTCATAACTAATAAGTAACCGTTTTCAACCTTACTAAATTTCGAAGAGTTTATGCAGATAATTACTGCCATTCATACTAGATAGTTATTATGCAACATCTATATTACTCGTCTGTGCAATATGATGACAGGAGATTAGTGTCAAGCAGCATAAACATTAATTGTTTGTTCTGTTGCATATTTGGATAATAATAAACGTGTCTGCCATGGGCATTCTGGGTCCATGCATATTCAATATTCACCCATTGGCTGCCCAACCTGGATAGGTGGGTGTTTCAAAATTCACCCATTGGCTGCCCAATCTGGGTAGGTGTGCGTTCGAATCCAGCACTAGCTTTTATACCCCGAGATTCTGGTTGCATTACGCTAATCCAGAATCTGAACCAGGTTAAATAAATAAGAATTAAACGTTTCGTAAAATTTAAATTGTGAATTGGATCTTTTAATAATAGGTAAGAGTCTCTAATATTCGTTTATTAAGCATTGACGTCGCACTATATTGTATGATTTTATGATAGCTGACTTAAATATTAATTGTATTGCAATCGGGTCTTCTCAACATATAGATGCATGAAACCGCACACAACTGTCTATGTTAATTTAACCGAGACCGGCGAATAATAACTAGAATATTCACAATGCCCATAATGAATATACTGACCAAGCAATAATACGTTTGTAGTTGACATTATATAATTTCCGTCATTGCAAAATAGTTGTTTCTTACGTCTAGTATAATTCATGTGGGCTCACTTACGACTGTGTGTTGAATAGCACGTGCGGCTGTTTCTACGGCATTTATGAGATGTTGGCAAAATGGAAGAAAACAGCGTTCTTTAATGATTTCCACCATCCATGCCATAAACCATTCAACATGAGTTATCGCGCCTAGAATAGCATTGATTTCCCGCCAGCCACTTTATCAAGGTACTATTAAGCTACTGTTTCAATAGTTCTAATAAACAATTGTCTAAATACGACATGCATCGTATATCCGCAATCAGCGTAAGACAGGGAAACAAAAACGGACACTCATGAAAATGGTGACTTGAAGACAATGTGATCGTATCATTGTTAATCTATTGTATTTATCTGTATTCTAAGCAGGCAAACATTGCTGGATATATAGGTGTTAAATATACGTACGTTTACTCTGCTCAGCCGTATTATTACAAATATAAGCCCTGCAGTATCTTTGTACACATTCATGAATTGAATTATATGATCACGTGTTATCTTGAATATTCGATATAATCTATCGAACTAATTCATTGCATATTATTGTACATATTCATATTATTTTACGTAGTCGTTATATAGGCCTACATAGAAATACATTGTCTACACAGGCTAATTGTTGATAACTGTTCCGTCACATTTAATGTGACCAACATTATATGTACCATGAGAATGTTTTATCTTTGTACGAATGGTTAACATTGGAATAATTCAATATCATGTTAAAGAAATTGTACGACTCGATAATTCCCGCATGCGATAGTATGATATGGAATTAATGCGGACATATCGTACGTTCTTTGTAAGCAGGTTTTTTTATCTTCCGTAATCTATATAATTTTACATATGTGATACATATGCATGATATATCCGAATTGTTATGACTCATCATATACGTGTTTATTGTGTGTTTAGGCTGTCGTTATGCATTACGCTAATCCAGAATCTGAACCATGTTAAATAAATAAGAATTAAATTGTTCGTAAAATTTAAATTGTGAATTGGATCTTTTAATTATAGCCCGACACGCCCCGGTACATCACAACAAGCGAGTTCCCCAACTACATACATACACTACAACACAGAACCATAGACCCACACAACGAACACACCAGCCGGGCCGGCAAAAGCATGTGGTGCAAAGGAAACAACGATAAAAACAAAGGAAACCAATTAAGAGGACATATTTACTTTACAGGGGCTGTAACTCACCGATGTCTTTCATTACCCATGCTCAAGGATCCTAACAAGAGGGGGGGGGCTGGGAGACAACATGAGAGGAGGGTAGGTCACTGGAAGGAATATTGGAATCATGAGGGAAGGGGAGTGGACGGTAGGAGAGGGACGAAGGAAGAGGGACGGGAGGAGATGGACGAAGGAAGAGGGACGGTAAGAGAGGGACGAAGGAAGAGGGACGGTAGGAGAGGGACGAAGGAAGAGGGACGGTAAGAGAGGGACGAAGGAAGAGGGACGGTAGGAGAGGGACGAAGGAAGAGGGACGGGAGGAGAGGGACGAAGGAAGAGGGACGGGAGGAGATGGACGAAGGAAGAGGGACGGTAAGAGAGGGATGAAGGAAGAGGGACGGTAGGAGAGGGACGAAGGAAGAGGGACGGGAGGAGAGGGACGAAGGAAGAGGGGCGGGAGGAGAGGGACGAAGGAAGAGGGACGGGAGGAGATGGACGAAGGAAGAGGGACGGGAGGAGATGGACGAAGGAAGAGGGACGGGAGGAGATGGACGAAGGAAGAGGGACGGTAAGAGAGGGATGAAGGAAGAGGGACGGTAGGAGAGGGACGAAGGAAGAGGGACGGGAGGAGAGGGACGAAGGAAGAGGGACGGGAGGAGAGGGACGAAGGAAGAGGGACGGGAGGAGATGGACGAAGTAAGAGGGACGGGAGGAGATGGACGAAGGAAGAGGGACGGGAGGAGATGGACGAAGGAAGAGGGACGGGAGGAGAGGGACGAAGGAAGAGGGACGGGAGGAGAGGGACGAAGGAAGAGGGATGGTAGGAGATGGACGAAGGAAGAGGGACGGGAGGAGATGGACGAAGGAAGAGGCACGGTAGGAGATGGACGAAGGAAGAGGGACTAGGAGAGGGACGAAGGAAGAGGGACGGTAGGAGAGGGACGAAGGAAGAGGGACGGGAGGCGAGCAATTATGTTGCATGGCTTAATTATTGTAGGTCTGTGTATTAGAACAGTTTCATCTTATGACGTTTTAAAAAATGTACTTTACGGAGCAGATACAGATTAAATTACCCAAGCTCAAGGATCCATGAACAACATGAACAAATAGCATGTCAAGTTGTTACATTCAGGATCAGCTGTTTCTCTCGATCGTAGACACACCTCTGAACCGAACCCCCATTACCGACCAATCAAAATGCCTATTACAAACACACCGCCATATGCAAACCCACGTGTATGTTTGCCCTTAACCCATCAAACAATATGTCATTTAGCAGTACTTAAGTAAGAGATATATGCAAACACATACAGTTGACAGTCATCAATGCAAAATACCCATCTTTTTAAAAATTAGTCAGTTTTGTTGACGCCTTTGTCCAACTATTAGACTATAAACCGACGAACAACTCGTGACCTTTCCGCTTGGCGTGCATCGCTATATAACCGACCTTCTGAAGCGTAAACAGCTGATCGCAGTCCAACAGCTGATCGGAGTGAACGGATGTTTTAAAATAAGTTACTTAAAATTTTAGATTTCTTAATCTTCGAAAATCAAACAAAGGTAAGTGAAAATATTTTCCCACATTTAAACCTCTGCTAGTGTTGATTTGACTAATTTCCATGCATATATATAATATACATGTATCTAGATTATTATAACTGAAAAATGCGTTTGCTAGCAAGCATCAACGACAGGCAATCATGTTATATTACATTTATTACCAAATAAATAAAATAGAAAAAAATCAACATTAGCTTAAGACAGTAGCGAAATATTTAACTTGTTGTTTACATCAAATCGACTTTAATGTACATTACTATACATTGTACATTACTATAAATTAAAAACTTTCTTACAGTCATAGTTAAGCACCAATGCTGCATTCTTTCATGTAGTTCCATAACGCTAAATGAATGCACATGTGAGAATGCATGCGGTTCATATTAAGGTCAATAACAGCGGCTAACCTTGCAGAATGGGTGCAAGGCAGAATGCATGTACGTGTAGTCGGCTTTCCACTAGCGTAAACCGGTTCCCAGCTGATCTATTCCCCACGTGTTATCTATCAGTATTCTACAGTGATCATTGAGCCTGGCTTCCAGTCTGTCGAATTTTCACTTTTGCTATTAGAATCTCAGTACGGCTCAATGGTTTGGGTGTTAAGTAACATAATTATATTTATATGACTGACAAAGCAAAATATATGAACGCCTGTTGCAATGCTAATTGGGTATGTACCGGGTGCTATTTCTCTTTGGGTGTCACTTGCAAACTCATGGTGTGTATATACATCTTAGTTTATGCATAAACAAATATTTATTTTAGCTCCATTGCGAAACAAGTTTTTACAGTTAGACTAATCGCTTTCGAGTTTCCTGATGGGATACATCCCCATGAACACACTGGACTGGTAATCCAGGGATCACAGGTTCGACCCTAATAAAATTAACAGTCTTTCAGATGGGACTTTAAACCGAGGTATCGTGTCGGTGCTTTACATCGTGCACGTAAAAAGCCCAGAGGAGACTCTGGAATGGGTCTCTGTCTGTATCATTGCACTATCCACCAAACTCCAAAAATCTAAAATGACTAATCTCTTCAGGAGTCGTCGTTCATATGGGTCGGTAGCTACGATACATAAACGTAAAACACCATCGCCATGAGGGAGAGCAAAGAGGCCATGTGGAATTTAAATGCCTTGCCTAAGGGCTCACTCGTAACAGCTACAGTCATTCTTTGCTCATTAAGCAAACATCTGCAGTTAGACACGGTTCCAAAATAAACTATTTTATGTCTGTGTCGAAACCCGGGTGAACGGGTTCGTTAATCTGGCAACGAATCTATAGATTGTCATTCAACTGATCCTGATCTGGCGAACCACATTTATGCCTTAACCGATTTTCTGTTCGACGAATTTCTTGATAAACAAGTTTGATAGTGCACGGTATATTTCGGGTATTTCATGGTGCGGGTTTATTGGCCGTATTAGTTTGTACTGGCGCGGTAAGCGGTGTATTTACTAATGTTAAAAGTACAGCTGCGCGTATGCATTACGCGTTCCTTCAGCTTTTGCAATGCATGGTAGCGCATTATTGCTTCACGTACTGGGATTACAGCTGTGCGCAGCGGTGCTCGGTAGAAGAATCGTTTCATTCTTTGTTTACGTGTTTACTCTCCCCCCCCCGGTTAAATGTATGTGTGTGTGTGTTTGGACGATAATAAAACATGCAGCATACATCCGAGGGGGGGCTCTCCTTAACATAATGAGAATGGTTGGGAAGGGAGGGTGACAGCCTCGTCTTTGACAGTATGGCACAATTCTAATGAAATTCCACCATGACATATTTCCAGAGATTTCGGTTAGAAATAAGGAAAAACATTAATGAATTGTCGTCTGCTACAATTATTTGAACTATTTATTTTTCCCAGCATGCAACGAGTTAAAAGATCCGAAGCCCATCATGAAGCAATGTTTAATAGTAATATAACATAACATGTATAGTTGATGGTGATTGATGAGTAGTTATTATTCATCCCATCCACCGAATCAACTGACTCACATCTCACTGGTGCGTATCAAGGTTGGGTGATATACGACTAGTAAGTACGTCAGGGTTGACTTTACATACGGATCTGTAGTCCAGTGGTTAACACATTGGACTTTACATACGGATCTGTAGTCCAGTGGTTAACACGTTGGACTTTACATACGGATCTGTAGTCCAGTGGTTAACACGTTGGACTTTACATACGAATCTGTAGTCCAGTGGTTAACACGTTGGACTTTACATACGGATCTGTAGTTCAGTGGTTAACACGTTGGACTTTACATACGGATCTGTAGTCCAGTGGTTAACACGTTGAACTTTACATACGGATCTGTAGTCCAGTGGTTAACACGTTGGACTTTACATACGAATCTGTAGTCCAGTGGTTAACACGTTGGACGTTACATACGGATCTGTAGTCCAGTGGTTAACACGTTGGACTTTACATACGAATCTGTAGTCCAGTGGTTAACACGTTGGACTTTACATACGAATCTGTAGTCCAGTGGTTAACACGTTGGACTTTACATACGGATCTGTAGTCCAGTGGTTAACATGTTGAACTTTACATACGGATCTGTAGTCCAGTGGTTAACACGTTGGACTTTACATACGAATCTGTAGTCCAGTGGTTAACATGTTGAACTTTACATACGGATCTGTAGTCCAGAGGTTAACACGTTGGACTTTACATACGGATCTGTAGTCCAGTGGTTAACATGTTGAACTTTACATACGGATCTGTAGTCCAGTGGTTAACATGTTGAACTTTACATACGGATCTGTAGTCCAGAGGTTAACACGTTGGACTTTACATACGGATCTGTAGTCCAGTGGTTAACACGTTGGACTTTACATACGGATCTGTAGTCCAGTGGTTAACACTTTGGACTTTACATACGGATCTGTAGTCCAGTGGTTAACACGTTGGACTTTACATACGGATCTGTAGTCCAGTGGTTAACACGTTGGACTTGGTCTTTACATACGGATCTGTAGTCCAGTGGTTAACACGTTGGACTGTACATACGGATCTGTAGTCCAGTGGTTAACACGTTGGACTGTACATACGGATCTGTAGTCCAGTGGTTAACACGTTGGACTTTACATACGGATCTGTAGTCCAGTGGTTAACACGTTGGACTTGGTCTTTACATACGGATCTGTAGTCCAGTGGTTAACACGTTGGACTGTACATACGGATCTGTAGTCCAGTGGTTAACACGTTGGACTGTACATACGGATCTGTAGTCCAGTGGTTAACACGTTGGACTTTACATACGGATCTGTAGTCCAGTGGTTAACACGTTGGACTTTACATACGGATCTGTAGTCCAGTGGTTAACACGTTGGACTTTACATACGGATCTGTAGTCCAGTGGTTAACACGTTGGACTTTACATACGGATATGTAGTCCAGTGGTTAACACGTTGGACTTTACATACGGATCTGTAGTCCAGTGGTTAACACGTTGGACTTGGTCTTTACATACGGATCTGTAGTCCAGTGGTTAACACGTTGGACTTTACATACGGATCTGTAGTCCAGTGGTTAACACGTTGGACTTTACATACGGATCTGTAGTCCAGTGGTTAACACGTTGGACTTTACATACGGATCTGTAGTCCAGTGGTTAACACGTTGAACTTTACATACGGATCTGTAGTCCAGTGGTTAACACGTTGGACTTTACATACGGATCTGTAGTCCAGTGGTTAACACGTTGGACTTTACATACGGATCTGTAGTCCAGAGGTTAACACGTTGGACTTTACATACGGATCTGTAGTCCAGTGGTTAACACGTTGGACTTTACATACGGATCTGTAGTCCAGTGGTTAACACGTTGGACTTTACATACGGATCTGTAGTCCAGTGGTTAACACGTTGGACTTTACATACGGATCTGTAGTCCAGTGGTTAACACGTTGGACTTTACATACGGATATGTAGTTCAGTGGTTAACACTTTGGACTTTACATACGGATCTGTAGTCCAGTGGTTAACACGTTGGACTTTACATACGGATCTGTAGTCCAGTGGTTAACACGTTGGACTTTACATGCGGATCTGTAGTCCAGTGGTTAACACGTTGGACTGGTAATCCAGGAATCGCACGTCTGTCCCTAATCAAATTAACAGTCTTTCAAATGGGACTTTAAGCCGAGGTCTCATGTCGGTGCTTTACACCGTGTACGTAAAAGAACCAGAGGAGACTCTGTAATGGGTCTGTGTGTCTGTATCATTGCACTATCCTCCAAAAATCAAAAATGAATAATCTCTTCAGGAGAGGCGCTCATATGAACAACCGGTAGCGACGATAAATAAACGTAAAAAGGCGTGTGGTCTGGAAGCTCCGGGAACGTTTATATAACAGCCACTAATTATAATATAATACCACCTAATCAATTATTGTGATAATATGTGAAAGTTACGAGAGCGTGACGGTTGATGACTTTCAAGTTGCATATTTTATTTTTATACAAATTTATTTTAGCTCCATTGCGAATCAAGTTCTTACAACATTAATTTTAATCGCTCTTGAGACCTCATTCCTAATGGAACATGAGGCCTCATTCCTAATGGAACACGAGGCCGCATTCCTAATGGAACACGAGGCCTCATTCCTAATAGAACACGAGGCCTCATTCCTAATGGAACACGAGGCCTCATTCCTGATGGAACACGAGGCCTTATTCCTGATGGAACACGAGGCCTCATTCCTGATGGAACACGAGGCCTCATTCCTAATGGAACACGAGGCCTCATTCCTAATGGAACACGAGGCCTCATTCCTGATGGAACACGAGGCCTCATTCCTGATGGAACACGAGGCCTCATTCCTGATGGAACACGAGGCCTCATTACTAATGGAACACGAGGCCTCATTCCTAATGGAACACGCGGCCTTAGTTTAAAGTCTCATCCGAGATACCATGATGAGTATGGTACAGCGTGGGGTCGAACATATGACCCCTGGATTACATGTCCAGCGTGTTAACCACTGTACCACCCACCTGCTTCATTTGAATAAACACTTATTACAGTTACATAGTTTATTCGCTAATTAATATTATATTGCAATACTTGTGTTTGGTGGATGCTTGGAAAAAATATAATAAATGTACAAATTGATAGGGGGCCTCCGTAGCCGAGTGGTTACGTGGACAGTCGGTGGTTCTAACCGGGTACACGTCCAAGTATAACTTTCCACTTTTATGTGTACTGAAACTACTGAAAACGCACTGAAATACATGCTTGGTCGTAAACATAATTTATCTGATCGAAGCTTTAAAACGATGCATCGAGTTTCAATCCAATCCTGATTGAATGCTTCGTGTAACGCCCCAGATACTGAATGCAATCACGACTCCGTCTAGTATTCAAGGCCACTTCATTTACATAAAGCTGAACTGGTTCTATAAAGGCCAAGGTTATAGCGAGAGATTAAAGAGATTAGTGAACGATTAATATATTGTTTTGATAATTTCCTGTTTCGGCCATGCTTGCTGCATAGAAGTTAATCCACTTAGTGTTTGATCATCTAGATTTAGTATTAAAATTACGTTTTCTCTTTCTCTCTCTCTCTCTCTCTCCCTCTCTCTCTCTCTCTCTCTCTCCTCTCTCTCTCCTCCCTCCTCTCCTCTCCCTCTCTCTCTCTCTCTCCTCTCTCTCTCTCTCTCACTCTCCTCTCTCTCTCTCTCTCTCTCCTCTCTCTCTCTCTCCTCTCTCCTCTCTCCTCTCTCTCTCTCTCTCCTCTCTCTCTCTCTCTCTCTCTCTCTATCCCTCTCTCCCCTCTCTCTCTCTCTCTCTCCTCTCTCTCCTCTCTCTCTCTCCTCTCTCTCCTCTCTCTCTCTTCCCTCCTCTCTCTCTCTCTCTCTCTCTCTCATCTCTCCTCCTCTCTTCTCTCTCTCTCCCCTCTCTCCCTCTCTCCCTCCTCCTCTCCCTATCTCTGCTCTCACTCCCTCTCTCCGTCCGCCCTCCCTTTCTCTCCCGCCCTATCTCCGTCCGTCTCTTCCTTTCTTTCTCCCTCTCTCCCTACATCCTCCCTCTCCCCCTCTTTCTCCCCGTCTCCGTCCGTCCGTCCCTTTCTCTTTCCCCTCCCCTCTTTCTCCCCCTCTCCCCACTCTCTCTCTCCGTCCCTCCCTTTCTATCTCCCTCTCTCCCTCCCCCTCTTCCCCCTCCCTCCTTCTATACGTCCGTCCCTTTCTCTCTCCCTCTCCCTCCCTTTCTCTCTCCCTCTCTCTCCCTCCCTATTCCCCCTCTTTCTCCCCCTCTCTCCGTCCGTCCCTCCCTCTCTCCCTCTCTCTCCCCTCACTCTCCCCCCTCTCTCTCTCCTCTCCTCTCTGTATAGGATCTTACATGAGTGGTGATTTCATACTATAGTTGTGCATTTTGGCGAGCTTAATAGCAAAATTACAAAATGAGTTTCATAAAATATAGTATGAAATAATGACACGAGTGATAGCGAACCTTGTTCTCATATTACCACAGTAACCACAGTAACCACAGTAACAATAAACTGCTTGCCAGTATACTTCTGAGCCGTATTACATCTCAATGAAATCAGTAAGGTGCATCCTTACGCCGTAGTAAATAGTCCCTGATAGTCAAACAACTCCTCGCAAACAATCGAACCAATACATCTAATCACTATCTAGTCCCCCTAGTGCATATTTAACATTTTATTGATTTAAACAGGTGATTTTCAACAAATAAAACATGAACACATACTACATAAATTATGTCACATACAGTCAAACCTGTCATAATCAGCAAGCCAAGGGACTTAAGAAAGTGGCGGCTTAGCAAGGGTGGCTACTTAATCGAGGCCATATATAGTAGGTATAACAACGTAACATATTGGGAAACTAAAAACTGCCTGCTTAATGTAGACTGGCTGCTTAATGTAGACTGGCTGCTTAATTTAGACTGGCTGCTTAATGTAGACTGGCTGCTTAATGTAGACTGCCTGCTTAATGTAGACTGGCTGCTTAATGTAGACTGGCTGCTTAATGTAGACTGGCTGCTTAATGTAGACTGCCTGCTTAATGTAGACTGGCTGCTTAATGTAGACTGCCTGCTTAATGTAGACTGGCTGCTTAATGTAGACTGCCTGCTTAATGTAGACTGCCTGCTTAATGTAGACTGGCTGCTTAATGTAGACTGCCTGCTTAATGTAGACTGGCTGCTTAATGTAGACTGGCTGCTTAATGTAGACTGCCTGCTTAATGTAGACTGGCTGCTTAATGTAGACTGGCTGCTTAATGTAGACTGGCTGCTTAATGTAGACTGCCTGCTTAATGTAGACTGCCTGCTTAATGTAGACTGCCTGCTTAATGTAGACTGGCTGCTTAATGTAGACTGGCTGCTTAATGTAGACTGGCTGCTTAATGTAGACTGCCTGCTTAATGTAGACTGGCTGTTTAATGTAGACTGCCTGCTTAATGTAGACTGGCTGCTTAATGTAGACTGGCTGCTTAATGTAGACTGGCTGCTTAATGTAGACTGGCTGCTTAATGTAGACTGCCTGCTTAATGTAGACTGGCTGCTTAATGTAGACTGGCTGCTTAATGTAGACTGGCTGCTTAATGTAGACTGCCTGCTTAATGTAGACTGGCTGCTTAATGTAGACTGCCTGCTTAATGTAGACTGCCTGCTTAATGTAGACTGGCTGCTTAATGTAGACTGCCTGCTTAATGTAGACTGGCTGCTTAATGTAGACTGGCTGCTTAATGTAGACTGGCTGCTTAATGTAGACTGGCTGCTTAAAGTAGACTGCCTGCTTAATGTAGACTGGCTGCTTAATGTAGACTGCCTGCTTAATGTAGACTGGCTGCTTAATGTAGACTGGCTGCTTAATGTAGACTGGCTGCTTAATGTAGACTGGCTGCTTAATAGAGGTGACCACTAACACATGTTTGACTTTATAATTATAGGACAATTGTTTATGTACCCAGAAACTGAGTGAAATACATATATACCTTACTCAACAGTTTCTTGTTTTCAACAATAGATTATGCCTTATGAATATTCGTATGATCTCTAATGAGACAGGTACATCTGCGCTAACAATACATAGATATTCACATAAAACATATATATGTACATGTTAAGCACAATACTATTCAATTTTGAATTATGACAGACTTCTGACAATGAAATATATGCATTTGAACATTCAATAATCGAACCCATGTTCTCCATTATTCATGTATCGGGAATAAATCACAATTAATGAATTAGATACATGGACATGATTGAAATATTACTAGGAAACTATAAACATTAGTTTTCTGTCAAATTTGAAACGCTACGGGAAACAAACAAACGAGCACCGAATGCGTTATATTCTTAAGAACTAGCTTTTCTGGTTTGAAACGGGCACATAACCGTATCAAAAACCAGCAAACATAATATTTGTCAAACTGGAAAACACAGCGTATCAACCTGGGTGGTGTACAGTATTGTGGTAGGCTAATAACCTGGGTGGTGTAGAGTATTGTGGTAGGCAAATAGCCTGGGTGGTGTACAGTATTGTGGTAGGCAAATAACCTGGGTGGTGTACAGTATTGTGGTAGGCAAATAACCTGTGTGGTGTATAGTATTGTGGTAGGCAAATAACCTGGGTGGTGTACAGTATTGTGGTAGGCAAATAGCCTGGGTGGTGTACAGTATTGTGGTAGTCAAATAACCTGGGTGGTGTAGAGTATTGTGGTAGGCAAATAACCTGGGTGGTGTAGAGTATTGTGGTAGGCAAATAACCTGGGTGGTGTACAGTATTGTGGTAGACAAATAACCTGAGTGGTAGACAGTATTGTGGTAGGCAAATAGCCTGGGTGGTGTACAGTATTGTGGTAGGCAAATATCCTGGGTGGTGTACAGTATTGTGGTAGACAAATAACCTGGGTGGTGTAGAGTATTGTGGTAGGCAAATAACCTGGGTGGTGTACAGTATTGTGGTAGGCAAATAACCTGGGTGGTGTACAGTATTGTGGTAGGCAAATAACCTGGGTGGTAGACAGTATTGTGGTAGGCAAATAGCCTGGGTGGTGTACAGTATTGTGGTAGACAAATAACCTGGGTGGTGTAGAGTATTGTGGTAGACAAATAGCCTGGGTGGTGTACAGTATTGTGGTAGACAAATAACCTGGGTGGTGTACAGTATTGTGGTAGGCAAATAACTAACATTTATATATATATTTATAAGTAATAAGGTGTTATATGCACTATAAGAGTTAATTTTAATGAACTGTGTGACTAATTATTGATTTAATTAATTTATATCTGATATATTTCCAGACAAAACATGGAGATGACAAAAACTTTAGTATGCTGTGCCCTTGTTGTCATAGTGATGACAGAAGTTATCCTGGCCAGACCCCACACGAAGTCCGGAACCGATATGGAAACCATGGTCAAAGACAGTAAGTACCTAGTATATAAGGGGCATTGATCACAGGCGCGGGATACATAGTGTATAAAGGACACTTGTCACAGGCGCCGGATACATAGTGTATAAAGAACACTTGTCACAGGCGCGTGATACATAGTGTATAAAGGACACTTGTCACAGGCGTGTGATACATAGTGTATAAAGGACACTGATCACAGGTGCAGGATACATAGTGTATAAAGGACACTGGTCACAGGCGCGGGATACATAGTGTATAAAGGACACTGGTCACAGGCGCATGATACATAGTGTATAAAGGACACTGGTCACAGGCGCAGGATACATAGTGTATAAAGGACACTGGTCAAAGGCGCATGATACATAGTGTATAAAGGACACTGATCACAGGCGCAGGATACATAGTGTATAAAGGACACTGGTCACAGGCGCGGGATACATAGTGTATAAAGGACACTGGTCACAGGCGCGGGATACATAGTGTATAAAGGACACTGGTCACAGGCGTGGGATACATAGTGTATAAAGGACACTGGTCACAGGCACGGGATACATAGTGTATAAAGGACACTGGTCACAGGCGCGTGATACATAGTGTATAAAGGACACTGGTCACAGGCGCGGGATACATAGTGTATAAAGGACACTGATCACAGGCACGTGATACATAGTGTATAAAGGACACTGGTCACAGGCGCGTGATACATAGTGTATAAAGGACACTGGTCACAGGCGCAGGATACATAGTGTATAAAGGACACTGGTCACAGGTGCGTGATACATAGTGTATAAAGGACACTGGTCACAGGCGCGTGATACATAGTGTATAAAGGACACTGGTCACAGGCGCGGGATACATAGTGTATAAAGGACACTGATCACAGGCGCAGGATACATAGTGTATAAAGGACACTGGTCACAGGCGCGGGATACATAGTGTATAATGGACACTGGTCACAGGCGCGGTGATACATAGTGTATAAAGGACACTGATCACAGGCGCGTGATACATAGTGTATAAAGGACACTGGTCACAGGCGCGGGATACATAGTGTATAAAGGACACTGGTCACAGGCGCAGGATACATAGTGTATAAAGGACACTGGTCACAGGCGCGGGATACATAGTGTATAAAGGACACTGGTCAAAGGCGCGGGATACATAGTGTATAAAGGACACTGGTCACAGGCGCTTGATACATAGTGTATAAAGGACACTGGTCACAGGCACGTGCTACATAGTGTATAAAGGACACTGGTCACAGGCGCGGGATACATAGTGTATAAAGGACACTGATCACAGGCGCAGGATACATAGTGTATAAAGGACACTGGTCACAGGCACATGATACATAGTGTATAAAGGACACTGGTCAAAGGCGCGTGATACATAGTGTATAAAGGACACTGATCACAGGCGCAGGATACATAGTGTATAAAGGACACTGGTCACAGGCGCATGATACATAGTGTATAAAGGACACTCGCGTGATACATAGTGTATAAAGGATACTGGTCACAGGCGCGTGATACATAGTGTATAAAGGATACTTGTCACAGGCGCGTGATACATAGTGTATAAAGGACACTGGTCACAGGCACGGGATACATAGTGTATAAAGGACACTGGTCACAGGTGCGGGATACATAGTGTATAAAGGACACTGGTCACAGGCGCGGGATACATAGTGTATAAAGGACACTTGTCACAGGCGCGTGATACATAGTGTATAAAGGACACTGGTCACAGGCGCGGGATACATAGTGTATAAAGGACACTGGTCACAGGCGCGTGATACATAGTGTATAAAGGACACTGCTCTCACGCGTTTGATACACAGACGGATATGTAGTCCAGTGGTAACACGTTCAGATGGGACGCTAAACCGAGGTCTCGTGTCGGTGCTTTACACCGTGCACGTAAAAGAACCAGAGGAGATTCTGGAAATGGTCTATGTCTGTATCATGCACCATCCTCCAAAATCTAAAATAACTAATCTCTTCAGGAGGCGTCGCTCATATGGGCAACCGGTAGCGACGATAAATAAACGTAAAACACGTTTTTGATACATAGCATACAAGGAACACTGACGACAGGCGTTTGGTACATAGTATACAAGGAACACTGACGACAGACGTTTGGTACATAGTATACAAGGAATACTGACAACAGGCGTTTGGTACATAGTATACAAGGAACACTGACGACAGGCGTTTGGTACATAGTATACAAGGAACACTGACGACAGGCGTTTGGTACATAGTATACAAGGATCACTGACGACAGGCGTTTGGTACATAGTATACAAGGATCACTGACGACAGACGTTTGGTACATAGTATACAAGGATCACTGACGACAGGCGTTTGGTACATAGTATACAAGGAACACTGACGACAGGTGTTTGGTACATAGTATACAAGGATCACTGACGACAGACGTTTGGTACATAGTATACAAGGATCACTGACGACAGACGTTTGGTACATAGTATACAAGGAACACTGACGACAGGCGTTTGGTACATAGTATACAAGGATCACTGACGACAGACGTTTGGTACATAGCATACAAGGAACACTGACGACAGGCGTTTGATACATAGCATACAAGGATCACTGACGACAGGCGTTTGGTACATAGTATACAAGGAACACTGATCATAGGTACAGCGTGACTCCTGTACTAACTCTATTGTATAAGATGTTGCATGGTACAGCGTGACTCCTGTACTAACTCTATTGTATAAGATGTTGCATGGTACAGCGTGACTCCTGTACTAACTCTATTGTATAAGATGTGGAATGGTACAGCATGACTCCTGTACTAACTCTATTGTATAAGATGTTGCATGGTACAGCGTGACTCCTGTACTAACTCTATTGTATAAGATGTTGCATGGTACAGCGTGACTCCTGTACTAACTCTATTGTATAAGATGTGGAATGGTACAGCGTGACTCCTGTACTAACTCTATTATATAAGATGTGGAATGGTACAGCGTGACTCCTGTACTAACTCTATTATAAAAGATGTGGAATGGTACAGCGTGACTCCTGTACTAACTCTATTATAAAAGATGTTGCATGGTACAGCGTGACTCCTGTACTAACTCTATTATATAAGATGTGGAATGGTACAGCGTGACTCCTGTACTAACTCTATTATAAAAGATGTGGAATGGTACAGCATGACTCCTGTACTAACTATTGTATAAGATGTGGAATGGTACAGCGTGACTCCTGTACTAACTCTATTGTATAAGATGTGGAATGGTACAGCGTGACTCCTGTACTAACTCTATTGTATAAGATGTGGAATGGTACAGCGTGACTCCTGTACTAACTCTATTATAAAAGATGTGGAATGGTACAGCGTGACTCCTGTACTATCTCTATTGTATAAGATGTTGCATGGTACAGCGTGATTCCTGTACTAACTCTATTATATAAGATGTGGAATGGTACAGCGTGACTCCTGTACTAACTCTATTGTATAAGATGTGGAATGGTACAGCGTGACTCCTGTACTAACTCTATTATAAAAGATGTGGAATGGTACAGCGTGACTCCTGTACTAACTCTATTGTATAAGATGTGGAATGGTACAGCGTGACTCCTGTACTAACTCTATTGTATAAGATGTGGAATGGTTCAGCGTGACTCCGGTACTAACTCTATTGTATAAGATGTGGAATGGTACAGCGTGACTCCTGTACTAACTCTATTGTATAAGATGTGGAATGGTATAGCGTGACTCCTGTACTAACTATATTTATGTTAGTGCTTGTAACCTAACCTATGGCCCGGCCCAGCATTCAAATAGTATGACTAATGTAATAAGACACAAAATAACCACCTTAGTCTATAAACTGGGGGTTAACTAAACGTTTAGTACGTTCGCCCACATGATTCGCCGGCAACGAGGGTAAGCAATCTCAATCATCATCATCATACCATGGGGGGCTACCATGTGCTTGTCCGGTAATCTCGGCCATGGTGCTACAATGTACTGGCCCGGTTAGCTCGGCCATGGTGAGCTACCATGTGCTGGTCCGGTAAGCTCGGCCATGGTGAGCTACCATGTGCTGGTCCGGTAAGATCGGCCATGGTGAGCTACCATGTGCTGGTCCGGTAAGCTCGGCCATGGTGTGCTACCATGTGCTGGTCCGGTAAGCTCGGCCATGGTGAGCTACCATGTGCTGGTCCGGTAAGCTCGGCCATGGTGTGCTACCATGTGCTGGTCCTGTAAGCTCGGCCATGGTGAGCTACCATGTGCTGGTCCGGTAAGCTCGGCCATGGGGGGCCTACCATGTGCTGGTCCGGTAAGCTCAGCTGGTCCGGTAAGCTCGGCCATGGGGGGCCTACCATGTGCTGGTCCGGTAAGCTCGGCCATGGTGTGCTACCATGTGCTGGTCCGGTAAGCTCGGCCATGGTGTGCTACCATGTGCTGGTCCGGTAAGCTCGGCCATGTGGGGCCTACCATGTGCTTGTCCGGTAAGCTCGGCCATGGGGTGCTACCATGTGCTGGTCCGGTAAGCTCGGACATGGGGGCCTACCATGTGCTGGCCCCGGAAATGGGGTGCTACAATCCAACGCGCTCTCCATACCAGACGAAACATGGCAGACAATCCAACGCGCTCTCCATACCAGACAAAACATGGCAGACAATCCAACGCGCTCTCCATGCTGGACAGAACATGACAGACAATCCAACGCACTCTCCATACCAGACAAAACATGGCAGACAATCCAACGTGCTCTCCATGCTGGACAAAACATGGCAGACAATCCAACGCGCTCTCCATACCAGACAAATCATTGCAGACAATCCAACGTGCTCTCCATACCAAACAAAACATGACAGACATTCCAATGTGCTCTCCATACCAAACAAAACATGACAGACATTCCAATGTGCTCTCCATACCAAGCAAAACATGGCAGACATTCCAACGCGCTCTCCATGCTGGACAAAACATGGTAGACATTCCAACGTGCTCTCCATACCAAACAAAACATGGCAGACAATCCAACGTGCTCTCCATACCAAACAAAACATGGCAGACAATCCAATGCGCTCTCCATGCTGGACAAAACATGGCAGACATTCCAATGTGCTCTCCATGCTGGACAAAACATGGCAGACATTCCAACGTGCTCTCCATACTACTTTATTCATTTTTATTTTTGTTTATTTAAATCACTACCAGTTGCCCAAGTTTACCTAACAACACATTTCTTGGGCAGGTTCCAGCGGTTAACCAGTACTTGGTTTAGTTTCTTCATAGTTTATTGCAAATCAATAGTATATATGTCGTACACATACAGAGCAATACATAGCATGTTAGCAACATTAGACTAAAGAGACACGGTCAATTCGGATCTCGAACACGGTCAATCAGTGATGATACTAGTAGGCTACAGTGATAATTATGTTAATAACTTTTCTTTGTAGTTGATGACAGGTTGATAAGAAACGAGAAGACAAGTTCCCGTCGGCGGCGGCGGCACCTACAGACGCAACAAATTGCTCTCATGGAATTCTGTCTCCGATATGTCCATCGATGCAGGTACGTGTGTACAAACGAGGTTGCGATAAGCATACTGTCGGGTTCTCAAACAATCACTTGTCAAATCTATACTGCGTACTCATAAGACAGAAATCAATGTCCGCTTTGCCAGGTTCTAGTTTTAGTTGTAGCTAAGCTTGTGTTGACAAATTATACGTTGAGAGCCCAACTGTAATAACAGGACAAACTGGAAGTGACCGAGTAGTCACGACCGGATCACGTTAATCAGGCAATCTGCCAAAATATAAACAGATAATGAACTGAAATACCACATATAGGCTTTTGTAGCTTTTTGGCTCATATTGTGATCAAACGTGGTCGTTCCGCATCCTCTTTCCTTACAAACGTGGTCGTTCCGCACCCTCTGTCCTTACAAACGTGGTCGTTCCGCACCCTCTGTCCTTACAAACGTGGTCGTTCCGCACTCTCATTCCTTACAAACGTGGTTGTTCCGCACCCTCTTTCCTTACAAACGTGGTCGTTCCGCACCCTCTTTCCTTACAAACGTGGTCGTTCCGCACCCTCTGTCCTTACAAACGTGGTCGTTCCGCACTCTCATTCCTTACAAACATGGTCGTTCCGCACCCTCTTTCCTTACAAACGTGGTCATTCCGCACCCTCTTTCCTTACAAACGTGGTCGTTCAACACCCTCTTTCCTTATAAACATGGTCGTTCCACACCCTCTTTCCTTACAAACGTGATCGTTCCACACCCTCTTTCCTTACAAACGTGATCGTTCCACACCCTCTTTCCTTACAACCTTTGGAAATACCTATGGAGGTTATAGTGTGTTTGTTTATTATAGTGTCAACCCTATTTAAATGGCCAGCCATTTCTAACTTATGAGACACCTCTATTTTATGAACATCAGTACTTCCCGAATCCTATGCTTGTATGCCTGGCTGGTAGGCAATCGGTAACCATTATTTAACTAGCTGGTGGCTCACCAACGATTGATAACCCGGCTATATCCGAACGACGAACCCCTAACGAGGTTCGAACCTTCGACCTCCCACTCCGCAGTTGCCTCTCGTATAGGAGATTGGAATTTAGAATTAAAATGAGAGACATCTCTAATTTTCTATTACCTCCCTTGGCAGATAAAGTCGGATTTATCCCAAAATGTAAATCGGTCCTTTTAGTTGGACTCCTTTGTTTTTACCGTTGTTCCCTAACCAGATGTTGCAGTATGATAAATGTGATTTTATCAAAATCGTGTTAATTAACTGATTAGCATTGTTTTACAAATAAGTACCCATTGCATATATTGTAGGAGATCTATCGAGCTATACTAATTTAATAATCATATTGTAGCGATAGTGGAAACAAATTGCTAGCATGTTGTTCAAAGGAAACAATTATAAAAACAGAGAAAAATACTTTATAAGACCTACTTTTAGGGAGTATTCAGGGGCACTAACCCATGTGTGATGTACATAGATTTGTACGGTTGTAAAACAACAAATAAATTGCCTATTAAATACATAAATACATAGTAAAAAGTAAAAACATAGAGTATTTTCATTTATATTTCCAATCTTTCATTTCTTCTGATACCACATCAACTGTGAAGAGGTATTCAAACTGTAAAAGAGCAAGCTCTTCCAATTATGTTTTCCATATCCAGTGCTCACCAGTGAATAACGTCACTATGTTTACACACTGTATTCCTCCGCCAAATAACCTTCAGTTTGCAATGGCCTGAATTCTTATACCACATCTTTTCTACACATCAATTTGTCTGAAGTCTTCTCAAGTCACATAATTTCTCAAACACACAAATACTATACACTGCCTGTTATGAAAATGCATTTTTACCAAAAAGAAAAAATACTATATTAGTTATTGGGACTACATTCGACCGCGGATGCATTTCTGCCTATTTACGTATATACAACATGTAAGAGTAGTAAGAGCCTATGCGTATTTATATATTAGGAATCATGGCAAGTATGTATTCATAATGGACGTATTAAAGATGTAGAGTTTGAAACTGAGTTGATATGTGTCGTCATTATTCCTACGTCGTCGCTTAATTAAGGAATGAATAGTTAAAAGTTTCCATTGGGAGTATGAACTACATTGGGTGTGGTTAATGTGTGTGGAGGCCTACGTTAGGCCATATGTAGTAATATCTTTATAAATAAAGTGATCTTAAGCTGGAATAAAATGAACAAACAAATAAAAAGTGATAACTCGCATATTATATTTAATACATAATCGTATGCTTCTTTCAGTTTTCCAGACCTTCTTTCTTCTATGACTAATTTATGAGCAGAACATCGAACTCTAGATAATGCTATTCTATGTTTGACATCATGGCCACAGAAAGCTAGAAGAAATTCATTATATAATAATTCACACATGCCGTGTAAAATACACTCGACGAAAATAATAAGTCATTGGATAGAAACATCAATATGGATGAACTTTGACGCACGCACGCACACGCACACACGCACGCACACACGAACACACGAACACACATACACACACACGCTGTCTAAATAATTAATTACTCCGTACTATTCCAGACACGAGATGGAACGCCTTCGAAGACTGCGCAACGAGCAACGAGGATTTCGAGTGATTGTGATAGAGAAATAAGCTCATGTTAACGTTGCTATGGCAACCAATTAGCAATGACGTCAAAATCCTTGGGCAGTGAATGAATGGTGGGCATTATACAACGAATTCTGTTCCGTTACATGAAGCGATCTCAGCAACCCGGCAATGCTAAATGTGAAGTAACTATGGCGGAATGAGGACGGAAGTATCCCAAGATTTACTCTTACTGTTTTTAATGTGTCAACAATACGATATAATTATGTTATTTAACTTTTACCAAATAAACAATGATGACACTTGCATGGATTGCCTATCACAATGACATGATATCACAGCATTAACACCTGCGGATACATGTGTATTTGCTATCGGCAAAGGGGGTTGAGATATTTAGGCCGAAACAAGTGTCAAACGAATGTATATGGTTAATATTTGATAATCGCAATAGCAATTATTTTACGTATTGCTAATTGCACTTGTTTTTTTTTTGGTTAGTGACCCTACATATATGTTAATAGGTTAATTGACCGGAAACAAAAGTGTTGTTCAAAGCATAATTGGATTAAAACCAACAAGATAAGCAAACTCTAGTTAAATAACAGAACTGTAACATCCCAACCACGCGTTACCACAAATGTGTCACGTTTCAATTATCGTTGCCTTGACAACGCAAACCATTTATTGTCATGGTTACCAACTAGTTATGTGACATACATGTGTGATATACATGTGGCATCGTACATGGGGTATGTGTCGCTCCAATGCATGTATTTCACTGTTGTTTCATGTTCTACACTATCTGTATTTCATGTGTTTCTATAATATATGTATTTCACTGTTGTTTCATGTGTTTCTATAATATCTGTGTTTCACTGTTGTTTCATGTGTTTCTATAATATCTGTGTTTCACTGTTGTTTCATGTGTTACTATAATATCTGTATTTCACTGTTGTTTCATGTGTTTCTATAATATCTGTATTTCACTGTTGTTTCATGTGTTTCTATAATATCTGTATTTCACTGTTGTTTCATGTGTTTCTATAATATCTGTATTTCACTGTTGTTTCATGTGTTTCTATAATATCTGTGTTTCACTGTTGTTTCATGTGTTTCTATAATATCTGTGTTTCACTGTTGTTTCATGTGTTTCTATAATATCTGTGTTTCACTGTTGTTTCATGTGTTTCTATAATATCTGTGTTTCACTGTTGTTTCATGTGTTTCTATAATATCTGTGTTTCACTGTTGTTTCATGTGTTTCTATAATATCTGTGTTTCACTGTTGTTTCATGTGTTTCTATAATATCTGTGTTTCACTGTTGTTTCATGTGTTTCTATAATATCTGTGTTTCACTGTTGTTTCATGTGTTTCTATAATATCTGTGTTTCACTGTTGTTTCATGTGTTTCTATAATATCTGTGTTTCACTGTTGTTTCATGTGTTTCTATAATATCTGTGTTTCACTGTTGTTTCATGTGTTTCTATAATATCTGTGTTTCACTGTTGTTTCATGTGTTTCTATAATATCTGTATTTCACTGTTGTTTCATGTGTTTCTATAATATCTGTATTTCACTGTTGTTTCATGTGTTTCTATAATATCTGTGTTTCACTGTTGTTTCATGTGTTTCTATAATATCTGTGTTTCACTGTTGTTTCATGTGTTTCTATAATATCTGTATTTCACTGTTGTTTCATGTGTTTCTATAATATCTGTGTTTCACTGTTGTTTCATGTGTTTCTATAATATCTGTGTTTCACTGTTGTTTCATGTGTTTCTATAATATCTGTGTTTCACTGTTGTTTCATGTGTTTCTATAATATCTGTGTTCCACTGTTGTTTCATGTGTTTCTATAATATCTGTGTTTCACTGTTGTTTCATGTGTTTCTATAATATCTGTGTTTCACTGTTGTTTCATGTGTTTCTATAATATCTGTGTTCCATTTTTGTTTCATGTGTTTCTATAATATCTGTGTTTCACTGTTGTTTCATGTGTTTCTATAATATCTGTGTTTCACTGTTGTTTCATGTGTTTCTATAATATCTGTGTTCCACTGTTGTTTCATGTGTTTCTATAATATCTGTGTTTCACTGTTGTTTCATGTGTTTCTATAATATCTGTGTTTCACTGTTGTTTCATGTGTTTCTATAATATCTGTGTTCCACTGTTGTTTCATGTGTTTCTATAATATCTGTGTTCCACTGTTGTTTCATGTGATCCTACTTAATGTATTTCTCTGTTTGTATTCGCTAACTTCACGTATATTCGCAGATATACACCTGACTCAAGCCGATATATATTCATTGTTATATAATATATGCTCAGTTGTTTATATGTATTGTTAATCTGCACACATATGTGCATGTATATGCAACCTTTGTTTATGACACGATACGTTACCTTTAGGAATGCATATGCTTGCTGTTTTACTGGAGCATAATGTTACACTATTTTTATTACATGTCTGATAATATTTTTCTGTCTTTGTGTGTACAAATGTATCAATGTATACATACAGTAGCATCACGTTAATATTGTAACGTCTGTCAATGCCGATTTGTGGTAACGCAAACAATAAATGTAATATTTCATGAATGTTTCCATGTTGTATTTGTTTCGTGTGTCCGTGTAAGTAAATGTTGATTAATATGTATTGTTTTGGGTTTCATTTTAGTTCACTCATATTTTCCATTATTGTGTTATTTTATATATTTTTATGTTGATGTATTTAAAGTTATGAATTCCTTCTTGTTAATGTTTGGTTCACTCCTTGATTCAGGTATGTTGTATTGTGTACATACAACTGTCCGTACCAGTATTGTTTAAGGTACACATTCTAGTAATCTATTGTAATATTTTCCGTAAATCTTATTGAATTTGCAATATCCGTAACAATTGCATGATTCGTGACGTCCATAACATCTGCATCATTCGTAACGTCCGTAACAGTATTTGCATTGCCCATAGCAAATCTTGTATATTTATTTTCCATAACGTCTGTTGTATTTCAATGATCACAACACCCGTTATATTTATATTGGGTACCCTTTGTACCACTGCAGTGAAGATAAAACATACGGTATATTCGTAACATCCGTAACGTGTTTAATATGTATAATTTCCATAGCTTATTGCATGAAAACCCCGTATGTTAAATGTATATAAATTGTGTCCAGCGCAGTGGTTAGCACGCTCGCTTCTCACCAATGCGACCCGGGTTCGATCCTCGGACAGGGAAGTATGTGAGATGGTGCGATGGTCGTCAGATCGGACAGGTGGGTTTTCTCCGGGTACTCCGGTTTACTCCCACATGGATGACCACATATACGCTTTCATCCGCGCCAACGAGAGTGATTAATATAAGTTGTTAAAACTTGCTTCGCAATCGTTGTAAAATAAATAAAGTATATAATAAATTAAGTGGTACGTGTGTATTGCTTAATGTACAATGTAAGGTGCAACAGCTTAAAGCGACACTATATCGTATTGCTTAATGTACAATGTAAGGTGCAACAGCTTAAAGCGACACTATATCGTATTGCTTAATGTACAATGTAAGATGCAACAGCTTAAAGCGACACTATATCGTATTGCTTAATGTACAATGTAAGATGCAACAGCTTAAGGCGACACTATATCGTATTGCTTAATGTACAATGTAAGATGCAACAGCTTAAAGCGACACTATATCGTATTGCTTAATGTACAATGTAAGGTGCAACAGCTTAAAGCGACACTATATCGTATTGCTTAATGTACAATGTAAGATGCAACAGCTTAAAGCGACACTATATCGTATTGCTTAATGTACAATGTAAGATGCAACAGCTTAAAGCGACACTATATCGTATTGCTTAATGTACAATGTAAGGTGCAACAGCTTAAAGCGACACTATATCGTATTGCTTAATGTACAATATAAGGTGCAACAGCTTAAAGCGACACTATATCGTATTATAACATTGGAAATTGTATGTACAAGTAGAAATGCTACTACACATTTGTCCATTATAATTTGAATAATTATTTTCAATAAGTAAATTATGTGCTTTTGAATTATAACAAACTGAAAGTAGGACTTTCCTGAATCGGTTCGCCACGCCCTGCGTACATCCCTCTCTATCGGCAATCAGGACAAACATCTAACACAGTTACGTCATGCGCAATAAGTAATGTTTAAATACATTTGTTGATGAACAATTCTGGTATACGACGGTGCTATATTAATTTGATTTTTACGTTTCTGTGCGTATATTTTATTTTATTTTAAACACATGCTCATTGGAAAATATATTCTTTGTATATCTTGTATATTTTACTAAAACATCCTTTATTCCGATGTCGCTTTAAGCTCTTGAAAGTACCAAATGTATTAATAATGTATGTACAATGATATATGTTGTATCCGCTTCGGGATGGTCCATTTAATATTGAGCTACCGTATCACTACGTGTTTGTACAGGTGATCTTATTGTACGGTTGCATGTTATACGCTTGTTCAGATTCGATATACGGGTACAAGTGTGAGTTAATGGTGGTACTAACCCACTACGTTGTATGTATGACTACAAAATCATATATAGAATTCCACGACCAACATGTGATTCTTCCAAATGATTTGCTCATGCATGTGGGATCGAGAGGCCTTATGAGGGTATGATAAACTTCAGTTCTTGAATATGTGGTGATATTTCCTCTCTAAATCTTCTGTGTATTCAGATGATAGGATAAATAAAATATTAGATTATTGTTTTATAATTTTTTTTTTTTTTAGCTCATCTCCAAAAATATTGAGCAGAGCCTCGCCGTGTATATTTGTGTGTTATAAGTGTGTGCGATTTATTAGAATTACAATATATATGTTCTATTTTGACCTGCAATACATGTCTAGAAGTTAATATGTCATGCATGTGGAACTTAAATGCCTTGTCTAATGGCACAATCGTAACAGCTCCAGCGGGACGCGAACTCTGGACCTTTCACACCTGAAGCGAACGCGTTACAACTGCGCTATCACGACTTCCAGGGACGGTTACTTACAACTGTCACATTGCGTGTTTCAAAATCTTGATTTAAAAGGACATTTCACTTCTGTAAAATACTTTGACTATAATCGGATTAACTGTACTGTATGCCCAATATGATTAGAGTGTAAGCTTGAGCAAACCTGTATGTGCCACAACCTCTGCCCTTTCTACCAACAGATATAAAGTTAACGTTTGCAAATTGTATTTTGCTGATGATCTCATCACGATCTCTCCTGTCAATAATTTTGGAAACAATATGCTTTCTCAAGAATGGACTAGTCCGAAAATTTTGATGAATCAATGTAATAAGTTCCAAACAGTAGAATGGACTAATTCAATACGATAGATAGGGGTAAATGGGTTAAATACATTGTAAATAGACAGGGGTGAATGGGTTAAATACATTGTAAATAGACAGGGGTGAATGGGTTAAATACATTGTAAATAGATAGGGGTGAATGGGTTAAATACATTGTAAATAGATAGGGGTGAATGGGTTAAATACATTGTAAATAGATAGGGGTGAATGGGTTAAATACATTGTAAATAGATAGGGGTAAATGGGTTAAATACATTGTAAATAGATAGGGGTAAATGGGTTAAATACATTGTAAATAGACAGGGGTGAATGGGTTAAATACATTGTAAATAGATAGGGGTGAATGGGTTAAATACATTGTAAATAGATAGGGGTGAATGGGTTAAATACATTGTAAATAGATAGGGGTGAATGGGTTAAATACATTGTAAATAGATAGGGGTAAATGGGTTAAATACATTGTAAATAGATAGGGGTAAATGGGTTAAATACATTGTAAATAGACAGGGGTGAATGGGTTAAATACATTGTAAATAGATAGGGGTGAATGGGTTAAATACATTGTAAATAGATAGGGGTGAATGGGTTAAATACATTGTAAATAGATAGGGGTGAATGGGTTAAATACATTGTAAATAGATAGGGGTGAATGGGTTAAATACATTGTAAATAGATAGGGGTGAATGGGTTAAATACATTGTAAATAGATAGGGGTGAATGGGTTAAATATATTGTAAACTGAAGACGAATGATGTTGGAACTATTTATGACTTTATAAATTTCCAAAAAATATAAATTGTAAGATAGAAATAATAACAAGCTGTTATATTATATTCTATAATTTAAAAAAATGGGTTTTTTATTGATTTACTATTGACCTGTAATTAGCATTCTGGAGACGGTTTCTCGAAACTGTCCTAGCTAACAAATGTCGTCAATTTGAAGTATGCGGAGAACAAACCACACTAATGTGTGTGCTCTGTGACAGTTGTAAGTAACCGTCCCCTGGAAGTCGTCATATCGCAGTGGTATCGCTGGAGCTTCAGGTGCGAAAGGTGCGCGCACCGCTGGAGCTGTTACGATTGTGCCCTTAGGCAAGGCATTTAAGTTCCACATGCCCCTTTTCTCTCCCTCGTGGCGATGAATTTCACCAGGAATGATGTCTCGAGAGTGATTAGTTGTAATACTTGTTTCGCAATCGAGTTCAAATAAATTAAATGCAATAGAGTTACGATAAATAGTATGTGTTCTCTGTGAGTGTTGTAAGTAACCGGCCCCTGTGCGCGTGTGTATGACTGCTCTCTGATACAGATACTCGTTTCAAGAGGCTACCATAACTAAAGTAGGTCGCATATGAGTAATAACGGTATTTGCTATTGGATGCTTATTTTAACCAATCATTTCATCCGATACAATTTACGATAGGTCTTAGCTATGACAGGTTTGTGAAATCGGCTCCAGTCGCATATTGTATGTTGCTAGCTATCTAAGCAATATTGTATGTTGCTAGCTAGGGCAATATTTATGTTGCTAGCTAGGTCAAATTGTATGTTGGCTATCTAGGGCAATATTGTATGTTGCTAGCTAGGGCAATATTGTATGTTGCTAGCGAGGGCAATATTGTATGTTGCTAGCGAGGGCAATATTGTATGTTGCTAGCGAGGGCAATATTGTATGTTGCTAGCTAGAGCAATATTGTATGTTGCTAGCTAGGGCAATATTGTATGTTGCTAGCTAGGGCAATATTGTATGTTGCTAGCGAGGGCAATATTGTATGTTGCTAGCTAGGGCAATATTGTATGTTGCTAGCGAGGGCAATATTGTATGTTGCTAGCTAGGGCAATATTGTATGTTGCTAGCTAGGGCAATATTGTATGTTGCTAGCTAGGGCAATCTTGTATGTTGCTAGCGAGGGCAATCTTGTATGTTGCTAGCTAGGCATATTGTATGTTGCTAGCGAGGGCAATCTTGTATGTTGCTAGCGAGGGCAATCTTGTATGTTGCTAGCGAGGGCAATATTGTATGTTGCTAGCTAGGGCAATCTTGTATGTTGCTAGCTAGGGCAATATTGTATGTTGCTAGCTAGGTCAATATTGTATGTTGCTAGCGAGGGCAATATTGTATGTTGCTAGCGAGGACAATATTGTATGTTGCTAGCGAGGTCAATATTGTATGTTGCTAGCTAGGTCAATATCGTATGTTGCTAGCGAGGGCAATATCGTATGTTGCTAGCGAGGACAATATTATATGTTGCTAGCGAGGTCAATATTGTATGTTAGTTTATACAGATTTATTTTAGCTGGATTGCGAAACAAGTTCTTATAACTTATATTAATCACTCTCGAGACCTCATTCCTGATGAAATCCATCGCCACGAGGGAGAGAGAAGAGGCATGTGGAATTTAAATGCCTTGCCTAAGGACACAAGCGTAACGGCTCCAGCGGGGCTCGAATTCCGGGCCTTTCGCACGTGAAGCGAACGCGCTACCACTGAGCTATCACGACTTCCACATGTCTTCATACATGTCTTCAACATTGTATGTTGCTAGCTAGGTCAATATTGTGTGTTGCTAGCTAGGGCAACCTTGTATGCTGTTAGCTAGGGCAATATTGTGTGTTGCTAGCTAGGTCAATATTGTGTGTTGCTAGCTAGGGCAATATTGTGTGTTGCTAGCTAGGTCAATATTGTGTGTTGCTAGCTAGGTCAATATTGTGTGTTGCTAGCGAGGTCAATATTGTGTGTTGCTAGCTAGGTCAATATTGTGTGTTGCTAGCTAGGGCAATATTGTATGTTGCTAGCTAGGTCAATATTGTGTGTTGCTAGCTAGGGCAACCTTGTATGCTGTTAGCTAGGGCAATATTGTGTGTTGCTAGCTAGGTCAATATTGTGTGTTGCTAGCTAGGGCAATATTGTGTGTTGCTAGCTAGGTCAATATTGTGTGTTGCTAGCTAGGTCAATATTGTGTGTTGCTAGCTAGGTCAATATTGTATGTTGCTAGCTAGGTCAATATTGTGTGTTGCTAGCTAGGGCAATATTGTATGTTGCTAGCTAGGTCAATATTGTGTGTTGCTAGCTAGGGCAACCTTGTATGCTGTTAGCTAGGGCAATATTGTGTGTTGCTAGCTAGGTCAATATTGT
>CM026389.1:62506878-62523098 GCA_014843695.1 Archivesica marissinica | reverse complement strand
AAATAGATTGTAAGTGCACAAGGTATGTTTATTTATATTTCCGGTAACTGGAGCATGGAACATCACATGATCTCTCGCGACTTGCTATTCCCACAGTTAGGCGAAAACCTGTTCTGGCCGAAAATTCTTCACGCCGGGATATCTATCTTCCTCTAATGTAATTGATCTAGCACGCCATTGTTAGAACTCGCCTTTCATTGCCGAAGGTTCACTCCCTATCATGGACAAGTGATAAAATGATGATGTTTTTGTACCATATAAACAAGCTTCCTCTATCAGTATCATCACAAGTGCGTCTTTTTGCTGACGATTGCCTACTGTATAGAATGGTTCAAAATCAGAATGACTATAATTAACTGTAACAGGATGGACCGACAAAGCTAAATCACAATACTCAATCAGACTCGATCAACATACATTTACTTACAATAAGATGATGAATTATTTGTATGAATGATCATGATGATGATAATACAAAGCAATGTATGTTCACCCGAAGTTGCTCTCTCAGTCTATACCATCACTGCAATACTTGCTAACTGTCTATTGTAAACGTTCGCTAACGTTACACCAATCTCATATGCTTGTGCGTTTTTAACGTTCTACAATGTTATGCACAACCCTCATGCGATGTAATCACACTTAAACCGTCTACTGTGTGTAGGTAACAAAAACTTAAAAATAGATTCACGTATCTATGTTTGTCTCGATGATTCCAAACCTTGACGACGATGTTCCCGTTCTGGCTCCCAGTATTGTGTTGGCTTCCTTGGGGTATCTCAAGTAGACCAAGAACATCTTGTGAGGGTTGTGGCGACACATGCTGCGAGACCCAAATTCTCTCCACTCCGGGGGTATACCACGTCCGGGCAAAACAGTAAACTCTGGCTACGGGAACTCTATGTCCGGCAAAAACAGCAAATACGTTCCGGGTAATGTCCTTCTGGGCAACGATACAATCTCATTCCACGCCGGGAATATACGTCCGGTGGACGAAGCTTATATATATATAACATATGGAAAATACTAGGTAAATTCCTATAATGTAACGTGCTATAAATGCACCCATAGTATACTGGCTATACTATGTTCAGTCATGATACGTCACACGTCTACTTCCATTACAGCGATGCTTGCTATCGTTCGTTTATGATGACCAATCATAGTAAATGATATGAATATACAATTTATGTAACTGCAACCAATTACATTAACCATTAACAATTTCACGTACAAATAACAATAACTAAAGTCAGATCGTGCCACGTGCTATGGGCCACGTGTTACTGACCATGTGCTACGGACCACATGTTACTAACCACGTGCTATGGGCCACATGTTACTGACCACATGTTACTGACCACATGTTACTAACCACGTGTTACTGACCACATGTTACGGACCACATGTTACTGACCACATGTTACGGACCACATGTTACTGACCACATGTTACTAACCACATGTTACTGACCACATGTTATGACCACATGTTACAGACCACATGTTACGGACCACATGTTACTGACCACATGTTACGGACCACATGTTACTAACCACATGTTACTGACCACATGTTACTGACCACATGGTACTGACCACATGTTACTGACCATGTGTTACTGACCACATGTTACAAACCACATGTTACTGACCACATGTTACAAACCACATGTTACTGACCACATGTTACTGACCACATGTTACTGACCATGTGTTACTGACCACATGTTACTGACCACGTGTACTGACCACATGTTACTGACCACATGTTACTGACCACATGTTACTGACCACGTGTACTGACCACATGTTACTGACCACATGTTACTGACCACATGTTACTGACCATGTGTTACTGACCACATGTTACTGACCACATGTTACTGACCACATGTTACTGACCACATGTTACTGACCATGTGTTACTGACCACATGTTACTGACCACGTGTACTGACCACATGTTACTGACCACATGTTACTGACCACGTGTTACTGACCACGTGTTACTGACCACATGGTACTAACCACGTGTACTGACCACATGGTACTAACCACGTGTACTGACCACATGTTACTAACCACATGTTACTGACCACATGTTACTGACCACGTGTTACTGACCACGTGTTACTGACAACATGTTACTGACCACGTGTTACTGACCACGTGTTACTGACCACATGTTACTGACCACATGGTACTAACCACGTGTACTGACCACATGTTACTAACCACATGTTACTGACCACATGTTACTGACCACATGTTACTGACCATGTGTACTGACCACATGTTACTGACCATGTGTTACTGACCACATGTTACTGACCACATGGTACTAACCACGTGTACTGACCACATGTTACTAACCACATGTTACTGACCACATGTTACTAACCACATGTTACTGACCACATGTTACTGACCACATGTTACTAACCACGTGCTACGGACCACATGTTACTGACCACATGTTACTGACCACATGGTACTAACCACGTGTACTGACCACATGTTACTGACCACATGTTACTGACCACCTGTTACTGACCACATGGTACTAACCACGTGTACTGACCACATGTTACTGACCACATGTTACTGACCACATGTTATGGACCACATGTTACTGACCACATGTTACTGACCACATGTTACTGACCACATGTTACTAACCACATGCTATGGACCACATGTTACTGACCACATGTTACTGACCACATGGTACTAACCACGTGTACTGACCACATGTTACTGACCACATGTTACGGACCACATGTTACTGACCACATGTTACTGACCACATGTTACTGACCACATGTTACTAACCACGTGTACTGACCACATGTTACTGACCGCATGTTACGGACCACATGGTACTAACCACATGTACTGGCCACATGTTACTGACCACATGTTATGGACCACGTGTACTGACCACATGGTACTAACCACGTGTACTGACCACATGTTACTGACCACACATTACTGACCACGTGTTACTGACCACATGTTACTGACCACATGTTACTGACCACGTGTTACTGACCACATGGTACTAACCACGTGTACTGACAATGTGTACTGACCACGTGTACTGACCACGTATTACTGACCACATGGTACTGACCACATGGTACTAACCACATGTACTGACCACATGTTACTGACCACATGTTATGGACCACGTGTACTGACCACGTGTTACTGACCACGTGTACTGACCACATGTTACTGACCACATGTTATGGACCACGTGTACTGACCACGTGTTATGGACCACGTGTACTGACCACATGTTACTGACCACATGTTATGGACCACGTGTACTGACCACGTGTTATGGACCACATGTACTGACCACGTGTTATGGACCACGTGTACTGACCACATGTTATGGACCACATGTTACTGACCACATGTTACTGACCACATGTTGCTGACCACATGATACTAACCACATGTACTGACCACATGTTACTGACCACATGTTATGGACCACGTGTACTGACCACGTGTTACTGACCACGTGTACTGACCACATGTTACTGACCACATGTTACTGACCACGTGTTACTGACCACATGGTACTAACCACGTGTACTGACCACATGTTACTGACCACATGTTACTGACCACGTGTTACTGACCACATGTTACTGACCACATGTTACTGACCACATATTACTGACCACATGTTACTGACCACATGGTACTAACCACGTGTACTGACCACATGTTACTGACCACGTGTACTGACCACGTGTTACTGACCACATGGTACTGACCACATGGTACTAACCACGTGTACTGACCACATGTTACTGACCACATGTTATGGACCACGTGTACTGACCACGTGTTACTGACCACGTGTACTGACCACATGTTACTGACCACATGTTATGGACCACGTGTACTGACCACGTGTTATGGACCACGTGTACTGACCACATGTTACTGACCACATGTTATGGACCACATGTACTGACCACGTGTTATGGACCACATGTACTGACCACGTGTTATGGACCACGTGTACTGACCACATGTTATGGACCACATGTTACTGACCACATGTTACTGACCACATGATACTAACCACATGTACTGACCACATGTTACTGACCACATGATACTAACCACATGTACTGACCACATGTTACTGACCACATGTTACTGACCACGTGTACTGACCACGTGTTACTGACCACGTGTACTGACCACATGTTACTGACCACATGTTATGGACCACATGTTACTGACCACATGTTACGGACCACATGTTACTGACCACATGTTACAGACCACATGTTACTGACCACATGTTACTGACCACATGGTACTAACCACGTGTACTGACCACATGTTACTGACCACATGTTACTGACCACATGATACTAACCACATGTACTGACCACATGTTACTGACCACATGATACTAACCACATGTACTGACCACATGTTACTGACCACATGTACTGACCACATGTTACTGACCACATGTTACTGACCACGTGTACTGACCACGTGTTACTGACCACGTGTACTGACCACATGTTACTGACCACATGTTATGGACCACATGTTACTGACCACATGTTACGGACCACATGTTACTGACCACATGTTACAGACCACATGTTACTGACCACATGTTACTGACCACATGGTACTAACCACGTGTACTGACCACATGTTACTGACCACATGTTACAAATCACATGTTACTGACCACATGTTACGGACCACATGTTACTAACCACATGTTACTGACCACATATTACTGACCACATGTTACTGACCACATGGTACTAACCACGTGTACTGACCACATGTTACTAACCACATGTTACTGACCACATATTACTGACCACATGTTACTGACCACATGGTACTAACCACGTGTACTGACCACATGCTACTGACCACATGGTACTAACCACGTGTACTGACCACGTGTACTGACCACATGTTACTGACCACATGGTACTAACGACGTGTACTGACCACATGTTACTGACCACATGTTACAAACCACATGTTACTGACCACATGTTACTGACCACGTGTAATCAAATACTCAAACAGGTAACAGAAAACTTGTACCTGGGATTAACACAGGTAACAGAAAACCTGTACCTGGGATTAACACAGGTAACAGAAAACCTGTACCTGGGATTAACACAGGTAACAGAAAACCCGTACCTGGGATTAACACAGGTAACAGAAAACCTGTACCTGGGATTAACACAGGTAACAGAAAACCCGTACCTGGGATTAACACAGGTAACAGAAAACCTGTACCTGGGATTAACACAGGTAACAGAAAACCCGTACCTGGGATTAACACAGGTAACAGAAAACCTGTACCTGGGATTAACACAGGTAACAGAAAACCCGTACCTGGGATTAACACAGGTAACAGAAAACCTGTACCTGGGATTAACACAGGTAACAGAAAACCCGTACCTGGGATTAACACAGGTAACAGAAAACCCGTACCTGGTATTAACACAGGTAACAGAAAACCTGTACCTGGGATTAACACAGGTAACAGAAAACTCGTACCTGGGATTAACACAGGTAACAGAAAACCTGTACCTGGGATTAACACAGGTAACAGAAAACCCGTACCTGGGATTAACACAGGTAACAGAAAACCCGTACCTGGGATTAACACAGGTAACAGAAAACCTGTACCTGGGATTAACACAGGTAACAGAAAACTCGTACCTGGGATTAACACAGGTAACAGAAAACCTGTACATGGGATTAACACAGGTAACAGAAAACCTGTACATGGGATTAACACAGGTAACAGAAAACCCGTACCTGGGATTAACACAGGTAACAGAAAACCCGTACCTGGGATTAACACAGGTAACAGAAAACCTGTACCTGGGATTAACACAGGTAACAGAAAACCCGTACCTGGGATTAACACAGGTAACAGAAAACCCGTACCTGGGATTAACACAGGTAACAGAAAACCTGTACCTGGGATTAACACAGGTAACAGAAAACTCGTACCTGGGATTAACACAGGTAACAGAAAACCTGTACATGGGATTAACACAGGTAACAGAAAACCTGTACATGGGATTAACACAGGTAACAGAAAACCCGTACCTGGGATTAACACAGGTAACAGAAAACCCGTACCTGGGATTAACACAGGTAACAGAAAACCTGTACCTGGGATTAACACAGGTAACAGAAAACCCGTACCTGGGATTAACACAGGTAACAGAAAACCCGTACCTGGGATTAACACAGGTAACAGAAAACCCGTACCTGGGATTAACACAGGTAACAGAAAACCCGTACCTGGGATTAACACTGTCGGAAGATTTAACATGGTCTAAGCACATAAACAAAATTACAAAGAAAGCTAACTCCATCATGGATCTTCTTCGGAGAAACATCCATCATTGTCCCGTAGAATGCAGAAAGGTGCTTATCTGGCATTAGGTAGGTGAACCCTTGAATATAGTGCTACTGTGTGGGATCCATACTTGAAAGGTGATATAAACAAATTAGAACGTGATCAGTGTCAGGCGGCGAGATTTATTACGGGCGATTACAAGACACGTGAAGAGGCATCGGTCACAAACATGTTAGAAACTTTGAAATTAATAACATCCCTCCAAGATCGACGAACAACTAGTCGATGTTTCTTTACATGTACAAGATGGCTGAGGGTCTGGTGCCGACTATACCCCCATCAGATTACCTACAACCGGCAAGACGGGAAAGGCATATTAAGGCAAAAACATTCAATGGATGTCAAACAACGAACATAATTGAAAACCAAGTGATAAACAATTCAAGAGGCTGTGTGATAAAACAGTGCAAATCCGAGCAGTTGGGAAACAATGAGTTTGTGAGTTTGTGAAAACTGTTGGTGGGTGGAACCATCTGGACGATAGGGTGGTCAGCGCAGAGACAATACAAGGGTTCAAGTCTGCCCTACATAGTGACTAAGCGCCTCTCTCCAGTGTGTGAAGGTGTAACACCTTGGAGGGATGTTACACTGTAACATATACAGATACAAATATGTGAGAAATTTGTCAGTCGTTTGCGGATGTTGGAGAATTGAGTACTACTGCCTGGGGCTTATGAACATTTTTCCAATCTTTCAGTCTCAGGCTTCGGATTGGATCAACTGAATGTAGATCTCAGAATCGACCAATAAAATCACTTGAGGTTGAGTATGAGATCTTAATAAAGTTTGATAACCTCGCTGCCAGTAGGTTTCTACCCAGGATATGTGGGTCGTCCTCTCCACTTCAACTTCAATCATAGTATCGTCAACATCCCTGATATCGGCCGGCGCCTGTTTTCGGCTTTTGTTTATTCACATGATTTTTGTTTACATCCGGAACGCGAATGACGTCAATGCTCTCAAAACAGATGCTTTGGTACTTACTTATGGTGTTCATATATTACTTATCAAAGAACAAACTGCACGTAAAGCAGATAAATATTACCGTAACATTGCAATCTGAACACAACAGATGAATTTAAGTTGTCTCCCTTTGTTCTAAGTTTCTTCAAATGGAATATTTAGAAGTCGGTTGGCTGAGTCACATACATTTTCCTTGTATTTCTTCCTATTTTGAAGATGTAGCATTTGTTAGGTAATTATTATGTCATTGAATTTGATTTGTAATGAAGTTTCATAACATATTTCCAATTTGCAATTAAATTATATAAGAGAAACACATTAATGAATTGTTGTCTGCTACAATTATTTGAAGTATTATTTTTCTTTATTTTACCAAGCCTGCAACTAGTTGAGATATTTTAGAAAGTGCTGTATGTTTTGAGTTTCTCTTTGCACTTTTGTATTCTGTATGTATGTTCCATTTATGTCAAAGCCCTTGCGGGGAACTAGACATGTTTTCCTGGGCAGACTTAGCCGACTAAGCAATGTGTGTGAGGTGCCTTGTTCAATGACACTACATACATGGCCTGACCGAGTACCGAACCTGGCTATTCATTCCTCGCTGGAACATACATGAATGTTATTGATCTTGTAAGGTTCTCCCGAGGGGAAGACTGTTGATGCCAAGAGTCCAGCCAGTAAGACTTCTATCAATGTTAAACTGCCATCCGCCCAGTCAACAGAAGAGCACCGGAAGAAAGCTGGCAGTCCCGGGACTTCACTCAGGAAAACACAAACACCCACAAATTTACAGGTAATTTCATGCTAACGAATAGACATGTTTATCCACATAGCAAATTATTTTAAAACTACAGTCAAACCTGTGTTAGTGGTCACCTCCATTAAGCAACCAACCTGTATTAAACAGCCAGTTTCCAGATTCCCAATCAGTTGTTTTATTATATATTTGACCTCCATTAAGCAGCCATCTGTGCTAAGCAGCCACTTTCCAAGTCTCCATTGGCTGGCTGCTTAAGACAGGTTTGACTGTACAGTCAAACCTGTGTTAGTGGTTGCATCCATTAAGCAGCCAGTTAACAGATTCCAAATATGTTACATTGCTATACATATGATCTCTATTCAGCAGCCACATGTGCTGAACAGCCACTTTCTGTGATTCCCTTGGCTGCCTGTTCAACGCTACATACCTCTAAATAGGTTACACGTGTACATTCAGATGAGTCATATCATCAGGATCTGCAATTTTTGCCAGTAATTTGACTATTTTTACCCCAAATTACCCATTTTGATAAATGAACGGGTCCAAATGTAATTTTGTGATTAATTTATTGGCGTAAAAGTATCATGGACCAGTCCATGTCAGTTACTTAATGTTGAATGGGTTACGGCAGATTTGACTGTAATTATTAAATGTTAGGGTGCTACAGACTTCTATATAAAATGAATCTCGTCTTCCGATTCAAAAATACAAAATTGCACTGTATGTATGTGTCACAGGTTGGGTTTTTATATGTTCGTGTTTATATGATGGATGCGGCATTCCATAGTTAACGCAGTTTCAATAGCGCATGCATCGTATATATGGATGACTTCATGTCTTGTCGTTGTCTGTTCACTCGAGTGTGAATCGGTGACTATAGGCAATGTCCGTTTGTGACGGAAATTGTCGACGTTCGCCAAATCAACCTCAGGTGAGCAGTTGTCACTGTATTGTATTGTACATGTCCAATCGTTTTGTCTGTTGTATGTATATGAATGAGAGTTGTATGAAAGGTTTGGATGCATTGGCTCCTTGCAAATCTAATCCCTTTTCTGGTTATTCTGAACTGTTTCTCAGTTCAAATCTATGGATTAACTCATACGAGGTAGTCGACTATCATTTAAAGGCCTGCAGGTTGACCTATATTTGACCTTAAACACACGAGGAATAGCGGTACAAATCTGACGGTCGACGCACTAAACACACGAGGAATAGCGGTACAAATCTGACGGTCGACGCACATCGTATTTGCCACATGCGAGGCCCTGCATGGTATACATCTAATACATGAGCACCACTTATATCTATTATGACCCACGTACATATCAGAGGTTATAAATTGCTGAAATTGAAGTTCTGTATTTTTATAGTACTTACAACTGGTATAAACAATTCAACTCCACTTATGGCCCAAATAAGGCTGGTTGCGCGGGTTAGGCAGCCAGTTCCTGCATTGCTGTACCACACATTCAGGCATCAGTTCCCTCTTATGCCAAGTACAGTCTCCTCTTCTAGCCGCTACTTTTCTCTCTATATATCTGACATCTTTCCATGCGCCTGTCCGCCTCCGTGGTCGAGTGGTTAAGGTCGCTGATGGTCACGGGTTCGAGCCCCGCTCAGGCCGTGTCTCATTTATATGAAAAAGTTGGCAGTTTCTTACGGAGGTTGGTGCACCCAAGTACTGGTTAACCGCTGGAGCCTGCCCAGGAAAGGTGTTGTTAGGTAAACTGCCCGCCGGCGATATAGCCCAAAATGGTGCTGATGCAGGCGTAAAACCCGAATCATAACATATAAAAATAACTTTCCATGCGCCACAATTATATAGCATTGCCCAAAACCTCCTGTATAGAAGCTTTCTCTCATGTGAATTTAGATTATGCGGTGGACGATTATTAGCAGGCCACCAAAGTTGTTTGTTCTGTTCATTTATTATGCAAGGGGAACACAAGCACAGTGGACACTCAGCAACACCTTCAGCATGCTGAGGCATAGGGGGAGGTACGTAAGCAGCCTCTGCAACGGGCATGGCGGTGGCTGTTTCTTCTATTTCCATCTCTACGTCCCAGTTCTTATTTTGCAAGAAAGTCAGCAATTCTTTTCTCTGCTCATCAGTTACATACATTGTTATTTTACTCAATGGCATCTTGTAGAAATCGGCAGAATATGTGTAATACTCGTATGTTCAAGAGATTATAATTATAATATTATACATGTACTCATAGCATTCACTGTGATTATTATGTAGCATCAATATCGGTAAACACACACTGACACAGAAATATTTAAAATATAACAGAAAACTTGCGAATAATACTGTAGATATATAATTAAATGAAGTATGAAGGTTACCATATAACGAACACATATAGTTTATTCATATAAATACATACATATTATATACATACATACAAATTATCAGTCTCAGTGATTACGCTACGGCTGATGAGGCACCTACATAACATGTAATCTATGTCCCTGGGCTGATCTGGATTATGTAGTTTGAATACTCATAACTATCAATTTTCTTTACAATCAATAATATACGTTTACTTAAATTGTCAGGGCCTCATTTTGACTAATTCTCAGCTCACAGAGTGATCGTGCATATTAACCGTTAGAAAATACCTACATACGCCAAATTATACTGAATGTACTGCTACATTGTTGATACAAGCCACTAATCACATGGAACAGGTAGTAAAGTATAAATCTTTACAATTGGACGGGGTCAAACTGCAGGCCTTTAAAGACTTTCCAATTTAAATTGGAATTCTTTTTAAATAACCCTATGGTAAGATATTTATAATGAATTACTATAGGTATATATATAGAGTGGTGGAACCTATGCTCGGCGTAAATCCCACATATAATGACCAGTATACAATGTTAATAGCACTTGTCATATATTATTATTTTCTTAAGTCGTGAAAACAACTTTCAAAACACTCTTGTTGATAGTATTAGCTGCTCAATACAGCTATCGCAATGATGTCGGTCGGCACCCGTTTATATGGGAAACTGAAGACTTCAGGGCACCTATGCACGGCGTACTTGTTCTTTTTTTATTTATCCACCATGACTTGTTGAATATCTTATTTTGATACAGTACATCATTGAGTAAAAACATTTATTGGTCTTAATCAGAAATTATATAGAAACTATTTTTCGGGTTAGGTGTAGATTTTTTTAAATTCGGATAACTACCCAAATTGTTCATACACCGTAACAGTTTCGGTGGAAATATTCTCCCAATGATTTGCTTGTTTATATTCGTATGCTGGACCAGTCACGTGTGACAGTTGCATCAGCCTACCGATACACTCAACGGAATGCTATTGAACCATGCTTCAGCTCTGTCAGCGAACTTAGCCTAGAACTATATAAATATTTTAAATACCAATGAAAATGGAAAATACGCAGAGCAAGGAATACACCGAGCATAGGTTCCACCACTCTATATATGTTGTAATTTGTATATACGCGTGGAATTAATTATGTGCAATATTGTATTGTTTTATTATATTTTTACTGTAGATTTATGAGTGTATGTATTGTATGTTTTTATCCCTATACATACAAGAATAATGCTACGAACCTACGCCAGGCTTTGTTGTATAAGTGAGCCATGTGACATATGTTTATGGGGAGAGTCCTGTGACATGGGGAGAGCCCTATGACATGGGGAGAGTCCTGTGACATGGGGAGAGCCCTGTGACATGGGGAGAGCCCTGTGGTGACATGGGGAGAGTCCTGTGACATGGGGAGAGCCCTGTGACATGGGGAGAGTCCTGTGACATGGGAGAGCTCTGTGACATATGTTTATGGGGAGAGTCCTGTGACATGGGGAGAGTCCTGTGACATGGGGAGAGCCCTGTGACATGAGGAGAGTCCTGTGACATGGGGAGAGCCCTGTGACATGGGGAGAGCCCTGTGACATGAGGAGAGTCCTGTGACATGGGGAGAGCCCTGTGACATGGGGAGAGTCCTGTGACATGGGGAGAGTCCTGTGACATGGGGAGAGCCCTGTGACATGGGGAGAGCCCTGTGACATGGGGAGAGCCCTGTGACATGGGAGAGCCCTGTGACATGGGAGAGTCCAGTGACATGGGGAGAGTCCTGTGGTGACATGGGGGAGACCTGTGGTGACATGGGAGAGTCCTGTGACATGGGGAGAGTCCTGTGGTGACATGGGGAGAGTCCTGTGGTGACATGGGGAGAGTCCTGTGACATGGGGAGAGCCCTGTGACATGGGGAGAGCCCTGTGGTGACATGGGGAGAGACCTGTGACATGGGGAGAGTCCTGTGTGACATGGGGGAGACCTGTGGTGACATGGGGAGAGTCCTGTGACATAGGGAGAGTCCTGTGGTGACATGGGGAGAGTCCTGTGGTGACATGGGGAGAGTCCTGTGACATGGGGAGAGTCCTGTGACATGGGGAGAGTCCTGTGACATGGGGAGAGCCCTGTGGTGACATGGGGATCCTGTGACATGGGGAGAGCCCTGTGACATGGGGAGAGCCCTGTGGTGACATGGGGAGAGCCCTGTGACAGGGGAAGCCGTGACATGGGGAGAGTCCTGTGGTGACATGGGGAGATTCCTGTGACATGGGGAGAGTCCTGTGACATGGGGAGAGCCCTGTGACATGGGGAGAGTCCTGTGACATGGGGAGAGCCCTGTGACATGGGGAGAGCCCTGTGACATGGGGAGAGCCCTGTGACATGGGGAGAGCCCTGTGACATGGGGAGAGCCCTGTGACATGGGGAGAGCCCTGTGACATGGGGAGAGCCCTGTGACATGGGGAGAGTCCTGTGACATGGGGAGAGCCCTTGTGACATGGGGAGAGCCCTGTGTGACATGGAGAGCGTCCTGTGACATGGTGAGAGCCCTTTGACAAGGGGAAGCACTGTGACATGTGGAGAGACCTGTGACATGGGGAGAGTCCTGTGACATGGGGAGAGCCCTGTGGCATGGGGAGAGCCCTGTGACATGGGGAGAGCCCTGTGACATGGGGAAAGCCCTTTGACATGGGGAGAGTCCTGTGACATGGGGAGAGCCCTGTGGTGACATGGGGAGAGCCCTGTGACATGGGGAGAGTCATGTGGTGACATGGGGAGAGTCCTGTGATATGGGGAGATCCCTGTGGTGACATGGGGAGAGCCCTGTGACATGGGGAGAGTCCTGTGACATGGGATAGCTCTGTGACAGATGGGGAGAGTCCTGTGACATGGGGAGAGCCCTGTGACATGAGGAGAGTCCTGTGACATGGGGAGAGCCCTGTGACATGGGAGAGTCCTGTGACATGGGGAGAGTCCTGTGACATGGGGAGAGCCCTGTGACATGGGGAGAGCCCTGTGACATGGGGAGAGCCCTGTGACATGGGGAGAGCCCTGTGGTGACATGGGGAGAGTCCTGTGACATGGGGAGAGTCCTGTGACATGGGGGAGACCTGTGGTGACATGGGGAGAGTCCTGTTGTGACATGGGGAGAGTCCTGTGACATGGGGAGAGTCCTGTGGTGACATGGGGAGAGTCCTGTGACATGGGGAGAGCCCTGTGACATGGGGAGAGCCCTGTGGTGACATGGGGAGAGTCCTGTGACATGGGGAGAGTCCTGTGGTGACATGGGGAGAGTCATGTGACATGGGGAGAGTCTTGTGACATGGGGAGAGTCCTGTGACATGGGGAGAGTCCTGTGACAAGCCTGTGACATGGGGAGAGTCCTGTGACATGGGGAGAGCCCTGTGGTGACATGGGGAGAGTCCTGTGGTGACATGGGGAGAGTCCTGTGACATGGGGAAGCCCTGTGACATGGGGAGAGCCCTGTGCATGGGGAGAGCCCTGTGACATGGGGAGAGTCATGTGGCATGGAGGAGAGTCATGTGGCATGGTGAGAGCCCTGTGGTGACATGGGGAAAGCCCTGTGACATGGGGAAAGCCCTGTGACATGGGTAGAGTCCTGTGACATGGGGAGAACCGTGTGGTGACATGGGGAGAGTCCTGTGGTGACATGGGGAGAGTCATGTGACATGGGTAGAGTCCTGTGGTGACATGGGGAGAGTCCTGTGGTGACATGGGGAGAGTCCTGTGACATGGAGAGAGCCCTGTGACATGGGGAGAGTCATGTGACATGGGGAGAGCCCTGTGACATGGGGAGAGTCCTGTGACATGGGGATAGTCCTGTGACATGGCGATAGTCCTGTGACATGGGCAGAGCCCTGTGACAAGTGGAGAGCCCTGTGACATGGGGAGAGCCCTGTGACATGGGGAGAGCCCTGTGGTGACATGGGGAGAGCCCTGTGGTGACATGGGGAGAGCCCTGTGACATGTGGAGAGTCCTGTGACATGGGGATAGCCTTGTGACATGGGGAGAGCCCTGTGGCATGAGGAGAGCACTTTGACATGGGGATAGTCCTGTGACATGGGGAGAGACCTGTGACATGGGGAGAGACCTGTGACAGGGGGATAGTCCTGTAGTGACATGGGGAGAGTCCCATGACATGGTGATAGTCCTGTGACATGGCGAGAGCCCTGTGACATGGGGAGAGTCCTGTGACATGGGGAGAGCCCTGTGACATGAGGAGAGCCCTGTGAAATGGGGATAGTCCTGTGACATGGGGAGAGCCTTGTGATATGGGGAGAGCCCTGTGACATGTGGAGAGCCCTCTGACAGGAGGAGAGCCCTGTGACATGGGGAGAGTCCTGTGACATGGGGAGAGTCCTGTGACATGGGGAGAGCCCTGTGGTGAAATGGGGAGAGTCCTGTGGTAACATGGGGAGATTCCTGTGACATGGGGAGAGCCCTGTGGTGACATGGGGAGAGCCCTGTGGTGACATGAGGAGAACCTTGTGACATGGGGAGAGCCCTGTGTGAAATGGGGAGATTCCTGTGACATGGGGAGAGCCCTGTGACATGGTGAGAGTCCTGTGATATGGGGAGAGTCCTGTGACATGGGGATAGTTCTGTGACATGGGGATAGTCCTGTGACATGGGGATAGCCCTGTGACATAGGGAGAGCCCTGTGGCATGAGGAGAGCCATTTGACATGGTGATAGTCATGTGACATGGGGAGAGACCTGTGACATGGGGAGAGACCTGTGATAGGGGGAGAGTCATGTAGTGACATGGGGAGTGACCTGTGACATGGGGAGAGCCCTGTGCCATGGGCAGAGTCCTGTGACATGGGGAGAATCCTGTGACATGGGGAGAGCCCTGTGACATTAGGAGAGCCATGTGACATGGGGAGAGCCCTGTGGTGACATGGGGAGAGTCCTGTGGTGATATGGGGAGAGTCCTGTGACATGGGGAGAGCCCTGTGGTGACATGGGGAAAGCCTGTGACATGGGGAGAGTCCTGTGACATGGGGATAGTCCTTGTGACATGGGGAGAGCCCTGTGACATGTGGAGAGCCCTGTGACATGGGGAGAGCCCTGTGGTGACATGGGGAGAGCCCTGTGACATGTGGAGAGTCCTGTGACATGGGGATAGCCCTGTGACATGGGGAGAGTCCTGTGGCATGAGGAGAGCCCTTTGACATGGGGATAGTCCTGTGACATGGGGAGAGACCTGTGACATGGGGAGAGACCTGTGACAGGGGGAGAGTCCTGTAGTGACATGGGGAGAGCCCTGTGACATGGGGAGAGCCCTGTGACATGGGGAGAGTCCTGTGACATGGGGAGAGTCCTGTGACATGGGGAGAGCCCTGTGACATGAGGAGAGCCATGTGACATGGGGAGAGCCCTGTGGTGACATGGGGAGAGTCCTGTGGTGACATGGGGAGAGTCCTGTGACATGGGGAGAGCCCTGTGGTGACATGGGGAAAGCCCTGTGACATGGGTAGAGTCCTGTGGTGAAATGGGGAGAGTCCTGTGGTAACATGGGGAGATTCCTGTGACATGGGGAGAGCCCTGTGGTGACATGGGGAGAGCCCTGTGGTGACATGAGGAGAGCCATGTGACATGGGGAGAGCCCTGTGGTGACATGGGGAGAGTCATGTGACATGGGGAGAGCCCTGTGACATGGGGAGAGTCCTGTGACATGGGGAGAGT
>CM026389.1:62483463-62505878 GCA_014843695.1 Archivesica marissinica | reverse complement strand
AGAGCCCTGTGACATGGGGATAGTCCTGTGACATGGGGAGAGACCTGTGATATGGGGATAGTCCTGTGACATGGGGAGAGTCCTGTGGTGACATGGGGAGAGTCCTGTGACATGGGGAGAGCCCTGTGACATGGGGAGAGCCCTGTGACATGTGGAGAGCCCTGTGACATGGGGAGAGCCCTTTGACATGGGGAGAGCCCTGTGACATGGGGAGAGCCCTGTGGTGACATGGGGAGAGCCCTGTGACATGGGGAGAGTCATGTGGTGACATGGGGAGAGTCCTGTGACATGGGGAGAGTCCTGTGACATGGGGAGAGCCCTGTGACATGGGGAGAGTCATGTGACATGGGGATAGCCCTGTGACATGGGGAGAGCCCTGTGGTGAAATGAGGAGAGTCCTGTGGTAACATGGGGAGATTCCTGTGACATGGGGAGATCCCTGTGGTGACATGGGGAGAGCCCTGTGGTGACATGAGGAGAGCCATGTGACATGGGGAGAGCCCTGTGGTGACATGGGGAGAGTCATGTGGTGACATGGGGAGATTCCTGTGACATAGGGAGAGCCCTGTGACATGGGGAGAGTCCTGTGACATGGGGATAGTCCTGTGACATGGGGATAGTCCTTGTGACATGGGGAGAGCTCTGTGACATGTGAAGAGCCCTGTGACATGGGAAGAGCCCTGTGACATGGGGAGAGCCCTGTGGTGACATGGGGAGAGCCCTGTGACATGGGGATAGCCCTGTGACATGGGGAGAGCCCTGTGGCATGAGGAGAGCCCTTTGACATGGGGATAGTCCTGTGACATGGGGAGAGACCTGTGACATGGGGAGCGACCTGTGACAGGGGGACAGTCCTGTAGTGACATGGGGAGAGTCCCATGACATGGGGATAGTCCTGTGACATGGGGCGAGTCCTGTGACATGGGGAGAGCCCTGTGATCTGGGGAGAGCCCTGTGAAATGTGGAGAGCCCTGTGACATGAGGAGAGCCCTGTGACATGGGGATAGTCCTGTGACATGGGGAGAGCCTTGTGACATGGGGAGAGCCCTGTGACATGTGGAGAGCCCTGTGACATGAGGAGAGCCCTGTGACATGGGGATAGTCCTGTGACATGGGGAGAGACCTGTGACATGGGGAGAGACATGTGACAGGGGGAGAGTCCTGTGACATGGGGAGAGCCCTGTGACATGGGGAGAGTCCTGTGACATGGGGAGAGACCTGTGACATGGGGAGAGTCCTGTGACATGGGGAGAGTCCCATGACATGGGGAGAGTCCTGTGACATGGGGAGAGTCCTGTGACATGGGGAGAGCCCTGTGGTGAAATGAGGAGAGTCCTGTGGTAACATGGGGAGATTCCTGTGACATGGGGAGATCCCTGTGGTGACATGGGGAGAGCCCTGTGGTGACATGAGGAGAGCCATGTGACATGGGGAGAGCCCTGTGGTGACATGGGGAGAGTCATGTGGTGACATGGGGAGATTCCTGTGACATAGGGAGAGCCCTGTGACATGGGGAGAGTCCTGTGACATGGGGATAGTCCTGTGACATGGGGATAGTCCTTGTGACATGGGGAGAGCCCTGTGACATGTGAAGAGCCCTGTGACATGGGAAGAGCCCTGTGACATGGGGAGAGCCCTGTGGTGACATGGGGAGAGTCCTGTGACACAGGGAGAGTCCTGTGACATGGGGAGAGCCCTGTGATCTGGGGAGAGCCCTGTGACATGTGGAGAGCCCTGTGACATGGGGATAGTCCTGTGACATGGGGAGAGACTTGTGATATGGGCATAGTCCTGTGACATGGGGGGAGTCCTGTGGTGACATGGGGAGAGTCCTGTGACATGGGGAGAGCCCTGTGGCATGGGGAGAGCCCTGTGCCATGTGGAGAGCCCTGTGACATGGGGAAAGCCCTTTGACATGGGGAGAGCCCTGTGACATGGGGAGAGCCCTGTGGTGACATGGGGATAGCCATGTGACATGGGGAGAGTCTGTGGTGACATGGGGAGAGTCCTGTGACATGGGGAGAGTACTGTGCCATGGGGAGAGCCCTGTGACATGGGGAGAGTCATGTGACATGGGGAGAGCCCTGTGACATGGGGAGAGTCATGTGACATGGGTAGAGCCCTGTGGTGACATGGGGAAAACCTTGTGACATGCGGAAAGCCCTGTGACATGGGTAGAGTCCTGTGACATGGGGAGAGCCCTGTGGTGACATGGGGAGCGTCCTGTGATATGGGGAGAGCCCTGTGGTGACATGGGGAGAGCCATCTGGTGACATGGGGAGAGTCCTGTTGTGACATGGGGAGATTCATGTGACATGGGGAGAGCTATGTGGTGACATGGGGAGATTTCTGTGACATGGGGAGAGCCCTGTGGTGACATGGGGAGGCCCTGTGGTGACATGGGGAGAGCCCTGTGGTGACATGGGGAGAGTCCTGTTGTGACATGGGGAGATTCATATGACATGGGGAGAACCCTGTGGTGACATGGGGAATGCCCTGTGACATGTGGAGATTCCTGTGACATTGGGAGATTCCTGTGACATTGGGAGATTCCTGTGACATGGGGAGAGCCCTGTGGTGACATGGGGAGAGCCCTGTGATTTGGGGAAAATCCTTTGACATGGGAAGAGTCCTGTGGTGACATGGGGAGAGCCCTGTGACATGGGGGAGAGTCCTGTGACATGTGGAGAGCCCTGTGACATTGGGGTAGCCCTGTGACATGGGGAGAGCCCTTTGACATTGGGAGAGCCCTGTGACATGGGGAGAGTCCTGTGGTGACCTGGGGAGAGCCCTGTGACATGGGGAGAGTCCTGTGACATGGTGAGAGTCCTGTGACCTGTGGAGAGCCTTGTGGTGACATGGGGAGAGTACTGTGGTGACATGGGGAGATTGTGGTGACATGGGGAGAGCCCTGTGACATCGGGAGAGTCCGGTGACATGGGGAGAGTCCTGTGACATGGCAAGAGCCCTGTGACATGGGGAGAGCCCTGTGGAGAGCCCTGTGACATGGGGAGAGCCCTGTGACATGGGGGAGCCCTGTGGTGACGTGGGGAGAGCTCTGTGACATGGGGAGAGTCCTGTGTGGCATTGGGAGAGTCCTGTGACATGGGGAGAGCACTGTGGTGACATGGGGAGAGCCATGTGACATGGTGAGAGTCCTGTGACATGGGGAGAGCCCTGTGACATGGGGAGAGCCTGTGGTGACATGGGGAGATTCCTGTGACATGGGGAGAGCCCTGTGACATGGGGAGAGCCATGTGTATGGGGAGAGCCCTGTGACATGGGGAGAGCCCTGTGTGACATGGGGAGAGCCCTGTGTGACATGGGGAGAGCCCTGTGGGACATGGGGAGAGCCCTGTGGTGACATGGGGAGAGTCATGTGTGACATGGGGAGAGTCATGTTGACATGGGGAGAGTCCTGTGACATGGGGAGAGCCCTGTGGGACATGGGGAGAGCATGTGGTGACATGGGGAGAGTCCTGTTAGACATGGGGAGATCATGTGACATGGGGAGAGTCCTGTGACATGGGGAGAGTCCTGTGGTGACATGGGGAGAGTCCTGTGACATGGGGAGAGCCCTGTGGTGACATGGGGAAAGCCCTGTGACATGGGGAGAGTCCTGTGGTGACATGGGGAGAGTCCTGTGGTGACATGGGGAGAGTCCTGTGACATGGGGAGAGTCCTGTGACATGGGGAGAGCCCTGTGGTGACATGGGGAGAGTCCTGTGGTGACATGGGGAGAGTCCTGTGGTGACATGGGGAGAGTCATGTGACATGGGGAGAGTCCTGTGACATGGGGAGAGCCCTGTGACATGGGGAGAGCCCTGTGGTGACATGAGGAGAGCCATGTGACATGGGGAGAGCCCTGTGGTGACAGGGGGAGAGCCCTGTGACATGGGGAGAGTCCTGTGACATGGGGAGAGCCCTGTGATATGGTGAGAGTCCTGTGACATGGGGATAGTCCTGTGACATGGGGATAGTCCTGTGACATGGGGAGAGCCCTGTGACATGTGTAGAGCCCTGTGACATGTGTAGAGCCCTGTGACATGGGGAGAGCCATGTGACATGGGGAGAGCCCTGTGGTGACATGGGGAGAGCCCTGTGGTGACATGGGCAGATCCCTGTGACATGTGGAGAGTCCTCTGACATGGGGATAGCCCTGTGACATGGGGAGAGCCCTGTGGCATGAGGAGAGCCCTTTGACATGGGGATAGTCCTGTGACATGGGGAGAGACCTGTGACATGGGGAGAGTCCTGTGACATGGGGAGAGTCCTGTAGTGACATGGGGAGAGCCCTGTGGTGAAATGGGGAGAGTCCTGTGGTAACATGGGGAGATTCCTGTGACATGGGGAGAGCCCTGTGGTGACATGGGGAGAGCCCTGTGGTGACATGAGGAGAGCCATGTGACATGGGGAGAGCCCTGTGGTGACATGGGGAGAGTCCTGTGACATGGGGAGAGCCCTGTGACATGGGGAGAGTCCTGTGACATGGGGAGAGTCCTGTGACATGGGGATAGTCCTTGTGACATGGGGAGAGCCCTGTGACATGTGAAGAGCCCTGTGACATGGGGAGAGCCCTGTGGTGACATGGGGAGAGCCCTGTGACATGGGGAGAGTCCTGTGACATGGGGATAGCCCTGTGACATGGGGAGAGCCCTGTGGCATGAGGAGAGCCCTTTGACATGGGGATAGTCCTGTGACATGGGGAGAGACCTGTGACATGGGGAGCGACCTGTGACAGGGGGAGAGTCCTGTAGTGACATGGGGAGAGCCCTGTGGTGAAATGGGGAGAGTCCTGTGAACATGGGGAGATTCCTGTGACATGGGGAGAGCCCTGTGTGACATGGGGAGAGCCCTGTGACATGAGGAGAGCCATGTGACATGGGGAGAGCCCTGTGGTGACATGGGGAGAGTCATGTGGTGACATGGGGAGATTCCTGTGACATGGGGAGAGCCCTGTGACATGGGGAGAGTCCTGTGACATGGGGATAGTCCTGTGACATGGGGAGAGCCCTGTGACATGTGAAGAGCCCTGTGACATGGGGAGAGCCCTGTGACATGGGGAGAGCCCTGTGGTGACATGGGGAGAGCCCTGTGACATGGGGATAGCCCTGTGACATGGGGAGAGCCCTGTGACATGAGGAGAGCCCTGTGACATGGGGATAGTCCTGTGACATGGGGAGAGACCTGTGACATGGGGAGAGACCTGTGACAGGGGGAGAGTCCTGTAGTGACATGGGGAGAGTCCCATGACATGGGGATAGTCCTGTGACATGGGGCGAGTCCTGTGATATGGGGAGAGCCCTGTCTGGGGAGAGCCCTGTGGTGACATGAGGAGAGCCCTGTGACATGGGGAGATTCTGTGACATGGGGAGAGCCCTGTGGTGACATGGGGAGAGCCCTGTGACATGGGGAGAGTCCTGTGACATGGGGAGATTCCTGTGACATGGGGAGAGTCCTGTGACATGGGGAGAGCCCTGTGACATGGGGAGAGCCCTGTGATGGGGAAAATCCTTGACATGGGAAGAGTCCTGTGGTGACATGGGGAGAGCCCTGTGACATGGGGAGAGTCCTGTGACATGTGGAGAGCCCTGTGACATGGGGAGAGTCCTGTGACATGGGGAGAGCCCTGTGACATTGGGGGAGCCCTGTGACATGGGGAGAGCCCTGTGACATTGGGAGAGCCCTGTGACATGGGGAGAGCCCTGTGGTGACATGGGGAGAGTCCTGTGGTGACCTGGGGAGAGCCCTGTGACATGGGGAGAGTCCTGTGACATGGTGAGAGTCCTGTGACCTGTGGAGAGCCTTGTGGTGATGTGAGGAGAGCCCTGTGGTGATATGGGGAGAGTACTGTGGTGACATGGGGAGATTGTGGTGACATGGGGAGAGCCCTGTGGTGACATGGGGAGAGCCCTGTGACATGGGGAGAGTCCGGTGACATGGGGAGAGTCCTGTGACATGGGGAGAGTCCTGTGACATGGGGAGAGTCCTGTGACATGGGGAGAGCCCTGTGACATGGGGAGAGCCCTGTGGAGAGCCCTGTGACATGAGGAAAGCCCTGTGACATGGGGAGAGCCCTGTGGTGACATGGGGAGATCCCTGTGACATGGGGAGAGCCCTGTGACATGGGGAGAGCCCTGTGCTGACATGGGGAGAGCCCTGTGACATGGGGAGAGCCCTGTGCTGACATGGGGAGTGCCCTGTGCTGACATGGGGAGAGCCCTGTGGTGACATGGGGAGAGCCCTGAGGTGACATGGAGAGAATCCTGTGACATGGGGAGAGTCCTGTGACATGGGGAGAGCCCTGTGACATGGGGAGAGCCTTGTGGTGACGTGGGGAGAGCTCTGTGACATGGGGAGACTCCTGTGACATGGGGAGAGCCCTGTGGAGAGCCCTGTGACATGGGGGAGCCCTGTGGTGACGTGGGGAGAGCTCTGTGACATGGGGAGAGTCCTGTGACATGGGGAGCATCCTGTGACATGGGGAGAGTCGTGTGACATGGGGAGAGCCCTGTGACATGGGGAGAGTCCTGTGGTGATATGGGGAAAGCCCTGTGACATGGGGAGAGTCCTGTGGTGACATGGGGAGGGGAGAGTCCTGTGGTGACATGTGGAGAGCCCTGTGACATGAGGGAGAGTCCTGTGTTGGCATTGGGAGAGTCCTGTGACATGGGGAGAGCAATGTGGTGACATGGGGAGAGTCATGTGACATGGGGAGTGTCTTGTGACATGGGGAGAGCCCTATGGTGACATGGCGAAAGCCCTGTGACATGGATAGAGTCCTGTGGTGACATGGGGAGAGTCCTGTGGTAACATGGGGAGATTCCTGTGACATGGGGAGAGCCCTGTGGTGACATGGGGAGAGCCCTGTGGTGACATGGGGAGAGCCCTGAGGTGACATGGAGAGAGTCCTGTGACATGGGGAGAGTCATGTGACATGGGGAGAGCCCTGTGACATGGGGAGAGCCTTGTGGTGACATGGGGAGAGTCTTGTGACATGGTGAGAGTCCTGTGACATGGGGAGAGTCCTGTGACATGGGCAGAGCCCTGTGGTGACATGGGGAGAGCCCTGTGGTGACATGGGGAGAGCCCTGAGGTGACATGGAGAGAGTCCTGTGACATGGAGAGAGCCCTGTGACATGGGGAGAGTCCTGTGACATGGGGAGAGTCCTGTGACATGGGGAGAGTCCTGTGACATGGGGAGAGTCCTGTGACATGGTGAGAGTCCTGTGACATGGGGAGAGTCCTGTGACATGGGGAGAGTCCTGTGACATGGGGAGAGTCCTGTGACATGGGGAGAGTCCTGTGACATGCTGAGTGTTATTATTTATGGGAGAATAGTGCAAGATACGACAGACTAGGTTGTCCAATTAGCGCAGTGGTTAGAACGCTCGCTTCTCACCAATGCAACCCAGGTTCGATCCTTGGACCGGGAAGTATGTGAGATGGTACAGTTGTTACCAGATCGGACAGATGAGTTTTCTCTGGGTACTCTGGTTTCCTCCCACACGAATGACCACATTTACGCTTTGATCTGTACGAGAGTGATTAATATAAGTTGTTAAAACTTGCTTCGCAATCGTTGTAAAAAATTTTTTTTAAACTTTAGTGCTCTTATCTTCAGGTGTCGGTCTAGGAGTTGGCGCTAGGATGGGCGTGAGTTGGCTAGGGGAGAATGTTTGGTGAAATTCTGATGCATTTTCAGAATGATTTGTTATTGATACATTCCTAGATAACTAGGTTTCTTTTACATGCCCGATGTATATCACTGATACATGAGACCTCTGTTTATCCCTGGATTAACCACTGACCATCACAGCCAATCATTAACATATTCTATGCAGTATGACATGAGGAAGTCGCCAACCGCTCCACAGTTGACGGGGGACTTTGTTACTACCCTTGAAGGACAGGAGTTTGGACAGTACCGACATATTACAACCACGCCCATTAGCTCCCGGGAAGGCGAACGCCGGAGTCTCACGCCAGGGAAGCATCTTAGGCAGCCAGTATTGACAGAAAAGGAGTAAGTGGATTAAAGGTTACATGTTTTGAGATTACGTTTAATGCATATAGGTACATAGATATTGAAGACTGATTTAGTTTATACAAATTTATTTTTTAGCTCGATTGCAAAACAAGTTTTTACAACATTAGAATAATCACTCTAGAGACCTCATTCCTGATGGAAGCCTTCGCCACGAGGGAGAGACAAGAGACCTCATTCCTGATGGAATTCATCGCCACGAGGGAGAGAGAAGAGACCTCATTCCTGATGGAAGCCTTCGCCACGAGGGAGAGACAAGAGACCTCATTCCTGATGGAATCCATCGCCACGAGGGAGAGAGAAGAGACCTCATTCCTGATGAAATCCATCGCCACGAGGGAGAGAGAAGAGACCTCATTCCTGATGGAAGCCTTCGCCACGAGGGAGAGACAAGAGACCTCATTCCTGATGGAATCCATCGCCACGAGGGAGAGACAAGAGACCTCATTCCTGATGGAAGCCTTCGCCACGAGGGAGAGACCTCATTCCTGATGGAAGCCTTCGCCACGAGGGAGAGACAAGAGACCTCATTCCTGATGGAAGCCTTCGCCACGAGAGAGAGACAAGAGACCTCATTCCTGATGGAATCCATCGCCACGAGGGAGAGAGAAGAGACCTCATTCCTGATGGAATCCATCGCCACGAGGGAGAGACAAGAGACCTCATTCCTGATGAAATCCATCGCCACGAGGGAGAGAGAAGAGACCTCATTCCTGATGGAATCCATCGCCACGAGGGAGAGAGAAGAGACCTCATTCCTGATGGAAGCCTTCGCCACGAGGGAGAGACAAGAGACCTCATTCCTGATGGAAGCCTTCGCCACGAGGGAGAGACCTCATTCCTGATGGAAGCCTTCGCCACGAGGGAGAGACAAGAGACCTCATTCCTGATGGAATCCATCGCCACGAGGGAGAGACAAGAGACCTCATTCCTGATGGAATCCATCGCCACGAGGGAGAGACAAGATGCAATGTGGAATTTAAGTGCCTAATGGCACAAATGTAACGGCTGCAACTAGGTGCGAACTCTTCTCACACCTGAAGTGAACTCACAACCACTGCTTTAGATAGTAATATGTCTTCAAAACAATACCATTATTACAGATCAGACTGTTTAAACTACAATGTAAGTTGTGCCGCCTCCGTGGTCAAGTGGTTACGGTCGCTGACTTGTATACCACTGTAGCCTATCATCAGGGTTCCCGCTGTCGGTCGCCAATGGGGCCAATTACGACAAAAAAAAATAATATTGGCACTAAATTTTTCGCAACTTTTAAAAAAATGCACATGTTTTGTCAAATTTATAGCTTCAAATATGTATTTGTGAACTATATGGCTCTTAGGTGGCTCCAAGTGTTTTTAATTGGCGACAGAAGTAGCGCAGACAAACATTCAGACAGATGGAACCCTGCTATCATCACTGATGGTCATGGGTTCGAGCCCTGCTCAGACCCTATCTCTTTATATGAAAAAGGTGGCAGTTTCTTACGGAGGTTGGTGCACCAAGTACTAGTTAACCGCTGGAGCCTGTTAGGTAAACTGCCCGTCGCTCAAATGTGAACCTAAATAAAAAACAATTGGTATCTCAAACTTGCAAAGATGGCAGAACAGCTTAATTTGCTGCTTATTATATAATGTTCAGGGTTTGCGCTATAGAGGGCGATTCGGGCGATTCGGGCGAAATGATTGCTTTATTTTCCCTGACTTCGCTGACAATAGACATCAGGGCGACATCCATTTCGCCTTATTTCTGGAGGGCATACTTGCTAATTAATTGTAATCTGTATGTCACTAAAATTTGAGTCTCGAAATACACAAGATGAAATACAGCCCGCGAGGCATAAGATAATCTCCCCCCGACATCCGGACAATAAATATTATATAATGGTAATTCATGCTTGTTTTTATTTTAACCCATTCCCACATGCACCTCTTGAAACCATTATTAAACCCACATACCATGACATATTACAGGGATCAGTTTAGGGCGATGTGGGCGAAATTGTCACCCTAGGAACCCTGACTTCTCCCTAAAAAAAAAAAGTTTTTTGTGATTTTCAAACAAAATTGTGTCTAGTAAGATACACTGGCCCATTATAAAGCACTCCTTCTATTCAAATGTTGTATTTAATGGTTGTACTGTGCATTTTAACCCTATTTTGCAGAAGTATATTAAAGAACACCATTTAGGGAAGCGATCACGTGCTTTCTCACTTCTCCCAAAAATTCTGACCTAGAATGAACCCTGATATTAGTCACACAAGCAACCCAATGACACGAATGACCACATATACGCTTTCATCCGAGCCAACGAGAGTGATTAATATAAGTTGTTAAAACTTGCTTCGCAATCGTTGTAAAATAAATAGAGTTATAAAAGTCAGGTTGATATAGTGGATAAACATTCCCAGTAATTTGTATGGATCTGGGGGAGATAGTGTCACTGCTTACCATGTATGTGCAGAGATACAGTAATGTACAGGTCTACATCTCTATGGGGGAAATGGGTTAATAATTTGATCTAACAGCTGAATGCAGTTGCTATTGACACTTATTCTAACATGACTTGGCATTGTGTCTGTATACGCAAAGAAGGAATTTACCGTGTTTAAATCTGCAATAAAACATGGTTTAGCGCATGATGTCAAACATGGCATCATTTTACTAGCATTTTTGAAAAAGATAACACCAACTATTTTTATGCTTTGTAGATATTTTGGTCATATAGAATCAGAATATTTGTATTTGCATTATTTAACGTCGAATATTTACATCGCTATTGCATTTTCTTCGATGAACGCATGTGCCCTGTATACATTTTCGTATGAGGGTTTCCAACTAATGATATGCAGCTGACATGTGCACTCGAAGTTACAGGCATGTGCATTCGCGGTGTTAAGCAGCGTTCGTCGCGAGAACAGGCGTGTCTTACTGTATCCAAGGATGATCTATTTACCTGTTCCGGCACATGGTGAGTTGCAAATCTTACAGTTTACGCTGTTCCAAGGATGATCTATTTACCTGTACCGGCACATGGTAAGTTGCAAATCTAAAAACATTTTAAATACAAAAGTGTGATATTATTTTCTTTGTGTCATTGAAAAGAATAATTAATGTAAATATAAGTTATGAATCGTGTGTTAATAGTTTCCATCGGGGTATGAACTACAGTGTGTTTAAAGTGTGTGGAGGCCGAAGGCATCCAGGCTAACTTTAACCAGGCCCAATGTAGTTCATACCCTGATGGAAACTATTAACCCGTGATTCATTCCTTAAATAAAACATTGTTTGTCGTTCTGAGCATCATAACTCAAAACCATGCCTGGAGGTTATAAAACGTTTCTCCAATCTCAAAACTCAATCTCAAAGCGTCTGATTGGTTCATCTGACATTCAAAACTCAAAATCAAACAATCAAACCATTTGAGCTTGAGTTTGAGATCTAACCTCGGGGGCTGGTTTTATTCACCGATATTATTTCTTAAATAAATACAGTAATCTCTCTACAACAAATACAAATGTTTATCATTTGAGCAGAATATAAATTCAAATTTCCATGGTAAGTTGTTAATGAATGATTTGGATGTTACATATGACGGTATACGATCTACTTGACAGAATGATACGTCACGCGGCAACTTCTATCATAGAGAAGTCGTGGATTGGATACAGGGACAGACAGATGTTCAAACTCCTCAAGCATGCCGTCTGTGCAGCCGTATGTATATATTTATGTCTTGTGTTGATGTAAGCCATTCACTATATAATTCTAGGGGCTTGCTCGAAATACCACATCTATTAATTAAGAGACCACTTGTATTAAGAGACCACCTGTATTAAGAGACCACTTGTATTAAGAGACCACTTGTATTAAGATACCACTATTTCAGTTCGTGTTTCCGTTGTTGATGAACAAATTAGTATTAACTATTAAGGGACCATTCTAGCTTAGAGACCACTTTTCAGCTCTTCTCGTTGGTTGTCTGTTAATACAAGTTTGATTGTATGTGATTTTCAAGGTCAGAAATTTGTTAAGATAACACTTTCAATGCCATAGTTCCTTCATTAGCTTCACACATTTAGGTCCTAATGGCTTTCAATGCCATAGTTCCTTCATTAGCTTCACACATTTAGGTCCTAATGGCTTTCAATGCCATAGTTCCTTCATTAGCTTCACACATTTAGGTCCTAATGGCTTTCAATGCCATAGTTCCTTCATTAGCTTCACACATTTAGGTCCTAATGGCTTTCAATGCCATAGTTCCTTCATTAGCTTCACACATTTAGGTCCTAATGGCTTTCAATGCCATAGTTCCTTCATTAGCTTCACACATTTAGGTCCTAATGGCTTTCAATGCCATAGTTCCTTCATTAGCTTCACACATTTAGGTCCTAATGGCTTTCAATGCCATAGTTCCTTCATTAGCTTCACACATTTAGGTCCTAATGGCTAGTGCTCTTAGCACAGTGGTTATCAAGCTCGTTTCTTGCCAATGCAACCCACGTTCGATCCTTTGACCGGGAAGCATGTGAGATGGTACGGTGGTCACCAGATCGAACAGGAGAGTTTTCTCCGGTTTCCTACCACACGAATGACCACATTTACGCTTTCATCCGCGCCAACGAGAGTGATTAATATAAGTTATTAAAGCTTGTTTCGCAATCGTTGTAAAATAAATAAAGTTTAATCTTTAGTGATCTTATCTTCAGGTGTTGGTCTAGGAGTTGGTGCTAGGATGGGCGTGAGTTGGCTAGGGGAGAATGTTTGGTGAAATTCTGATGCATTTTCAGAATGATTTGTTATTGATAAATACCCAGTGAAATGTTATACATGTAATCATATCAATAGGCCTGTAAGTCTGATATAGTATGTGACGAGAGAGCGTATCACTGAAGTCTGACATAGTATATGACGAGAGAGTGTATCACTGAAGTCTGACATAGTATATGACGGGAGAGTATATCACTGAAGTCTGACATAGTATATGACGAGAGAGCGTATCACTGAAGTCTGATATAGTATGTGACGAGAGAGCGTATCACTGAAGTCTGACATAGTATATGACGAGAGAGTGTATCACTGAAGTCTGACATAGTATATGACGAGAGAGCGTATCACTGAAGTCTGACATAGTATATGACGGGAGAGTGTATCACTGAAGTCTGACATAGTATATGACGAGAGAGCATATCGCTGAAGTCTGACATAGTATATGACGAGAAAGTGTATCACTGAAGTCTGACATAGTATATGATGAGAGAGCGTATCGCTGAAGTCTGACATAGTATATGACGGGAGAGTGTATCACTGAAGTCTGACATAGTATATGACGAGAGAGTGTATCATTGAAGTCTGACATAGTATATGACGAGAGAGTGTATCGTAACTCTTATTGCTCTCATTGAAACTATTCTTGACACAATTGAGAGGTGTGACCCCCTTTCCCATTCATTGAGAGGTGTGACCCCCTTTCCCATTCATTGAGAGGTGTGACCCCCTTTCCCATTCATTGAGAGGTGTGACCCTCTTTCCCATTCATTGAGAGGTGTGACCCTCTTTCCCATTCATTGAGAAGTGTGACCCCTTTTCCCATTCATTGAGAGGTGTGACCCTCTTTCCCATTCATTGAGAGGTGTGACCCCCCCCAAAAACCCCCCCAAAACCCCCCCACAAAACCCCCCCCACAAAACCCCCCCCACAAACACCCCCACAACCCCCCCCACAAAACCCCCCCAAAACCCCAAACCCCCCCACAAAACCCCCCCACAAACCCCCCCCAAAACCCCCACAAACCCCCCCACAAAACCCCCCAAAACCCCCCCACAAAACCCCCCCACAAAACCCCCACAAAACCCCCCACAAAACCCCCCCACAAAACCCCCCACAAAACCCCCCCACAAAACCCCCCCACAAAACCCCCCCACAAAACCCCCACAAAACCCCCCACAAAACCCCCCCCACAAACACCCCCCCACAAACCCCCCCCACAAAACCCCCCCACAAACCCCAAACCCCCCCACAAAACCCCCCCACAAGAGGTGTGACCCTCTTTCCCATTCATTGAGAGGTGTGACCCTCTTTCCCATTCATTGAGAGGTGTGACCCTCTTTCCCATTCATTGAGAGGTGTGACTCTCTTTCCCATTCATTGAGAGGTGTGACCCTCTTTCCCATTCATTGAGAGGTGTGACCCTCTTTCCCATTCATTGAGAGGTGTGACTCTCTTTCCCATTCATTGAGAGGTTTGACCCTCTTTCCCATTCATTGAGAGGTTTGACCCTCTTTCCCATTCATTGAGAGGTGTGACCCTCTTTCCCATTCATAACCTCCTGTAAGTGTAAGATACAGAAGATGCTCTAATTCCAGAAGTATCCTCGGTTATTATACATGCCCGGTGTATAGCACGGTGACATTAGGCCTCTGGTCATCTGAAAGACTGTTAATATTATTAAAGCGACACTACATTAATGAAAACGCAAATTTCTACAGGATGTATTTTCCTATTATATGGTATAATTTTTTCCCCCAAATATTTGCCTCAAATACTGAGTACTTCAACAAATAAGCAAGCACCGTATATACGCGGTTTGTTGACATAACAAAATAATGTAAATAGGGTCGACATTGATGAGTAATACAACTTGAGTATCCTGAATAACAGGAGGTATGGTACAGATTTACCGTTACATCTCACATGCATATTTATTTGTAGACTAGTCTTAGTTAAATTATCTTTAAACGACATTATCTCGCGTTTAGTATTTATACTCCGAGGACAAACAAACGTCAATTCAGGAGCATGGATGATCGTTATATGAAATCCTACTTTCAATTTTGAAGGTCAGATGGAGGGTTGATCCTGTGATCGCCGGATTCGCAGTCCAACGTGTTAACAATTGGACCACTGCCACTGCCACATTTAACATTTTTCATTGCCAAACACTAGTCACTTGTTACTTGTTTGTTTTTGCAGGAAAATTCCATGTCTCAAGAAATATTGAGGAAGGTTGCACCAAAAGAGGCAGAATTCTTGAGTGACAGGTGTTGTCAAATCAGAGTGAGGTTTAGGTGTGTGGTGTTCTCTGGTACTTCTATAAGTATTTCATATAAACAGTCTGTTTAAACCTTTGTCTGCTGAGTAAATAAAGTCACATTTGCAATCAACATAGATCCAGATCAGCCAGGTCATAACTCCGCGTCTGATCAGGATCTATGTTGTTTGGTATTCAGCCAATTGTTTTAGCTCCACTATCTGAATAGCAAACAGCATAGAGCTATAGAACATTCTGTGCCGACTGATTTGGCTCTATGCTGTTTGCAAAAGTGATATTATCTGCCGCAAGTGTGCAAAAGGTTTATTAACAGTTAATTCTATATTTTTGTTATAATGAAATGCTCTAGGTGAAATGCGTATTCTCTGTAGGCAGGATGTTAAAATAAATTACTTCAAATCAGTTGCATCTCACAAGTATAGGTTTAAATGTGTCAAATTCTTACATGTTAGGATTTGAACTGCTTGTCATGTGGAGGCCGGTTGGTTCTACATGTATGACATGGCTGTGGCTGAGTGGTTACGGTCATTTACTTCAAATCACTGCTGTGGGTTCGAATCAATTGTGAAATTCTATCATGTGAAATAGCTATCCAGCTGGTTTGTGGAAGGTTGGTAGTTCCACTTGGATGCCCTTGCATGAAATACTAATTGGGGGGGGGGGCATCTGGGGTCTTCCTCCATCAATAATAGCGTTTAGAGTCGCAATGTGACCTCAGCTGTTGTAGGCAGAGCAGCTGAGATTTGACTGGGACATTTGTGGCACAGAAATGATTGTTTTGCATATAAGCTGGAAATAGTATAGGCTATCCTAAATCACAAAGTTCCCAAAAGTTCCGGTCCGGGGGAAAAAAATTGGGGCATTTTTTGACTTTTTTGATATTTTCATTGGGAATTTCTGGAATAATATCATATCTCCAAAACCGCTTAAAGGATTTTGAACAAACTACACACATATATTAACCACCTTAGGAAGAATATGATAATGTTATTTTTTGTCTGTATATGAAAGGTCAAGGTCACATTTCAAGGTCAAAATTACAAAAATTCAATAAAATATGGATATGCGCCATACTTTCACTTCTAATGATTGGTAGCTCATATATTTCATTCTAATATTTAAGTTAACTCCAGATGAAGTTATAAACATAAGCAATATGGTAAGTATATTTAAGGTTAAGGTTACAAATTTAGGTCAGATGTCCATAAAATGAGATAAAATAACATCTTGTCATCTATACATATATAATCTGAATGTTGGAAGCATACCTAACTCTATAAACTTAGTGTATAACACATGAATTAAAATACATACAATTGATACATTGCAGTTTATACATTGATCACATGTCCACTCAGTGTATATTATATTACAAGAGAGAAGTATATTGTATACAGTATACAAGTATATACATTATATGTATATATAATTAGGAGAAATGCTCATTCAATATGCCAATATCCACAATGTATTTCTATAGCAAATCTAGAATATCTTCACTGTAATTAAGATTTCTAGCAGCTGATTAATATTTTAGCAATGCTGTTAATATTATCTTGGGTCATATTCTACTCATTGGATCAGTGTTTGATTTTGTCAGTACTCTGCTATTTCTGGTTGATTGGAGCAAAGTCCATCACAGTTGCGACACACTGTTGTACAATTCAGACCAAGCTTTCTGCAGCTGCATGACATACTACGACAACCTGTCTTGCATCCACATCGGACAACTTTTAGAATGTTGGCAGGTGCTGGGGGCATGTCCGACAATCTGGGAATCAATATGCCATGTGATAACACCCAACCATAATCACAAGGATCTTCTTCCAACCCTTTCCATTGCAGTATTTGATGGTATACTCCCAACGAATGATATATGGTTGCACTATGTGTTGGTGGTAATGTTTTAGGGTCAATTGATACAGAATTTCTTGCTGTTTTGTCCAGGAATAATCTCATTCTGAGTTCATTGATAGATTCAACCTCATTTTCTGTGTAGGTGAGAATGAGTGCGTTTTCTCCAGTTTTCAGGATCTCGCTGTGTGATACTTGGGGAAGTTTATCAAATTGTTCAGCACATTCTCTGAAGCTTGCTGACTTCTTTATTAGCCTTAACGCTGCAAGTTTACCAATGCCGTATGGTCTTGATACCGTATCGCATCCCAGTAATGCGTGAATATTCTTTAACTCTAGTATGTTTACAGACCTTTTTCTACGTCCTTCACTGTTGAGATGAATGGAGTAGCCATGGTCCTCTGCATAATGGCACAGTAATACTAACAGATCAGTATCTTCACCAACCACCACAGTGTTCATATACTTCGAACAGTCTATGGCCGTCATGACGATATCATAGTCTGCGTTTGCTTGAGTGACTTCAATGCCAGAATCTTCTAGCTTACTAGCTAGCATGTCTATAAACCTTTGTTTATTCTTAGAATTCAATAAGAAGTTTTGCTTCTTTGTATTCATGGTTAAGTCTTCTTGAACCCTGACCTCAGCCCCAACACGTCCACCAGTACATCTTATGTGGGTGTTATCTTTAGTAGATGGACCAGCTATATAGCCATCAAACACAATATGACTGTTGGTGTAGTTATCTCTTACATACTTTATGTACATTGAACATATCTCATTATATGTTCTGCCTCTTGGCCAGTTGAGTCTTTGAATAAGGCAACCGCCATCAATTACATATATTATTTCCTGTTGTTGGTCAGGGACACTGTCAGCAGTCAGTAACTGTTTTGTTAGTTCCTGTGCTAGTGTTGCTTTATTGGCCTGTCTCAATAGTTGTTTGCTCTCGAACAAGGACGGCGGATAGGTACATAGCTCATATGCAAAGAAATTCTGTAGATCTTCTATTGGTACAGCGCCCTGGGCAGCAGCAACCAATCGCTGGAAAAGAAGCTGTGGGTCAATCTCCACATCATCACCACCAATACTGACACTAGCATTATCACTCATAGTGGTTACTTGGGCCTTCTTACTGAACTTGAAGTCACCCACTTTCTTCCCCTCCATATCTTTCAGAATGTTCATGCCCACTTCCCGCCCTTTGTCCACATTTACCTTGTCCCCGGCTACTACACCACTGGCTATACTTCTCAATGACTCTTCTGTGGATTCAAATGGATTTCAATCCATAAGAAAATCTACCATCTTTTTGATATCATCTCTGTCTCTGCTTTGCCTGGTCTCCCCACATTCCTTGTGTTGTTCACTAGTCTCATACCTGTGTCCGCTTAGCTCTTGCATCTTGTAGTTAATTTCAGAACACGCTGGCCTTGAGAGGATCCACTGTGCTCTCTGCGTTTCGTCCATGCCTCGCCCCCGAGTTAGGCCTCCAACTGTCTTCACACTACGCATAAGCATCTGCTCGATGATGAGGTCCGTTGACAGTCCAGCCCAGTATCGGTCCGATCTTCGTACAACATGCATACCTTCCATGAACATACTGTGAACAGTGGGGTGTGTTATTGATAGGGCAAGCATTTTGTTTAAATATATGTACGATGATTTTGCATATGCGTTGTGGCCAGTGGCAGCGAAAAATGGTAGCATTTCTAACAATGACTGAAGGTGAAGGTTCCAATCACCTGTGCGTTCTGCTTTTATAAATGCCTTAAGGATGTCTAGCAATTCTATGTATTGGAGCCATAGCTGGGCTGTTCGGCTTTCTTTCATTTTTGAAATGGCTTTCTGCATCTTGAATTTCATTTGTTCAACACATGTAGATTTCACAACCAATTCAATGTCTACCTCTGCAGCTAAAAGGCCATCTAGAACTTTCATCGCTTCTTCTAACTGTGAACTATTGTCGTTCTCATGCTCATTGTCCCCATACTCATCATCTTCAGCATTCTCAGCATTCATGTCTGGCTCAACACCATTTACGCCTGGGGGTTTACTGGGACTGTTATTATTTATGTCTACTACATCATTTGCAATCACCAGACCACCTTCATCACAACTCTGACTCATTTCTTCATCCACATTAGTGTTACATCCATTGTCAGTTATGTCATTCTCTTCTATTTCAACACTAGATACATCTACAGCTGAATCATTATCCTCCTTTCGGTTATTACTATTATGAGGGATTTCAATATTGAATATATTCGCTGCTAACAGCGAACACAGGGCTGACTCTGCCAGTAAATGCCCACGAATGGCTCTGCTGATGGCCTTTCCACTCAGGAGATGTGGAACTACGTTCTCGGCATACACGGTCTCCAATAACTCCTTGAGACCGGAGTCAGTCATAATGGTTCCAATGGTACCAAGGAAGCTCATCTGGATGTGGAGACCTCCGAGGCGACAGATGATACGCCTCAGCGAACTGTTTGGTGGTTGTGTGTCAACAATCATTTGTGCCTTGTACCATAATGGCTGGTCAAATGTAATGATAGGATCCACATTGTATGTCAACGCCAGCTTCGTAACATATGAGAGCGTGGATAATATGCACGAGTCATTACTGGGATCCATATCGATCATTGGCAGGAACATTGTTGTCGATATTCCAGGGTGGTGACCAGTATGCATCAACTGCATGGTGCCATTCCACTGGGGGGGTGTTCTTGCACACATTGCTTAGTACTGGTTAACCACTTAAGTCGGCTAAGCCTGCCCAGGAAAACATGTCTAGGTCTTGACATTAATGGATAGCATATTCGGAAGCAGATCAAATTCACATCCGTCAGAAACCCAGATTCAAATCAATGAATGAGTTTTTCCTGGAAAGCTAATTTAATTCTAAGAAAAATTCAAACTAAAATTCGTTTACAATTTCTTGGAAAAACTATACAGGAATCTATACGAGACGTTGTTACTACAGCAGGAGAAGCAGCTTCATTAATGATTCCCTGTTCTACCGAGTCATATACGTCTATTCTACTATATAGGATAATGATCGGAAAAACGTTGCTATAGCAACCGCCGAGTTTAACGATAATTAAAAGCTATAATCTCATATTGTGAGGCGTCGATTACTGATTATTATTAAATCGAATAGCAACTCTGTTCAAGATTCGCTGTAATATATTTTTAATAAGGTAGGGCCTACATGTAGATTTTCTCTATTAGCCTTAAGTTGTAATACGTTTATGAACATCATTATACAAATTTAGTGTAGCTCGATTGCGAAACAAGTTCTTACAACTTATATGAATCACTCTCGAGACCTCGTTCCTGGTTGAATCCATCGCCACAAGGGAGAGAGAATGTGCAACGTGGAATTTAAATGCCTTGCCTATGGGTACACTCGTAATGGCTCCAGCGAGGCTCGAACCCCGGGCTTTTCACAACTGAAGCGAACGCGCTACCACTACCGTTATCACGACTTTCTTAATTATCATTAGATTTTCTAAAATAAAATTTTCACTGTTTAGTTTCTCAACATACTCCGGAAATTATAGTGTAAGAGATAGCAGAAAAATCGTGCAAATGATGATACAAGCATCACATTTGGCACACTTGTTCTCCAAGTGATACTAATCAAATCTGCCCGATTGGCCAATTGAAAATCCAAGATGACCAAATTAGCCGCCCGAAGTTGACGTTTTGCTTAGAAGTATTTGTAGTTGTCCGATTTGCATGATCTAGGTGTGGATTCCTATGTTTTCAAGCCTGCTGAAGTAGATTTTCCTGTTTATAAAGCACACTGACACATATTGTTATCACTTCGCACATTTGTTTATGATTTTCATACATTTGCATGGCTATGGGGTGTAGGGGTGTAGTGTTAGAGGTAGTACCTTTGTTTCAGCAGTCAGCCACATCCATTGGATGGACTACTGGCACTGGTCCTCACAACTAGCCCAACTCTCATCTATGGCTCCAAGAAGATGCTAGTGCACGGCATCGGCCACACCCTGGTAAACCGCGTTGGCTCGCGGGCTAAATTAGATGAGGGTAGCACACAGAAGGTCTCTGCGTGTGATGGAGTACATCTAGCTCCAAAATTTTCAAGTGCATGAAGTTGATGAAGTTCTTGAAGGAGTGATTGTCGGGCACTACCAAGGCACATTGGTGACATCACTGCTGTGAAACTCAGCATGGGGTTCAGTGTCAGCTAAGTAGGAAATGTATGTTGACATCATACTGCAACAGCCTACTAGTGTCCCAAATGCTGCCTAATCAACCCCGGATTAGTTAGGCAGCTGTACCTGAATGTACAGGACGTGCCAGCACGGGAGAGCCGAGCCAAGGATAATGGGGTTTTAGTTATCTGGATGGTGTACAGATCGCACGGGACTTATGACACTGGATGAACGATCGGACTAGGTGTAGGGCACGGTGCAAGAACCTAGTTGTATCCCATACAGGAAAGTGTCTATTTTACATGTACATGGTGGTAAAAGGATAAACCATCGACCCTGAACGTCATACTGACCATGGACGCGAGTTCTACTGGACAATCGTGGAACACTGACTGGACCAAGTGTTGCCTAGTGACTGGACCAAGTGTTGCCTAGTGACTGGACCAAGTGTTGCCTAGTGACTGGACCAAGTGTTGCCTAGTGACTGGACCAAGTGTTGCCTAGTGACTGGACCAAGTGTTGCCTAGTGACTGGACCAAGTGTTGCCTAGTGACTGGACCAAGTGTTGCCTAGTGACTGGACCAAGTGTTGCCTAGTGACTGGACCAAGTGTTGCCTAGTGACTGGACCAAATGTTGCCTAGTGACTGGACCAAGTGTTGCCTAGTGACTGGACCAAGTGTTGCCTAGTGACTGGACCAAGTGTTGCCTAGTGACTGGACCAAGTGTTGCCTAGTGACTGGACCAAGTGTTGCCTAGTGACTGGACCAAGTGTTGCCTAGTGACTGGACCAAGTGTTGCCTAGTGACTGGACCAAGTGTTGCCTAGTGACTGGACCAAGTGTTGCCTAGTGACTGGACCAAGTGTTGCCTAGTGACTGGACCAAGTGTTGCCTAGTGACTGGACCAAGTGTTGCCTAGTGACTGGACCAAGTGTTGCCTAGTGACTGGACCAAGTGTTGCCTAGTGACTGGACCAAGTGTTGCCTAGTGACTGGACCAAGTGTTGCCTAGTGACTGGACCAAGTGTTGCCTAGTGACTGGACCAAGTGTTGCCTAGTGACTGGACCAAGTGTTGCCTAGTGACTGGACCAAGTGTTGCCTAGTGACTGGACCAAGTGTTGCCTAGTGACTGGACCAAGTGTTGCCTAGTGACTGGACCAAGTGTTGCCTAGTGACTGGACCAAGTGTTGCCTAGTGACTGGACCAAGTGTTGCCTAGTGACTGGACCAAGTGTTGCCTAGTGACTGGACCAAGTGTTGCCTAGTGACTGGACCA
>CM026389.1:62461511-62482463 GCA_014843695.1 Archivesica marissinica | reverse complement strand
AGTGTAGGAGATAGCAGAAAAATTGTGCAAATGATGATACAAGCATCAAATTTGGCACACTTGTTCTCCAAGTGATACTAATCAAATCTGCCCGATTGGCCAATTGAAAATCCAAGATGGCGGCCATTTTTCAAGATGGATGCCAAATTAGCCGCCCGGAGTTGACGTTTTGCTTAAAAGTGTTTGTAGTTGTCCGATTTGCATGATCTAGGTGTGGATTCCTATGTTTTCAAGCCTGCTGAAGTAGATTTTCCTGTTTATAAAGCACACTGACACATATTTTTATCACTTCGCACATTTGTTTATGATTTTCATATGTTTGCATGGCTATGGGGTGTAGGGGTGTAGTGTTAGAGGTAGTATCTTTGTTTCAGCAGTCAGCCGCATCCATTGGATGGACTACTGGCACTGGTCCTCACCACTAGCCCAACTCTCATCTATGGCTCCAAGAAGATGCTAGTGCACGGCATCGGCCACACCCTGGTAAACCGCTTTGGCTCGCGGGCTAAACTAGATGAGGGTAGCACACAGAAGGTCTCTGCGTGTGATGGAGTACATCTAGCTCCAAAACTTTCAAGTGCATGAAGTTGATGAAGTTCTTGAAGGAGTGATTGTCGGGCACTACCAAGGCACATTGGTGACATCACTGCTGTGAAACTCAGCATGGGGTTCAGTGTCAGCTAAGTAGGAAATGTATGTTGGCATCATACTGCAACAACCTACTAGCGTCCCAAATGCTGCCTAATCAACCCCGGATCAGTTAGGCAGCTGCACCTGAATGGACAGGACGTGCTAGCACGGGAGAGCCGAGCCAAGGGTAATGGGGTTTTAGTTATCTGGATGGTGTACAGATCGCACGGGACTTATGACACTGGATGAACGATTGGACTAGGTGTAGGGGACGGTGCAAGAACCTAGTTGTATCCCATACAGAAAAGTGTCTATTTTACATGTACAGGGTGGTAAAAGGATAAACCCTCGACCCTGAACGTCATACTGACCATGGACGCGAGTTCTACTGGACAATCGTGGACCACTGACTGGACCAAGTGTTGCCTAGTGACTGGACCAAGTGTTGTCTAGTGACTGGACCAAGTGTTGCCTAGTGACTGGACCAAGTGTTGTCTAGTGACTGGACCAAGTGTTGCCTAGTGACTGGACCAAGTGTTGTCTAGTGACTGGACCAAGTGTTGCCTAGTGACTGGACCAAGTGTTGCCTAGTGACTGGACCAAGTGTTGCCTAGTGACTGGACCAAGTGTTGCCTAGTGACTGGACCAAGTGTTGCCTAGTGACTGGACCAAGTGTTGCCTAGTGACTGGACCAAGTGTTGTCTAGTGACTGGACCAAGTGTTGCCTAGTGACTGGACCAAGTGTTGCCTAGTGACTGGACCAAGTGTTGCCTAGTGACTGGACCAAGTGTTGCCTAGTGACTGGACCAAGTGTTGCCTAGTGACTGGACCAAGTGTTGTCTAGTGACTGGACCAAGTGTTGTCTAGTGACTGGACCAAGTGTTGTCTAGTGACTGGACCAAGTGTTGCCTAGTGACTGGACCAAGTGTTGCCTAGTGACTGGACCAAGTGTTGTCTAGTGACTGGACCAAGTGTTGCCTAGTGACTGGACCAAGTGTTGCCTAGTGACTGGACCAAGTGTTGCCTAGTGACTGGACCAAGTGTTGCCTAGTGACTGGACCAAGTGTTGTCTAGTGACTGGACCAAGTGTTGTCTAGTGACTGGACCAAGTGTTGCCTAGTGACTGGACCAAGTGTTGCCTAGTGACTGGACCAAGTGTTGCCTAGTGACTGGACCAAGTGTTGCCTAGTGACTGGACCAAGTGTTGCCTAGTGACTGGACCAAGTGTTGCCTAGTGACTGGACCAAGTGTTGCCTAGTGACTGGACCAAGTGTTGCCTAGTGACTGGACCAAGTGTTGCCTAGTGACTGGACCAAGTGTTGTCAGGACGTTAAGAAAGAAGATCTAAAGTCCCCCCAGGCCAATCCTGCCAGAAGAGGCGATGATGGATATATGAACTTGGCAACGAATATTCCTCTGTTTCACTCACTCAATGCACTACCAATCAAGCTAGACCCTGCAAGACTTGACGAAGGTGGTGGGATAGATGAAACCTTGAGACAAAAGAAGGCACGATATCATGAGAGTTGCAGGCTTCTATTTAACAACACAAAGTTACACAGAGCTGAAAAAAGAGCAACCCCTGCAGGTGATGAGGGCGGTAGAAGTAAGATCCCACGAAAGATCCAAGAAGCTAAAACACAAGAATGTTTCTTTTGCGAAACCAAAGGGGGGGAGCTTAGAGAAGCAATGACAATGCAAGTGAATAAGAGAATAAACGAATGTGCAAAAACACTCAGTGATAGAAAACTCCTTGCCAAACTAAGTGTAGGAGATGTCATAGCACAAGAACTGAAATATCACCCTGCCTGCTTGGTGGCATTGTATAACCGAGAACGAGCCTACCTAAAGGTGCAGGAGCAAGAGAAAGCACAGGAGCTCTGGAAGGAAGCATATCCAATTGCTTTCTCCGAACTAGTCACCTACATTAGTGAGATGAAAAATGCCAGTGATAGTAGAGATCCACTCATTTTCAAGCTTGCTGATTTGACCATGCTTTACAAGAAGAGGCTGGAGCAGCTTGGTGTTGAATCGCCTGATGTTCATCCTACTCGACTCAAGGACCAGCTGCTTTTTCACATTCCTAAGCTGCAAGCTCATCGCCAAGGACGAGATGTTCTGCTGGCTTTTGAAAATGATGTAGGCTCAATCCTCTCACAAGCATCCAAGTACGGTGAAGCGATCCATCTAGCGAAAGCTGCTGGGATAATAAGACGAGACATGCTCCATCAAAAGTCAAATTTCAGCAGCAGCTTTCACGACACAGACCTAGAACAGGCTGTACCACCATCACTGCTGCAATTTGTATGCATGATCGAACATGGTGCAGACATCAAGTCCCAACTCCAGCATGGAGCATCGAAATCTGACCTTTCTATATCACAACTCCTACAGTACAACTGCTTTGCCAAATACAAGGAAGGAACGGATGTCCACAGGCATTCCAAGGACCGTGAGCCACCTTTTGCAGTCTACATGGGTCTGTATGTGTTTGCCAAGACGAGGAAGAGACAAATCATTGAAATGCTCCATGAGAATGGGCTCAGCATATCATACGACAGAGTCCTAGAAATCTCAGCACAGTTAGGAGAAGCAGTTGTTGCACAGTATGTGGAAGATGGAGTAATCTGTCCCCCAGTCTTGAGAAAGCAGTTGTTCACAACTGCAGCAGTGGACAACATAGATCATAATCCGACTGCGACCACAGCTCAAACATCTTTCCATGGTACAAGTGTGTCCATTTTCCAACATCCAAGCACTGAAAATGCTGACGATGAACGTGAGCCGCTCAAACTATCAGAAATGAACTAACTAGTCAAACTAGTCAGAAATGAAGGTTAAGAAAGTTCCAGAGCTTCCAAAAGCATACATCAATATTCGACCAGCATACACCACGATAAACCCCAATCCTCCTCCAGTAGCAAGCCAATCCTTACCAGCACCCGAGTCGATCTGGTCACACTTGAAAGAAGTATATTCTTGGTTGGAGGAAGTCTTCCTTACTGAGGATGTGGCTGATGCAGTCAGCATCACATGGTCAGCCCACCATGCAATGCAGAAAATGAGCCATCCATTTGAAGTGAGCATTTCAGCAATGATGCCTCTGTGGCGAGACCAGGCTCACTCTGTTGCAACGATCAAGCATGCCATGGCGAAGGTCCGTGATACAGTGGCTTTCCTGAACCCAGGGCAGACACCTGTCATTGCTGCTGACCAACCGTTGTATGCTCTGGCAAAACAAATACAATGGAAGTGGCCCGAATATGGAGAGGACAAGTTCGTGATCATGTTCGGTGGACTTCATATAGAAATGGCTGCACTGAGATCGATAGGAACATTACTACGGGACAGTGGCTGGACCAGTGCCATTGTGGAAGCAGAGGTGGCCTCATCTGGTACAACGAGTCTTACCTGTCTGCATCCAGTGTCACCAGGACAAGACAAGCACACCAGATCACTGCATGCAGCTTGTACAAACTGATGAAGAAGGCATACCATGATTACAGCTCTGAAGAGTCTAGCATATCAGATATAACCTTTGAGGATTGGTGTGAACAACGGAGGAAAGAGAGTCCGCAGTTCCAGTTCTGGAGTCTGGTGCTGGACATGGAGCTCACCATATTCACCCTGATCCGCTCATTCAGAGAAGGAGATTTCAACTTGTACCGTGAAGCACTTTCAGAACTGGTGCCTTACTTCTTTGCGAATAACAATGTCAACTATGCGCGATGGATCCCAATTCACCTCCGAGATATGATGTCACTTGAGCAACAACATCCAGATGTGGCCAGGCACTTTCACAAATCGAACTTCGCCATCCACAAGTCAAGAAGAAAATTATCTGCCCTGGCGATCGACCAAGCACACGAGCACAATAATGCAGTGATCAAAGGTGACGGAGGAGCAATTGGTTGACAGAAGACCCGTCAGCACTTCGTAGGTGGATGGTCGCTGGACCCGAAGTTAGTCGTCTAGTAGCTGGATACGAGGCCATGTCTGGTATGAAAGATGCCACCTACAGCAGCAGACACCATGAGCAGACACTGAGTGCCCAGAAATGTTTCTTTGAAAAGGTGAAATCACTCTCTACAGTGATGCAGGAGATGGGCAACCCATTCCAAGAAGAATCAGCCGACCTGCTGGTGCTAGACACAAAGAACATTGCAGACCCAACTCTAGCTGAAATGGTAGCTACACATCACCGGCAGGGAAAAGAGCAGTTCCAATCATTCATGGAGGGGCTAGAGGATGAAGGTGAAAGTCCTTTCTATCATCCAATCAAGAAAAACCTTGTTTCTTTCTTCAACCAGGGTGTGGCCGATGCCGTGCACTAGCATCTTCTTGGAGCCATAGATGAGAGTTGGGCTAGTGGTGAGGACCTGACTGCTGAAACAAAGGTACTACCTCTAACACTACACCCCTACACCCCATAGCCATGCAAACGTATGAAAATCATAAACAAATGTGCGAAGTGATAAAAATATGTGTCAGTGTGCTTTATAAACAGGAAAATCTACTTCAGCAGGCTTGAAAACATAGGAATCCACACCTAGATCATGCAAATCGGACAACTACAAATACTTCTAAGCAAAACGTCAACTTCGGGCGGCTAATTTGGTGGCCATCTTGGATTTTCAATTGGCCAATCGGGCAGATTTGATTAGTATCACTTGGAGAACAAGTGTGCCAAATTTGATGCTTGTATCATCATTTGCACGATTCCTCTCAAAAATTGCTGTTATCTGCCCCACTATATTCAGGGCCAGCTGCTCTGCCTATTGGTGCTACTTTACACCACAAAAACAAACAAATAACATTTACACAGAGGGGAACCAGGGTCTATCATCAGCACTTTAACTGACTGGGAAGTCACTATTTGACTTTAACTGACTGGGAAGTCACTATTTGACTTTAACTTCTGGAGAACTTTAAATAAAGCACACAAAAAACAGAAACATAATGAGAACCATTGCTGAGTTACTGCCCCTGAAAACTCTTCTGAAAAGGACCTCTTATTGGTTTCCACTGTTTTTATCATTGTGTCCTGTGTAGCACATTCTATCAAATTTACCATAGCACCTGATTAGAAAACAACAGTAAGATCAAAGGAATCCAACTAAAATTATCAATATACATTAAAGCCATTGCTTAGAGTGTGCTGCACACAGAGATATTGTAAAGAGCTGGTGATTAGATATTGTAAAGAGCTGGTGATTAGATATTGTAAAGAGCTGGTGATTAGATATTGTAAAGAGCTGGTGATTAGATATTGTAAAGAGCTGGTGATTAGATATTGTAAAGAGCTGGTGATTAGATATTGTAAGGAGCTGGTGATTAGATATTGTAAGGAGCTGGTGATTAGATATTGTAAGGAGCTGGTGATTAGATATTGTAAGGAGCTGGTGATTAGATATTGTAAAGAGCTGGTGATTAGATATTGTAAAGAGCTGGTGATTAGATATTGTAAAGAGCTGGTGATTAGATATTGTAAAGAGCTGGTGATTAGATATTGTGATTATTGTCTTATATTTTTCAATAATAAATTTTTATGATATAAAGTAAAATTTGGAAAATATGCCGACAAACAAACCAGCTTTTGTGAAATACCATTTGTAAATTACCTCCCTTTATGGATATTTTTCAACAAAATCACCGATAACTTTGTTGTGAATGGAGGTTTACTAAAGTTCACACTAGGATAAATTTGCATACAGACGGATATGTAGTTCAGTGGTAACACGCTGGACTGGTAATCCAGGGATCGCAGGTTCGATCCCCTGTCTGACACTAATACAATTAACAGTCCTTCAGATGGGACGTTAAATCAAGGTCTCGTGTCGGTGCTTTACACCGTGCACGTAAAAGAACCATAGGGGACTCTGGAATGGGTCTCTCTCTGTATCATTGCACTATCCTCCAAAAATCTAAAATGACTAATCTCTTCAGGAGGCGTCGCTCATATGGGCAACCGGTAGTGACGGATAAATAAACGTAAACACACACACATAAATTTGCATATGAATTAAAGTATTATTTTTCCAACTGTAGAATAAAACTGCTTAAAGAGGATAAGTCACGCAGACTTTATAGAAATATATTTCTCATTGTTGCAAATTTGTTAGTAATTCAGTTGGGTTCTATATTTGTTAGTAATTCGGTTGGGTTCTATATTTGTTAGTAATTCAGTTGGGTTCTATATTTGTTAGTAATTCAGTTGGGTTCTATATTTGTTAGTAATTCAGTTGGGTTCTATATTTGTTAGTAATTCAGTTCGGTTCTATATTTGTTAAAATGTTGATTGCTTTAAAGTCTCACGTGATGACTCACCTCTCAAGGCCACGAGTTTGAATACTGAATTGTCCGATTAGCACAGTGGTTAGCGCGCTCGCTTCTCACCTAGGCAACACGGTTCGATCCTCAGACCGGGAAGTATGTGAGATAGTAGGGTGGTCGCCAGAGCGGACAGGTGGGTTTTCTCTGGGTATCCGGTTTCCTCCCACATGAATGACCACATTTACGCTATCATCCGCGCCAACGAGAGTGATTAATATAAGTTGTTGAAACTTGTTTCACAATCGTTGTAAAATAAATAAAGTTTAAACTAATGAGTTTGAATCCAACTTGGATTATATTTAGTTGTTTATATTTGTTTTGCATATAGGTTTGGAGGTGGAGAATTTCCTCCAATGATTTTCTTCAAGGTGTTCTTACATTCTGAGGGTAAGGGAATCAAATACCTCAGTGGAAAACGAATAATCAAGCCTGCAACCAATGTAAGTTTTGACAACCAATATAAGTTGACAACCAATATAAGTTGACAACCAATGTATGTTGACAACCAATGTATGTTGACAACCAATGTAAGTTGACTGTAAGTTGACAACCAATATAAGTTGACAACCAATGTTAGTTGACAACCAATGTAAGTTGACTGTAAGTTGACAACCAATGTGTGTTGACAACCAATGTGTGTCAATGTGTGTTGACAACCAATTTGTGTTGACAACCAATGTGTGTTAACAACCAATGTTAGTTGACAACCAATGTGTGTTGACTGTAAGTGGACAACCAATGTAAGTTGACAACCAATGTAAGTTGACAACCAATGTAAGTTGACTGTAAATTGACAACCAATGTAAGTTGACTGTAAATTGACAACCAATATAAGTTGACAACCAATGTAAGTTGACAACCAATGTAAGTTGACTGTAAGTTGACAACCAATGTAAGTTGACAACCAATGTAAGTTGACAACCAATGTAAGTTGACAACCAATGTAAGTTGACAACCAATGTAAGTTTACAACCAATATAAGTTTACAACCAATATAAGTTGACAACCAATATAAGTTGACAACCAATGTAAGTTGACTGTAAGTTGACAACCAATGTAAGTTGACAACCAATATAAGTTGACGACCAATGTAAGTTGACTGTAAGTTGACAACCAATGTAAGTTGACAACCAATGTAAGTTGACAACCAATATAAGTTGACAACCAATGTAAGTTGACAACCAATGTAAGTTTTGACAACCAATGTATGTTGACAACCAATGTAAGTTTTGACAACCAATATAAGTTGACAACCACTGTAAGTTGACAACCAATGTAAGTGTTGACAACCAATGTAAGTTTTGACAACCAGTGTATGTTGACAACCAATGTAAGTTTTGACAACCAAGGTATGTCCTTATGTTAACAACCAATGTATGTTCTTATGTTGACAACCAATGTAAGTTGACAACCAATGTATGTTCTTACATTGACAACCAATGTAGGTTAACAACCAATGTATGTTCTTACATTGACAACCAATGTAGGTGGACAACCAATGTGTGTTGACAACCAATGTAGGTGGACAAGCAATATAAGTTGACAACCAATGTTAGTTGACAACCAATGTAAGTTGACTGTAAGTTGACAACCAATGTGTGTTGACAACCAATGTTAGTTGACAACCAATGTAAGTTGACTGTAAGTTGACAACCAATGTGTGTTGACAACCAATGTTAGTTGACAACCAATGTAAGTTGACTGTAAGTTGACAACCAATGTGTGTTGACAACCAATGTGTGTCAATGTGTGTTGACAACCAATTTGTGTTGACAACCAATGTGTGTTAACAACCAATGTTAGTTGACAACCAATGTAAGTTGACTGTAAGTTGACAACCAATGTGTGTTGACAACCAATGTGTGTCAATGTTATGTGTGTTGACAACCAATGTGTGTTGACAACCAATGTGTGTTAACAACCAATGTAAGTTGACAACCAATGCAGAATTAGTGTTAATCTTCTAAACAAATTACACGTACAGAGAGACCAACAAACCCAGCAGGTTGTTGACATTGTGTAATACATAGAATTGTTGACATTGTGTAATACATAGAATTGTTGACATTGTGTAATACATAGAATTGTTGACATTGTGTAATACATAGAATTGTTGACATTGTGCAATACACATTGTGTAATACATATAATTGTTGACATTGTGTAATACATAGAATTGTTGACATTGTGTAATACATAGAATTGTTGACATTGTGTAATACATAGAATTGTTGACATTGTGCAATACATAGAATTGTTGACATTGTGCAATACATAGAATTGTTGACATTGTGTAATACATAGAATTGTTGACATTGTGTAATACATAGAATTGTTGACATTGTGTAATACATAGAATTGTTGACATTGTGCAATACATATAATTGTTGACATTGTGCAATACATAGAATTGTTGACATTGTGTAATACATAGAATTGTTGACATTGTGTAATACATAGAATTGTTGACATTGTGTAATACATAGAATTGTTGACATTGTGCAATACATAGAATTGTTGACATTGTGTAATACATAGAATTGTTGACATTGTGCAATACATAGAATTGTTGACATTGTGCAATACATAGAATTGTTATATTGAAGTTGTGTAATACATAGAATAGTAAGAATGATTAACAAGCAATCAGTTTGAACAGTTTGACATTGTGTAATACACAGCATATTTCATACCAGTTGTTGCTTCATCAACACATAGTAACATAGAGTTTCAAATTTGCAGTAGGTTTCATTCATTTTGTGGGGACGTGCATTGCTACCTTCTCCCGGCTAATGTTTGCTTCTTGTTTGACACTAGGCTGCCGAGGACTCCCTGAGGTTGATGGGCAATCGTCAGTTCTACGATCAGCTGTTGCAGGATACAATGTTTCAGAGACGTTATAAGATAACAGATGAGGTAGATGTTACCACACTTAAAGATTACATGCAGGTGAGTTACATGTGTGAAGATTTGCTATAAACCCAAACAATCATGATATAAAATAGTGGCACTATATTTGTTATAAAACACTTCATTTTCTCAAATCTCAGACATTGTTTCAAAGAGAAAGCTATATATTGCACAGTTGCTAATGAAATACTGATAAATATGGGGGAAATTATGTCACATATTTTCACTGGTAACTGGCAGCGAAAAATATTTTCCGTATTTTCACTGCATTTTTGCCAGATTACGTCTTTCCTAATTATCCTAAGACGGCCAGATTACAAAATTAACACCATTGAAGCTATGAATTCAATTTTAAGCTATATATAATAAACAGAAAATTCAAGATTCTCCGTATATATTTCTCTCACCACTACTGAAACATTTAATTGATGGAAGTCGGGATAGCGCAGTGAGAAAGGCCCGGAGTTCACACCCAGCTGTAGCTGTTACGATTGTGCCCTTAGGCAAGGCATTTAAATTCTACATTGCCTCTTCTCTCTCCATCGTGGCGATGGATTACATCAGGAATGAGGTCTCGAGAGTGATTAATATAAGTTGTAATAACTTGTTTCGCAATCAAGCTAAAATAAATTTATATAAAGTGATTTAATAGAAATAGATAACAAGGGAAGACAAGTATGGTAAGCTTGTTCTCTCTCAAACATTTTGTATGGCATCCGAGCACACTTACGTATGTATACATACCATACACCATGTTGTATTGTTTCTATTTTTGACCAAGACTTTGTTATTGAGGCGTAGTAAATGTTTTCTGTTATGGATCGTTTGTTCCGCATTATTGTTAAATCTATTGAAATATATGTACAAGCAAAACAGAGCAGTATATACCACATATAGTTTCTTACGGAGGTTGGTGCACCCAAGTACTGGTTAACCGCTGGAGCCTGCACAGGAAAGGTGTTGTTAAGTAAACAGCCCGCCGGCGATATAGCCCGAAATGGTGCTGATGAAGGCGTAAAACCCGAAATATAACATATAATATTATTATATAACTGGATCTTAGATGTACAGTATATACCGCGTATGTTTATATATCTGGATCTTAGATGTACAGTATATACCGCGTATGTTTATATAACTAGATCTTAGATGTACAGTATATACCACGTATGTTTATATAACTGGATCTTAGATGTACAGTATATACCGCGTATGTTTATATAACTGGATCTTAGATGTACAGTATATACCACGTATGTTTATATAACTGGATCTTAGATGTACAGTATATACCACGTATGTTTATATAACTGGATCTTAGATGTACAGTATATACTGTGTATGTTTATATAACTGGATCTTAGATGTACAGTATATACCACGTATGTTTATATAACTGGATCTTAGATGTACAGTATATACCGTGTATGTTTATATAACTGGATCTTAGATGTACAGTATATACTGTGTATGTTTATATAACTGGATCTTAGATGTACAGTATATACCGTGTATGTTTATATAACTGGATCTTAGATGTACAGTATATACTGTTTATGTTTATATAACTGGATCTTAGATGTACAGTATATACTGCGTATGTTTATATAACTGGATCTTAGATGTACAGTATATACTGTGTATGTTTATATAACTGGATCTTAGATGTACAGTATATACCATGTATGTTTATATAACTGGATCTTAGATGTACAGTATATACCGTGTATGTTTATATAACTGGATCTTAGATGTACAGTATATACCGCGTATGTTTATATATCTGGATCTTAGATGTACAGTATATACCGCGTATGTTTATATAACTGGATCTTAGATGTACAGTATATACTACGTATGTTTATATAACTGGATCTTAGATGTACAGTATATACCACGTATGTTTATATAACTGGATCTTAGATGTACAGTATATACCGTGTATGTTTATATAACTGGATCTTAGATGTACAGTATATACTGTGTATGTTTATATAACTGGATCTTAGATGTACAGTATATACCATGTATGTTTATATAACTGGATCTTAGATGTACAGTATATACCGTGTATGTTTATATAACTGGATCTTAGATGTATAGTATATACCGCGTATGTTTATATAACTGGATCTTAGATGTACAGTATATACCGCGTATGTTTATATAACTGGATCTTAGATGTACAGTATATACTACGTATGTTTATATAACTGGATCTTAGATGTACAGTATATACCGCGTATGTTTATATAACTGGATCTTAGATGTACAGTATATACTACGTATGTTGATATAACTGGATCTTAGATGTACAGTATATACCGCGTATGTTTATATAACTAGATCTTAGATGTACAGTATATACCGCGTATGTTTATATAACTTGATCTTAGATGTACAGTATATACCGTGTATGTTTATATAACTGGATCTTAGATGTACAGTATATACCGCATATGTTTATATAACTAGATCTTAGATGTACAGTATATACCGCGTATGTTTATATAACTGGATCTTAGATGTACAGTATATACCGCGTATGTTTATATAACTGGATCTTAGATGTACAGTATATACCGTGTATGTTTATATAACTGGATCTTAGATGTACAGTATATACTGCGTATGTTTATATAACTGGATCTTAGATGTACAGTATATACCGCGTATGTTTATATAACTGGATCTTAGATGTACAGTATATACCGTGTATGTTTATATAACTGGATCTTAGATGTACAGTATATACCACGTATGTTTATATAACTGGATCTTAGATGTACAGTATATACTGTGTATGTTTATATAGCTGGATCTTAGATGTACAGTATATACCACATATGTTTATATAACTGGATCTTAGATGTACAGTATATACCGTGTATGTTTATATAACTGGATCTTAGATGTACAGTATATACCGTGTATGTTTATATATCTGGATCTTAGATGTACATTATATACCGTGTATGTGTATATAACTGGATCTTAGATGTACAGTATATACCGTGTATGTTTATATAACTGGATCTTAGATGTATAGTATATACCGCGTATGTTTATATAACTGGATCTTAGATGTACAGTATATACCGCGTATGTTTATATAACTGGATCTTAGATGTACAGTATATACCGTGTATGTTTATATAACTGGATCTTAGATGTACAGTATATACCGTGTATGTTTATATAACTGGATCTTAGATGTACAGTATATACCGTGTATGTTTATATAACTGGATCTTAGATGTATAGTATATACCGCGTATGTTTATATAACTGGATCTTAGATGTACAGTATATACCGCGTATGTTTATATAACTGGATCTTAGATGTACAGTATATACTACGTATGTTTATATAACTGGATCTTAGATGTACAGTATATACCGCGTATGTTTATATAACTGGATCTTAGATGTACAGTATATACTACGTATGTTTATATAACTGGATCTTAGATGTACAGTATATACCACGTATGTTTATATAACTGGATCTTAGATGTACAGTATATACCGCGTATGTTTATATAACTGGATCTTAGATGTACAGTATATACCGCGTATGTTTATATAACTGGATCTTAGATGTACAGTATATACCGCGTATGTTTATATAACTGGATCTTAGATGTACAGTATATACCGTGTATGTTTATATAACTGGATCTTAGATGTACAGTATATACCGCATATGTTTATATAACTGGATCTTAGATGTACAGTATATACCGTGTATGTTTATATAACTGGATCTTAGATGTACAGTATATACCGTGTATGTTTATATAACTGGATCTTAGATGTACAGTATATCCTGTGTATGTTTATAACTGGATCTTAGATGTACAGTATATACCGTGTATGTTTATATAACTGGATCTTAGATGTACAGTATATACCGTGTATGTTTATATAACTGGATCTTAGATGTACAGTATATACCGTGTATGTTTTATATAACTGGATCTTAGATGTACAGTATATACCGCGTATTTTATATAACTGGATCTTAGATGTACAGTATATACCGTGTATGTTTATATAACTGGATCTTAGATGTACAGTATATACTACGTATGTTTATATAACTGGATCTTAGATGTACAGTATATACCGCGTATGTTTATATAACTGGATCTTAGATGTACAGTATATACCGCGTATGTTTATATAACTGGATCTTAGATGTACAGTATATACTGTGTATGGTTATATAACTGGATCTTAGATGTACAGTATATACTGTGTATGTTTATATAACTGGATCTTAGATGTACAGTATATACTGTGTATGTTTATATAACTGGATCTTAGATGTACAGTATATACCGTGTATGTTTATATAACTGGATCTTAGATGTACAGTATATACCGTGTATGTTTATATAACTGGATCTTAGATGTACAGTATATACTGTGTATGTTTATATAACTGGATCTTAGATGTACAGTATATACCGTGTATGTTTATATAACTGGATCTTAGATGTACAGTATATACCGTGTATGTTTATATAACTGGATCTTAGATGTACAGTATATACCGTGTATGTTTATATAACTGGATCTTAGATGTACAGTATATACTGTGTATGTTTATATAACTGGATCTTAGATGTACAGTATATACCACATATGTTTATATACCTGGATCTTAGATGTACAGTATATACCACGTATGTTTATATAACTGGATCTTAGATGTACAGTATATACCACATATGTTTATATAACTGGATCTTAGATGTACAGTATATACCACGTATGTTTATATAACTGGATCTTAGATGTACAGTATATACCACGTATGTTTATATAACTGGATCTTAGATGTACAGTATATACCACATATGTTTATATAACTGGATCTTAGATGAACAGTATATACCGCCTATGTTTATATAACTGGATCTTAGATGTACAGTATATACCACGTATGTTTATATAACTGGATCTTAGATGTACAGTATATACTGTGTATGTTTATATAACTGGATCTTAGATGTACAGTATATACCACATATGTTTATATAACTGGATCTTAGATGTACAGTATATACCGCGTATGTTTATATAACTGGATCTTAGATGTACAGTATATACTGCGTATGTTTATATATCTGGATCTTAGATGTACATTACATACCGTGTATGTGTTTATAACTGGATCTTAGATGTACAGTATATACCGTGTATGTTTATATAACTGGATCTTAGATGTACAGTATATACCGCGGATGTTTATATAACTGGATCTTAGATGTACAGTATATACCGCGTATGTTTATATAACTGGATCTTAGATGTACAGTATATACCACGTATGTTTATATAACTGGATCTTAGATGTACAGTATATACCGCGTATTTATATAACTGGATCTTAGATGTACAATATACCCGTATGTTTTATAACTGGATCTTAGATGTACAGTATATACCGCGTATGTTTATATAACTGGATCTTAGATGTACAGTATATACCACGTATGTTTATATAACTGGATCTTAGATGTACAGTATATACCGTTTATGTTTATATAACTGGATCTTAGATGTACAGTATATACCGTGTATGTTTATATAACTGGATCTTAGATGTACAGTATATACTGTGTATGTTTATATAACTGGATCTTAGATGTACAGTATATACCGCGTATGTTTATATAACTGGATCTTAGATGTACAGTATATACCGCGTATGTTTATATAACTGGATCTTAGATGTACAGTATATACGACGTATGTTTATATAACTGGATCTTAGATGTACAGTATATACCGCGTATGTTTATATAACTGGATCTTAGATGTACAGTATATACCGTGTATGTTTATATAACTGGATCTTAGATGTACAGTATATACCGCGTATGTTTATATAACTGGATCTTAGATGTACAGTATATACCACGTATGTTTATATAACTGGATCATAGATGTACAGTATATACCGCGTATGTTTATATAACTGGATCTTAGATGTACAGTATATACCGCGTATGTTTATATAACTGGATCTTAGATGTACAGTATATACCGTGTATGTTTATATAACTGGATCTTAGATGTACAGTATATACCGCGTATGTTTATATAACTGGATCTTAGATGTACAGTATATACCGCGTATGTTTATATAACTGGATCTTAGATGTACAGTATATACCGTGTATGTTTATATAACTGGATCTTAGATGTACAGTATATACCACGTATGTTTATATAACTGGATCTTAGATGTACAGTATATACCGTGTATGTTTATATAACTGGATCTTAGATGTACAGTATATACCGTGTATGTTTATATAACTGGATCTTAGATGTACAGTATTACCGTGTATGTTTATATAACTGGATCTTAGATGTACAGTATATACCGTGTATGTTTTATATAACTGGATCTTAGATGTACAGTATATACCACGTATGTTTATATAACTGGATCTTAGATGTACAGTATATACCGTGTATGTTTATATAACTGGATCTTAGATGTACAGTATATACCGTGTATGTTTATATAACTGGATCTTAGATGTACAGTATATACCGCGTATGTTTATATAACTGGATCTTAGATGTACAGTATATACCACGTATGTTTATATAACTGGATCTTAGATGTACAGTATATACTGCGTATGTTTATATAACTGGATCTTAGATGTACAGTATATACCGCGTATGTTTATATAACTGGATCTTAGATGTACAGTATATACCGCGTATGTTTATATAACTGGATCTTAGATGTACAGTATATACCACGTATGTTTATATAACTGGATCTTAGATGTACAGTATATACCACGTATGTTTATATAACTGGATCTTAGATGTACAGTATATACCGCGTATGTTTATATAACTGGATCTTAGATGTACAGTATATACCACGTATGTTTATATAACTGGATCTTAGATGTACAGTATATACCGCGTATGTTTATATAACTGGATCTTAGATGTACAGTATATACCTCGTATGTTTATATAACTGGATCTTAGATGTACAGTATATACCGCGTATGTTTATATAACTGGATCTTAGATGTACAGTATATACCGTGTATGTTTATATAACTGGATCTTAGATGTACAGTATATACCGTGTATGTTTATATAACTGGATCTTAGATGTACAGTATATACCGTGTATGTTTATATAACTGGATCTTAGATGTACAGTATATACCACGTATGTTTATATAACTGGATCTTAGATGTACAGTATATACCGCGTATGTTTATATAACTGGATCTTAGATGTACAGTATATACCGTGTATGTTTATATAACTGGATCTTAGATGTACAGTATATACCACGTATGTTTATATATCTGGATCTTAGATGTACATTATATACCGTGTATGTGTATATAACTGGATCTTAGATGTACAGTATATACCAAGTATGTTTATATAACTGGATCTTAGATGTACAGTATATACCGTGTATGTTTATATAACTGGATCTTAGGTGTACAGTATATACCGTGTATGTTTATATAACTGGATCTTAGATGTACAGTATATACCGTGTATGTTTATATAACTGGATCTTAGATGTACAGTATATACCGTGTATGTTTATATAACTGGATCTTAGATGTACAGTATATACCGTGTATGTTTATATAAGTGGATCTTAGATGTACAGTATATACCGTGTATGTTTATATAACTGGATCTTAGATGTACAGTATATACCACGTATGTTTATATAACTGGATCTTAGATGTACAGTATATACCGTGTATGTTTATATAACTGGATCTTAGATGTACAGTATATACCACGTATGTTTATATAACTGGATCTTAGATGTACAGTATATACCACATATGTTTATATAACTGGATCTTAGATGTACAGTATATACCACGTATGTTTATATAACTGGATCTTAGATGTACAGTATATACCACGTATGTTTATATAACTGGATCTTAGATGTACAGTATATACCGCGTATGTTTATATAACTGGATCTTAGGTGTACAGTATATACCGTGTATGTTTATATAACTGGATCTTAGATGTACAGTATATACCGCGTATGTTTATATAACTGGATCTTAGATGTACAGTATATACCACGTATGTTTATATAACTGGATCTTAGATGTACAGTATATACCGCATATGTTTATATAACTGGATCTTAGATGTACAGTATATACCACGTATGTTTATATAACTGGATCTTAGATGTACAGTATATACCGCGTATGTTTATATAGCTGGATCTTAGATGTACAGTATATACCGTGTATATTTATATAACTGGATCTTAGATGTACAGTATATACCACGTATGTTTATATAACTGGATCTTAGATGTACAGTATATACCGTGTATGTTTATATAACTGGATCTTAGATGTACAGTATATACCGCGTATGTTTATATAACTGGATCTTAGATGTACAGTATATACCGTGTATGTTTATATAACTGGATCTTAGGTGTACAGTATATACCGTGTATGTTTATATAACTGGATCTTAGATGTACAGTATATACTGTGTATGTTTATATAACTGGATCTTAGATGTACAGTATATACCGCGTATGTTTATATAACTGGATCTTAGATGTACAGTATATACCAGGTATGTTTATATAACTGGATCTTAGATGTACAGTATATACCACGTATGTTTATATATCTGGATCTTAGATGTACATTATATACCGTGTATGTGTTTATAACTGTATCTTAGATGTACAGTATATACCGTGTATGTTTATATAACTGGATCTTAGATGTACAGTATATACCGCGTATGTTTATATAACTGGATCTTAGATGTACAGTATATACCGCGTATGTTTATATAACTGGATCTTAGATGTACAGTATATCCCGTATGTTTTATATAACTGGATCTTAGATGTACAGTATATACCGCGTATGTTTATATAACTGGATCTTAGATGTACAGTATATACGTGTATGTTTTATATAACTGGATCTTAGATGTACAGTATATACCGTGTATGTTTATATAACTGGATCTTAGATGTACAGTATATACCGTGTATGTTTATATAACTGGATCTTAAGTTTACAGTATATACCGCGTATGTTTATATAACTGGATCTTTGATGTACAGTATATACCGCGTATGTTTATATAACTGGATCTTAGATGTACAGTATATACCGCGTATGTTTATATAACTGGATCTTAGATGTACAGTATATACCGCGTATGTTTATATAACTGGATCTTAGATGTACAGTATATACCACGTATGTTTATATAACTGGATCTTAGATGTACAGTATATACCGCGTATGTTTATATAACTGGATCTTAGATGTACAGTATATACCATGTATGTTTATATAACTGGATCTTAGATGTACAGTATATACGACGTATGTTTATATAACTGGATCTTAGATGTACAGTATATACCGCGTATGTTTATATAACTGGATCTTAGATGTACAGTATATACCGTGTATGTTTATATAACTGGATCTTAGATGTACAGTATATACCGTGTATGTTTATATAACTGGATCTTAGATGTACAGTATATACCACGTATGTTTATATATCTGGATCTTAGATGTACAGTATATACCGCGTATGTTTTATATACTGGATCTTAGATGTACATTATATACCACGTATGTTTATATAACTGGATCTTAGATGTACAGTATATCCGCGTATGTTTATATAACTGGATCTTAGATGTACAGTATATACCGCGTATGTTTATATAACTGGATCTTAGATGTACAGTATATACCGTGTATGTTTATATAACTGGATCTTAGATGTACAGTATATACCGTGTATGTTTATATAACTGGATCTTAGATGTACAGTATATACCACGTATGTTTATATAACTGGATCTTAATGTACAGTATATACCGTATGTTTATATAACTGGATCTTAGATGTACAGTATACCCGTATGTTTATATAACTGGATCTTAGATGTACAGTATATACCGTGTATGTTTATATAACTGGATCTTAGATGTACAGTATATACCGTGTATGTTTATATAACTGGATCTTAGATGTACAGTATATACCGTGTATGTTTATATAACTGGATCTTAGATGTACAGTATATACCGTGTATGTTTATATAACTGGATCTTAGATGTACAGTATATACAACGTATGTTTATATAGCTGGATCTTAGAAGTACAGAATATACCGCGTATGTTTATATAACTGGATCTTAGATGTACAGTATATACCGCGTATGTTTATATAACTGGATCTTAGATGTACAGTATATACCGTGTATGTTTATATAACTGGATCTTAGATGTACAGTATATACCGTGTATGTTTATATTACTGGATCTTAGATGTACAGTATATACTGCGTATGTTTATATAACTGGATCTTAGATGTACAGTATATACCATGTATGTTTATATAACTGGATATTAGATGTACAGTATATACCATGTATGTTTATATAACTGGATCTTAGATGTACAGTATATACCGCGTATGTTTATATAACTGGATCTTAGATGTACAGTATATACCACGTATGTTTATATAGCTGGATCTTAGATGTACAGTATATACCATGTATGTTTATATAACTGGATCTTAGATGTACAGTATATACCGCGTATGTTTATATAACTGGATCTTAGATGTACAGTATATACCACGTATGTTTATATAACTGGATCTTAGATGTACAGTATATACCGTGTATGTTTATATAACTGGATCTTAGATGTACAGTATATACCGCGTATGTTTATATAACTGGATCTTAGATGTACAGTATATACCGTATGTTTATATAACTGGATCTTAGATGTACAGTATATACCGCGTATGTTTATATATCTGGATCTTAGATGTACAGTATATACCACGTATGTTTATATAACTGGATCTTAGATGTACAGTATATACTGCGTATGTTTATATAACTGGATCTTAGATGTACAGTATATACCACGTATGTTTATATAGCTGGATCTTAGATGTACAGTATATACCGTGTATGTTTATATAACTGGATCTTAGATGTACAGTATATAC
>CM026389.1:62434006-62460511 GCA_014843695.1 Archivesica marissinica | reverse complement strand
ATGGTAAATCTTTCAGTAGTGATGTACATGTCCAGATGGTAAATCTTTCAGTAGTGATGTACATGTCCAGAGGGGAAATCTTTCAGTAGTGATGTACATGTCCAGAGGGGAAATCTTTCAGTAGTGATGTACATGTCCAGAGGGGAAATCTTTCAGTAGTGATGTACATGTCCAGAGGGGAAATCTTTCAGTAGTGATGTACATGTCCAGAGGGGAAATCTTTCAGTAGTGATGTACATGTCCAGAGGGGAAATCTTTCAGTAGTGATGTACATGTCCAGATGGAAATCTTTCAGTAGTGATGTACATGTCCAGATGGTAAATCTTTCAGTAGTGATGTACATGTCCGAGGGAATCTTTCAGTAGTGATGTACATGTCCAGATGGTAAATCTTTCAGTAGTGATGTACATGTCCAGAGGGGAAATCTTTCAGTAGTGATGTACATGTCCAGAGGGGAAATCTTTCAGTAGTGATGTACATGTCCAGAGGGGAAATCTTTCAGTAGTGATGTACATGTCCAGATGGTAAATCTTTCAGTAGTGATGTACATGTCCAGATGGTAAATCTTTCAGTAGTGATGTACATGTCCAGAGGGGAAATCTTTCAGTAGTGATGTACATGTCCAGAGGGGAAATCTTTCAGTAGTGATGTACATGTCCAGAGGGGAAATCTTTCAGTAGTGATGTACATGTCCAGAGGGGAAATCTTTCAGTAGTGATGTACATGTCCAGAGGGGAAATCTTTCAGTAGTGATGTACATGTCCAGAGGGGAAATCTTTCAGTAGTGATGTACATGTCCAGATGGTAAATCTTTCAGTAGTGATGTACATGTCCAGAGGGAAATCTTTCAGTAGTGATGTACATGTCCAGAGGGGAAATCTTTCAGTAGTGATGTACATGTCCAGATGGAAAGTAGTGATGTACATGTCCAGAGGGGAAATCTTTCAGTAGTGATGTACATGTCCAGAGGGGAAATCTTTCAGTAGTGATGTACATGTCCAGAGGGGAAATCTTTCAGTAGTGATGTACATGTCCAGAGGGGAAATCTTTCAGTAGTGATGTACATGTCCAGAGGGGAAATCTTTCAGTAGTGATGTACATGTCCAGAGGGGAAATCTTTCAGTAGTGATGTACATGTCCAGAGGGGAAATCTTTCAGTAGTGATGTACATGTCCAGAGGGGAAATCTTTCAGTAGTGATGTACATGTCCAGAGGGGAAATCTTTCAGTAGTGATGTACATGTCCAGATGGTAAATCTTTCAGTAGTGATGTACATGTCCAGAGGGGAAATCTTTCAGTAGTGATGTACATGTCCAGATGGTAAATCTTTCAGTAGTGATGTACATGTCCAGAGGGGAAATCTTTCAGTAGTGATGTACATGTCCAGATGGTAAATCTTTCAGTAGTGATGTACATGTCCAGAGGGGAAATCTTTCAGTAGTGATGTACATGTCCAGAGGGGAAATCTTTCAGTAGTGATGTACATGTCCAGAGGGGAAATCTTTCAGTAGTGATGTACATGTCCAGAGGGGAAATCTTTCAGTAGTGATGTACATGTCCAGAGGGGAAATCTTTCAGTAGTGATGTACATGTCCAGAGGGGAAATCTTTCAGTAGTGATGTACATGTCCAGATGGTAAATCTTTCAGTAGTGATGTACATGTCCAGATGGTAAATCTTTCAGTAGTGATGTACATGTCCAGAGGGGAAATCTTTCAGTAGTGATGTACATGTCCAGAGGGGAAATCTTTCAGTAGTGATGTACATGTCCAGAGGGGAAATCTTTCAGTAGTGATGTACATGTCCAGAGGGAAAGTAGTGATGTACATGTCCAGAGGGGAAATCTTTCAGTAGTGATGTACATGTCCAGAGGGGAAATCTTTCAGTAGTGATGTACATGTCCAGATGGTAAATCTTTCAGTAGTGATGTACATGTCCAGATGGTAAATCTTTCAGTAGTGATGTACATGTCCAGAGGGGAAATCTTTCAGTAGTGATGTACATGTCCAGAGGGGAAATCTTTCAGTAGTGATGTACATGTCCAGAGGGGAAATCTTTCAGTAGTGATGTACATGTCCAGATGGTAAATCTTTCAGTAGTGATGTACATGTCCAGAGGGGAAATCTTTCAGTAGTGATGTACATGTCCAGAGGGGAAATCTTTCAGTAGTGATGTACATGTCCAGAGGGGAAATCTTTCAGTAGTGATGTACATGTCCAGATGGTAAATCTTTCAGTAGTGATGTACATGTCCAGATGGTAAATCTTTCAGTAGTGATGTACATGTCCAGATGGTAAATCTTTCAGTAGTGATGTACATGTCCAGAGGGGAAATCTTTCAGTAGTGATGTACATGTCCAGAGGGGAAATCTTTCAGTAGTGATGTACATGTCCAGAGGGGAAATCTTTCAGTAGTGATGTACATGTCCAGAGGGGAAATCTTTCAGTAGTGATGTACATGTCCAGATGGTAAATCTTTCAGTAGTGATGTACATGTCCAGATGGTAAATCTTTCAGTAGTGATGTACATGTCCAGATGGTAAATCTTTCAGTAGTGATGTACATGTCCAGATGGTAAATCTTTCAGTAGTGATGTACATGTCCAGAGGGGAAATCTTTCAGTAGTGATGTACATGTCCAGAGGGGAAATCTTTCAGTAGTGATGTACATGTCCAGATGGTAAATCTTTCAGTAGTGATGTACATGTCCAGAGGGGAAATCTTTCAGTAGTGATGTACATGTCCAGAGGGGAAATCTTTCAGTAGTGATGTACATGTCCAGAGGGGAAATCTTTCAGTAGTGATGTACATGTCCAGAGGGGAAATCTTTCAGTAGTGATGTACATGTCCAGAGGGGAAATCTTTCAGTAGTGATGTACATGTCCAGATGGTAAATCTTTCAGTAGTGATGTACATGTCCAGATGGTAAATCTTTCAGTAGTGATGTACATGTCCAGATGGTAAATCTTTCAGTAGTGATGTACATGTCCAGATGGTAAATCTTTCAGTAGTGATGTACATGTCCAGATGGTAAATCTTTCAGTAGTGATGTACATGTCCAGATGGTAAATCTTTCAGTAGTGATGTACATGTCCAGAGGGGAAATCTTTCAGTAGTGATGTACATGTCCAGAGGGGAAATCTTTCAGTAGTGATGTACATGTCCAGAGGGGAAATCTTTCAGTAGTGATGTACATGTCCAGAGGGGAAATCTTTCAGTAGTGATGTACATGTCCAGATGGTAAATCTTTCAGTAGTGATGTACATGTCCAGAGGGGAAATCTTTCAGTAGTGATGTACATGTCCAGAGGGGAAATCTTTCAGTAGTGATGTACATGTCCAGATGGTAAATCTTTCAGTAGTGATGTACATGTCCAGAGGGGAAATCTTTCAGTAGTGATGTACATGTCCAGAGGGGAAATCTTTCAGTAGTGATGTACATGTCCAGAGGGGAAATCTTTCAGTAGTGATGTACATGTCCAGAGGGGAAATCTTTCAGTAGTGATGTACATGTCCAGAGGGGAAATCTTTCAGTAGTGATGTACATGTCCAGAGGGGAAATCTTTCAGTAGTGATGTACATGTCCAGATGGTAAATCTTTCAGTAGTGATGTACATGTCCAGATGGTAAATCTTTCAGTAGTGATGTACATGTCCAGATGGTAAATCTTTCAGTAGTGATGTACATGTCCAGATGGTAAATCTTTCAGTAGTGATGTACATGTCCAGATGGTAAATCTTTCAGTAGTGATGTACATGTCCAGAGGGGAAATCTTTCAGTAGTGATGTACATGTCCAGATGGTAAATCTTTCAGTAGTGATGTACATGTCCAGAGGGGAAATCTTTCAGTAGTGATGTACATGTCCAGAGGGGAAATCTTTCAGTAGTGATGTACATGTCCAGAGGGGAAATCTTTCAGTAGTGATGTACATGTCCAGAGGGGAAATCTTTCAGTAGTGATGTACATGTCCAGATGGTAAATCTTTCAGTAGTGATGTACATGTCCAGAGGGGAAATCTTTCAGTAGTGATGTACATGTCCAGAGGGGAAATCTTTCAGTAGTGATGTACATGTCCAGAGGGGAAATCTTTCAGTAGTGATGTACATGTCCAGATGGGAAATCTTTCAGTAGTGATGTACATGTCCAGAGGGGAAATCTTTCAGTAGTGATGTACATGTCCAGAGGGGAAATCTTTCAGTAGTGATGTACATGTCCAGATGGGAAATCTTTCAGTAGTGATGTACATGTCCAGATGGTAAATCTTTCAGTAGTGATGTACATGTCCAGATGGTAAATCTTTCAGTAGTGATGTACATGTCCAGAGGGGAAATCTTTCAGTAGTGATGTACATGTCCAGATGGTAAATCTTTCAGTAGTGATGTACATGTCCAGAGGGGAAATCTTTCAGTAGTGATGTACATGTCCAGAGGGGAAATCTTTCAGTAGTGATGTACATGTCCAGAGGGGAAATCTTTCAGTAGTGATGTACATGTCCAGAGGGGAAAGAGTGATGTACATGTCCAGAGGGGAAATCTTTCAGTAGTGATGTACATGTCCAGAGGGGAAATCTTTCAGTAGTGATGTACATGTCCAGAGGGGAAATCTTTCAGTAGTGATGTACATGTCCAGAGGGGAAATCTTTCAGTAGTGATGTACATGTCCAGATGGTAAATCTTTCAGTAGTGATGTACATGTCCAGATGGTAAATCTTTCAGTAGTGATGTACATGTCCAGAGGGGAAATCTTTCAGTAGTGATGTACATGTCCAGAGGGGAAATCTTTCAGTAGTGATGTACATGTCCAGAGGGGAAATCTTTCAGTAGTGATGTACATGTCCAGAGGGGAAATCTTTCAGTAGTGATGTACATGTCCAGATGGTAAATCTTTCAGTAGTGATGTACATGTCCAGATGGTAAATCTTTCAGTAGTGATGTACATGTCCAGAGGGGAAATCTTTCAGTAGTGATGTACATGTCCAGAGGGGAAATCTTTCAGTAGTGATGTACATGTCCAGATGGTAAATCTTTCAGTAGTGATGTACATGTCCAGATGGTAAATCTTTCAGTAGTGATGTACATGTCCAGAGGGGAAATCTTTCAGTAGTGATGTACATGTCCAGAGGGGAAATCTTTCAGTAGTGATGTACATGTCCAGAGGGGAAATCTTTCAGTAGTGATGTACATGTCCAGATGGTAAATCTTTCAGTAGTGATGTACATGTCCAGATGGTAAATCTTTCAGTAGTGATGTACATGTCCAGATGGTAAATCTTTCAGTAGTGATGTACATGTCCAGATGGTAAATCTTTCAGTAGTGATGTACATGTCCAGATGGTAAATCTTTCAGTAGTGATGTACATGTCCAGATGGTAAATCTTTCAGTAGTGATGTACATGTCCAGATGGTAAATCTTTCAGTAGTGATGTACATGTCCAGAGGGGAAATCTTTCAGTAGTGATGTACATGTCCAGAGGGGAAATCTTTCAGTAGTGATGTACATGTCCAGAGGGGAAATCTTTCAGTAGTGATGTACATGTCCAGAGGGAAAGTAGTGATGTACATGTCCAGAGGGGAAATCTTTCAGTAGTGATGTACATGTCCAGAGGGGAAATCTTTCAGTAGTGATGTACATGTCCAGATGGTAAATCTTTCAGTAGTGATGTACATGTCCAGATGGTAAATCTTTCAGTAGTGATGTACATGTCCAGAGGGGAAATCTTTCAGTAGTGATGTACATGTCCAGAGGGGAAATCTTTCAGTAGTGATGTACATGTCCAGAGGGGAAATCTTTCAGTAGTGATGTACATGTCCAGATGGTAAATCTTTCAGTAGTGATGTACATGTCCAGAGGGGAAATCTTTCAGTAGTGATGTACATGTCCAGAGGGGAAATCTTTCAGTAGTGATGTACATGTCCAGAGGGGAAATCTTTCAGTAGTGATGTACATGTCCAGATGGTAAATCTTTCAGTAGTGATGTACATGTCCAGATGGTAAATCTTTCAGTAGTGATGTACATGTCCAGATGGTAAATCTTTCAGTAGTGATGTACATGTCCAGAGGGGAAATCTTTCAGTAGTGATGTACATGTCCAGAGGGGAAATCTTTCAGTAGTGATGTACATGTCCAGAGGGGAAATCTTTCAGTAGTGATGTACATGTCCAGATGGTAAATCTTTCAGTAGTGATGTACATGTCCAGATGGTAAATCTTTCAGTAGTGATGTACATGTCCAGATGGTAAATCTTTCAGTAGTGATGTACATGTCCAGATGGTAAATCTTTCAGTAGTGATGTACATGTCCAGAGGGGAAATCTTTCAGTAGTGATGTACATGTCCAGAGGGGAAATCTTTCAGTAGTGATGTACATGTCCAGATGGTAAATCTTTCAGTAGTGATGTACATGTCCAGAGGGGAAATCTTTCAGTAGTGATGTACATGTCCAGAGGGGAAATCTTTCAGTAGTGATGTACATGTCCAGAGGGGAAATCTTTCAGTAGTGATGTACATGTCCAGAGGGGAAATCTTTCAGTAGTGATGTACATGTCCAGATGGTAAATCTTTCAGTAGTGATGTACATGTCCAGAGGGGAAATCTTTCAGTAGTGATGTACATGTCCAGAGGGGAAATCTTTCAGTAGTGATGTACATGTCCAGATGGTAAATCTTTCAGTAGTGATGTACATGTCCAGATGGTAAATCTTTCAGTAGTGATGTACATGTCCAGATGGTAAATCTTTCAGTAGTGATGTACATGTCCAGATGGTAAATCTTTCAGTAGTGATGTACATGTCCAGATGGTAAATCTTTCAGTAGTGATGTACATGTCCAGAGGGGAAATCTTTCAGTAGTGATGTACATGTCCAGAGGGGAAATCTTTCAGTAGTGATGTACATGTCCAGAGGGGAAATCTTTCAGTAGTGATGTACATGTCCAGATGGTAAATCTTTCAGTAGTGATGTACATGTCCAGAGGGGAAATCTTTCAGTAGTGATGTACATGTCCAGATGGTAAATCTTTCAGTAGTGATGTACATGTCCAGATGGTAAATCTTTCAGTAGTGATGTACATGTCCAGAGGGGAAATCTTTCAGTAGTGATGTACATGTCCAGAGGGGAAATCTTTCAGTAGTGATGTACATGTCCAGAGGGGAAATCTTTCAGTAGTGATGTACATGTCCAGATGGAAAGTAGTGATGTACATGTCCAGAGGGGAAATCTTTCAGTAGTGATGTACATGTCCAGAGGGGAAATCTTTCAGTAGTGATGTACATGTCCAGAGGGGAAATCTTTCAGTAGTGATGTACATGTCCAGAGGGGAAATCTTTCAGTAGTGATGTACATGTCCAGAGGGGAAATCTTTCAGTAGTGATGTACATGTCCAGAGGGGAAATCTTTCAGTAGTGATGTACATGTCCAGAGGGGAAATCTTTCAGTAGTGATGTACATGTCCAGATGGTAAATCTTTCAGTAGTGATGTACATGTCCAGATGGTAAATCTTTCAGTAGTGATGTACATGTCCAGATGGGAAATCTTTCAGTAGTGATGTACATGTCCAGATGGTAAATCTTTCAGTAGTGATGTACATGTCCAGAGGGGAAATCTTTCAGTAGTGATGTACATGTCCAGAGGGGAAATCTTTCAGTAGTGATGTACATGTCCAGAGGGGAAATCTTTCAGTAGTGATGTACATGTCCAGAGGGGAAATCTTTCAGTAGTGATGTACATGTCCAGAGGGGAAATCTTTCTTTTCCCATCCAAGATGGCTGCTTGGTTGCTATTGATATAATATGATTAACGTAAAAATTTGTTTTTAAGGCCCCCCCCCCCCCCCCAATGTATGACGTTTAGTAGTCTATTTTTATTCTAACAGCATGACGTATCTTATATTCAACGTGCATGAAATCATTTTCCACAATATTATTTTCTGACTTCTCGACATTTTATCAAATTCATCATGGTAATTTTATGTGTCTAATTCGAAAGTGTTGTTACTATAAATAGTTTGCATTCAGCATCTTGTTTGTTGTTACTATAAATAGTTTGCATTCAGCATCTTGTTTGTTGTTACTATGAATAGTTTGCATTCAGCATCTTGTTTGAACTTAAACCTCCTCATATATATAAATATATATTCATGAAAGTCACCATTGAACTGTATGGCATAGAGCCACACATCTCTGCCGAATGTTATTTTGGTAAGATCTAAGATCAACGACTTATTACTATATATTACAATTTGTTCAATGTTAATGTTCCTACTTGTTCTACTGTCATGGTGGTTATCTGTCAATGTACCAATTTGTTAAGGAATGAATTGCGAGTTAATAGTTTCCATCGGGGTATGAACTATATTGGGCGTAGCATCCACACTAACATGAAACACGGCTAATGTAGTTCATGCCCCGATGGAAACTATTAACCCGCTATTCATTACTTATATTTACATTATTTATTCTTTTTAACGAAAATATAGCACACTTTGCATTTAAAATGTTTTTAGTCCAGATTTGCAACTTACCTTGTCACGGAACAGGTAAATAGATCATCCTTGGAACAGCGTAAACTATAAGACACGTCTTTTCTCATGACGAACGTTACCTAATAATTGTAATTGCGCATGCCCGTATCTTCGAGTGCACATGTCAGCTGTATATCATTACTTGGAAACCCTTATGTGAAATTGTATACAATCAGGTCACATACGGTCATCGAAAGAAATGCAATAGCGATGTAAATATTTTGAAATAAACCATGTTTACACTAACTGTATTTTGCTTAACCCAGGTGAGGATCGGAGGGGAAGTAGTACTAGAGGGCGTGACCACCGTCGCTGCTACATATATGGATGCATACCAATTATTGTGCACAGTCCCTGAATCAGCGAGTCATCGTTGGTCGACTGGTGGAAGTAGCAGTGTCGCTGCTGACAGTTACGAGATCTCGGTCACTAATGACGGGAGCAATTTTAGCAGTTCAACACCAGTTATTGTTCTGGACAGCACATGCCTCAATTACAGTGGATTTGGGGCAAACGTGACCATCACACTTGATGTAAGAAAAGTCTCATATTTTATCTAGCAAGTAATGCAACACATCTTAAGTCATACTTATTAATGCCACAGAGTCATAGCAATAAACGTTAAACAATTGTTTACTTACCCCACCCAGTTACCAATATTTTATATTATTTTCAGTTGATTCAAATTCCTGTTCTTCTGTCATGCTACCTTCTTCTTTCATGTCATCATGCTACCTTCTTCTGTCATGTCATCATGCTACCTTCTTCTTTCATGTCATCATGCTACCTTCTTCTGTCATGTCACCATGCTACCTTCTTTCATGTCACCATGCTACCTTCTTCTGTCATGTCACCATGCTACCTTCTTTCATGTCACCATGCTACCTTCTTCTGTCATGTCACCATGCTACCTTCTTTCATGTCATCATGCTACCTTCTTTCATGTCACCATGCTACCTTCTTTCATGTCACCATGCTACCTTCTTTCATGTCATCATGCTACCTTCTTCTTTCATGTCATCATGCTACCTTCTTTCATGTCATCATGCTACCTTCTTCTTTCATGTCATCATGCTACCTTCTGTCATGTCATCATGCTACCTTCTTTCATGTCATCATGCTACCTTCTTTCATGTCACCATGCTACCTTCTTTCATGTCACCATGCTACCTTCTTCTTTCATGTCATCATGCTACCTTCTTTCATGTCATCATGCTACCTTCTTTCATGTCATCATGCTACCTTCTTCTGTCATGTCACCATGCTACCTTCGTTCATGTCACCATGCTGTTACCTTCTTCTTTCATGTCATCATGCTACCTTCTTTCATGTCACCATGCTACCTTCTTTCATGTCACCATGCTACCTTCTTCTTTCATGTCATCATGCTACCTTCTTTCATGTCATCATGCTACCTTCTTCTTTCATGTCATCATGCTACCTTCTTCTGTCATGTCACCATGCTACCTTCTGTCATGTCATCATGCTACCTTCTTCATTCATGTCACCATGCTACCTTCTTTCATGTCACCATGCTACCTTCTTTCATGTCATCATGCTACCTTCTTCTGTCATGTCATCATGCTACCTTCTTCTTTCATGTCATCATGCTACCTTCTTCTGTCATGTCATCATGCTACCTTCTTTCATGTCATCATGCTACCTTCTTTCATGTCATCATGCTACCTTCTGTCATGTCATCATGCTACCTTCTTTCATGTCACCATGCTACCTTCTTTCATGTCACCATGCTACCTTCTTTCATGTCACCATGCTACCTTCTTTCATGTCACCATGCTACCTTCTTTCATGTCACCATGCTACCTTCTTTCATGTCATCATGCTACCTTCTTCTGTCATGTCATCATGCTACCTTCTTCTTTCATGTCATCATGCTACCTTCTTCTGTCATGTCATCATGCTACCTTCTTCTTTCATGTCATCATGCTACCTTCTTCTGTCATGTCATCATGCTACCTTCTTTCTGTTTGTCTTCTTTCATGTCATCATGCTACCTTCTTTCATGTCATCATGCTTCCTTCTTCATGTCATCATGCTACTTCTTTCATGTCATCATGCTACCTTCTTTCATGTCATCATGCTACTTCTTCTGTCTGTCATCATGCTACCTTCTTCTGTCATGTCATCATGCTACCTTCTTCTGTCATGTCATCATGCTACCTTCTTTCATGTCATCATGCTTCCTTCTTTCATGTCATCATGCTACCTTCTTCTTTCATGTCATCATGCTACCTTCTTCTGTCATGTCATCATGCTACCTTCTTCTGTCATGTCATCATGCTACCTTCTTCTTTCATGTCATCATGCTACCTTCTTCTGTCATGTCATCATGCTACCTTCTTCTGTCATGTCATCATGCTACCTTCTTTCATGTCATCATGCTTACTTCTTTCATGTCATCATGCTACCTTCTTCTGTCATGTCATCATGCTACCTTCTTCTGTCATGTCATCATGCTACCTTCTTCTGTCATGTCATCATGCTACCTTCTTCTGTCATGTCATCATGCTACCTTCTGTCATGTCATCATGCTTCCTTCTTCATGTCATCATGCTACCTTCTTTCATGTCCATGCTACTTCTTTCATGTCATCATGCTTCCTTCTTTCATGTCATCATGCTACCTTCTTCTGTCATGTCATCATGCTACCTTCTTTCATGTCACCATGCTACCTTCTTTCATGTCATCATGCTACCTTCTTCTGTCATGTCATCATGCTACCTTCTTCTGTCATGTCATCATGCTACCTTCTTTCATGTCATCATGCTTCCTTCTTTCATGTCATCATGCTTCCTTCTTTCATGTCATCATGCTACCTTCTTCTGTCATGTCATCATGCTACCTTCTTCTGTCATGTCATCATGCTACCTTCTTTCATGTCATCATGCTACCTTCTTCTTTCATGTCATCATGCTACCTTCTTTCATGTCATCATGCTACCTTCTTCTGTCATGTCACCATGCTACCTTCTTTCATGTCACCATGCTACCTTCTTCGTTCATGTCATCATGCTACCTTCTTTCATGTCACCATGCTACCTTCTTTCATGTCACCATGCTACCTTCTTCTTTCATGTCATCATGCTACCTTCTTTCATGTCATCATGCTACCTTCTTCTTTCATGTCATCATGCTACCTTCTTCTGTCATGTCACCATGCTACCTTCTTTCATGTCACCATGCTACCTTCTTCTTTCATGTCATCATGCTACCTTCTTTCATGTCACCATGCTACCTTCTTTCATGTCATCATGCTACCTTCTTCTGTCATGTCATCATGCTACCTTCTTCTTTCATGTCATCATGCTACCTTCTTCTGTCATGTCATCATGCTACCTTCTTTCATATCATCATGCTACCTTCTTTCATGTCATCATGCTACCTTCTGTCATGTCACCATGCTACCTTCTTTCATGTCACCATGCTACCTTCTTTCATGTCACCATGCTACCTTCTTTCATGTCACCATGCTACCTTCTTTCATGTCACCATGCTACCTTCTTTCATGTCATCATACTACCTTCTTCTGTCATGTCATCATGCTACCTTCTTCTTTCATGTCATCATGCTACCTTCTTCTGTCATGTCATCATGCTACCTTCTTCTTTCATGTCATCATGCTACCTTCTTCTGTCATGTCAGCATGCTACCTTCTTCTGTCATGTCATCATGCTACCTTCTTCTGTCATGTCATCATGCTACCTTCTTTCATGTCATCATGCTACCTTCTTTCATGTCATCATGCTACCTTCTTTCATGTCACCATGCTACCTTCTTTCATGTCACCATGCTACCTTCTTTCATGTCACCATGCTACCTTCTTTCATGTCACCATGCTACCTTCTTTCATGTCATCATGCTACCTTCTTCTGTCATGTCATCATGCTACCTTCTTCTTTCATGTCATCATGCTACCTTCTTCTGTCATGTCATCATGCTACCTTCTTCTGTCATGTCATCATGCTACCTTCTTTCATGTCATCATGCTTCCTTCTTTCATGTCATCATGCTACCTTCTTTCATGTCATCATGCTACCTTCTTTCATGTCATCATGCTACCTTCTTCTGTCATGTCATCATGCTACCTTCTTCTGTCATTTCATCATGCTACCTCTTCTGTCATGTCATCATGCTACCTTCTTTCATGTCATCATGCTACCTTCTGTCATGTCATCATGCTACCTTCTTCTGTCATGTCATCATGCTACCTTCTTCTTTCATGTCATCATGCTACCTTCTTCTGTCATGTCATCATGCTACCTTCTTCTGTCATGTCATCATGCTACCTTCTTTCATGTCATCATGCTACCTTCTTTCATGTCATCATGCTACCTTCTTCTGTCATGTCATCATGCTACCTTCTTATGTCATGTCATCATGCTACCTTCTTCTTTCATGTCATCATGCTACCTTCTGTCATGTCATCATGCTTCCTTCTTTCATGTCATCATGCTACCTTCTTTCATGTCATCATGCTACCTTCTTTCATGTCATCATGCTACCTTCTTCTTTCATGTCACCATGCTACCTTCTTCTGTCATGTCATCATGCTACCTTCTTTCATGTCATCATGCTACCTTCTTTCATGTCACCATGCTACCTTCTTTCATGTCACCATGCTACCTTCTTCTTTCATGTCATCATGCTACCTTCTTCTTTCATGTCATCATGCTACCTTCTTTCATGTCATCATGCTTCCTTCTTTCATGTCATCATGCTACCTTCTTCTGTCATGTCATCATGCTACCTTCTTTCATGTCATCATGCTACCTTCTTCTTTCATGTCACCATGCTACCTTCTTTCATGTCATCATGCTACCTTCTTCTTTCATGTCATCATGCTACCTTCTTCTTTCATGTCATCATGCTACCTTCTTCTTTCATGTCATCATGCTACCTTCTTCTTTCATGTCATCATGCTACCTTCTTTCATGTCATCATGCTTCCTTCTTTCATGTCATCATGCTACCTTCTTCTTTCATGTCATCATGCTACCTTCTTTCATGTCACCATGCTACCTTCTTCTTTCATGTCATCATGCTACCTTCTTCTTTCATGTCATCATGCTACCTTCTTCTTTCATGTCATCATGCTACCTTCTTCTTTCATGTCATCATGCTTCCTTCTTTCATGTCATCATGCTACCTTCTTCTTTCATGTCACCATGCTACCTTCTGTCATGTCATCATGCTTCCTTCTTTCATGTCATCATGCTTCCTTCTTTCATGTCATCATGCTTCCTTCTTTCATGTCATCATGCTACCTTCTTCTTTCATGTCACCATGCTACCTTCTGTCATGTCATCATGCTACCTTCTTTCATGTCATCATGCTACCTTCTTTCATGTCATCATTCTACCTTCTTCTGTCATGTCATCATGCTTCCTTCTTCTTTCATGTCATCTTGCTACCTTCTTTCATGTCATCATGCTACCTTCTTTCATGTCACCATGCTTCCTTCTTTCATGTCATCATGCTACCTTCTTTTTCATGTCATCATGCTACCTTCTTCTTTCATGTCATCATGCTACCTTCTTCGTTCATGTCACCATGCTACCTTCTTCTGTCATGTCATCATGCTACCTTCTTTTTCATGTCATCATGCTACCTTCTTTCATGTCATCATGCTACCTTCTTTCATGTCACCATGCTACCTTCTTCTGTCATGTCACCATGCTACCTTCTGTCATGTCATCATGCTACCTTCTTTCATGTCATCATGCTACCTTCTGTCATGTCATCATGCTGCCTTCTTCTTTCATGTCATCATGCTACCTTCTTTCATGTCATCATGCTACCTTCTTCTTTCAATGTAATTTCCAATTTGTTTGTTTACCATCCAGCTATTGTTTGTCGACGAATACCCCGGATGACCCTCAAAACAGTATTTCAGGCAAAGATAGGCAGTCCAGTAAAACCACCGACCTTCTGGAAGCCAGTTTGGATAATTTCCTCACATACAAGAATTTGACATACTCAGTGGGATTTGAACCTACAGCTGTGAGATGCAAGTGATTAGAACTTAGCCACTCGACCCATATTCCAATTTGTACTGTTCCTAATAATGTGCTTGTAGTATTTCGTTTCTTACAAATGAAGAAAAATAATGTCCTCATACACATGATGTGGCAGGCACGCAGGGAAACATAATGTCCTCATGCACATAATGTGGCAGGCACACAGGGAAACATAATGTCCTCATGCACATGATGTGGCAGGCACACAGGGAAACATAATGTCCTCATACACATGATGTGGCAGGCACACAGGGAAACATAATGTCCTCATACACATGATGTGGCAGGCAGACAGGGAAACATAATGTCCTCATGCACATGATGTGGCAGGCACACAGGGAAACATACACATGATGTGGCAGGCACGCAGGGAAACATAATGTCCTCATACACATGATGTGGCAGGCACACAGGGAAACATACACATGATGTGGCAGGCACGCAGGGAAACATAATGTCCTCATACACATGATGTGGCAGGCAGACAGGGAAACATAATGTCCTCATGCACATGATGTGGCAGGCACACAGGGAAACATAATGTCCTCATACACATGATGTGGCAGGCACGCAGGGAAACATAATGTCCTCATACACATGATGTGGCAGGCAGACAGGGAAACATAATGTCCTCATACACATGATGTGGCAGGCACACAGGGAAACATAATGTCCTCATACACATGATGTGGCAGGCACACAGGGAAACATAATGTCCTCATACACATGATGTGGCAGGCACGCAGGGAAACATAATGTCCTCATACACCCTCATGGTCGAGTGGTTACGGTTGCTGACTTGTATACCACTATAACCTATCACCACTGATGGGCACAGGTTCGAGCCCCGCTCAGAGTGTTACTTCATATGAAAAGGTTATCAGTTTCTTACGGAGGTTAATGTACAAAGTACTGGTTAACTGCTGGAGCCTGCCCAGGAAAGGTGTTGTTAGGTAAACTGTCCGTCGCTCAAATGGGCAACTGGTAGCGACGTTAAATAAACTCTACCTCTCTCATGGGTGTGGATTCCATCACGAATCAGGTCTCAAGCTGGATTTTACGATGTTGTAAGAATTTGTTTCGCAATGGAGATAAAATAAATTTGTATAAAATATTCTTTTTAGGGAAATTACTGCCTCATTGATGGAACATGCTATGCTGAAGGAGTTATGAAGACAGGACAGACATGTAGTTACTGTGCAGTAGCCCTCAATCAGTTTGATTGGTCATTGAAAACTGACTTCTGTCTGATAGATGCAACTTGTTACAACAATGCCACTACAAAACCACAGGACACGTGCAAGTACTGTCACGTGACATATGATCCCATTGATTGGACAGTTGACAATGAAACTGGTAAGCCTGCACAAGCATTTTTTCTTACTGTATGGCTCATTCTAGAGGGCGATGTGGGCGAAATAGTCGCCCTAGCAACCCTGACCTTTCCCTCTGGGGGCCCCACTTCTCCATACTAATTTTCATGCAGTATTGTGTCCAGTAAGATACATTGGCCCATTATAAAGCACTTGTTCTATTCAAATGTTGTATTTAATGGTGGTGCTGTACATTTTAAGCATATTTTGTTGAAATTTATTAAATAACGCCATTTAAAGACATGATCACGAGCTTTCTCACTTCTCCCAAACATTCTCACCTAGAATGAACCCTGTTACTATGATCACCAGTTGATCAGCTGGTACTGAAATAATATACAGTCAAACCTGTCTTAGCGGCAAGCCAAGGGAACTACAGAAAGTGGCTGCTTAATAGAGGACAAATATATAATAAAACAACATATTGGGAATCTGGAAACTGGCTGCTTAATACAGGTTGGCTGCTTAACCCATTCAACACCAAGTAACTGACATGGACTGGTCCATGATATTTTTAGACCAATAAATTAATAACAAAATTACATTTGGATCAGTTCATTTATCAAAATGGGTAATTTTTTTCTAAAAATAGTTATATTACTTGAAAAAAGTGCAGATCCTGATGAGACGGCTCGTCACGAGCCGGCTCATCTGGATCTACCCTTTTTTGTAAGCCAATTTAGAGGTCTGTGGTGTTGAAAGGGTTAATGGAGGTGACCACTAACACAGGTTTGACTGCACTGTAATTACAATGGTTGAAAACATGTTTAGAATATCTTGTTTGACTGGTGTTATACATATTTAAGAAACTCACAAATTCCCTAATAAAAAGTTTCTGAACTGCACAGTCCATCAGAAAGTATCTATTTATAAACTAATGGTTCTCAAGTATTGAAAATTCTAGTAGCTGCAAAAACTATAGATTATTTAAACACAAATTTGAAACACATAACATGAATTTCATTATTGATTAGAATGTCTTGTTTCTTGTTAAGTATGCAGTTAATTGAAAAATATTGATTAATTGTAAATTATAGGAGACTAAATATTATGTATTATTAACATATTAACAAATTATGAATATTAAAAATAATACTATGACAAAATACAGAACTTATTGAAAATAATATCAATGAATAGACTTAACCCGTAACCTGCTGAATAAATTAACGGAATGTTCAAACAACATAGATCCAGATCAGCCGCGGCGTAGCGCTTTTAGCTCCATTATCCGAATAGCAAAGAGCCTGATCAAACGGTACATTATGTGTGCACAAGCGACTTTAGTCATGATTAGCAGGTTACATTCTGTGTGCACAAGCAACTTTAGTCATGATTAGCAGGTTACATTCTGTGTGCACAAGCGACTTTAGTCATGATTAGCAGGTTACGGGTTATATCAAGATTATATATGATAGTGAAAAAGCGCGTGTTTTTCTTCAGATTTGACCCCTTATCACATTTTATCAAATAAAACTATTAACTATCAGCTTCCAATTAGCAAACCACTGTCAATCTGACCTTCTTTTTATATCAATTGGATATAGAGTCAAACCTGTCTTATGCAGCCAGCCAAGGGACTCACAGAAAGACACCTTATGAACATCAATAGTTCCCGAATCCTTGTATGCCAGGCTCAACCATTGTTTAACTAGCTGGCAGCTCACCAACCGGCCATATCAGAATGACCCCCCCCCCGACGTGGTTCGGACCTTCGACCTCCCACATGTTAATCATTAGTTACTAATCCCTCACTATTGTATCGGATGAACACTTGTATAAATCATTAGTTACTAATCCCTCACTATTGTATCGGATAGACACTTGTATTAATCATTAGTTATTGATCCCTCACTATTGTATCGGATAGACACTTGTATTAATCATTAGTTATTGATCCCTCACTATTGTATCGGATGAACACTTGTATAAATCATTAGTTACTAATCCCTCACTATTGTATCGGATAGACACTTGTATTAATCATTAGTTATTGATCCCTCACTATTGTATCGGATGAACACTTGTATAAATACTTCCCACTTCTTTCAGCATCGTGCCTGGCAACAGCAGAGGAAGATGGCATTAAGGGCTACATAATAGCAATCATCTTGGTGGTCGTGTTACTGGTACTGGTCGGTGGGGCTGTTGGCGGCTACTTCCTATGGAAGAAACATACGACAACTAAGTCAGTTCTTTTTATTTTTGTCAAAAGTCTCATGTGAGATCAAACTTCTGCCAAAATTGGTTAGAAATGGGGGCAATATTTTGTGTTTGCTCTATATAAATCTTCACACAAAGACCCAGGTCCATTCCTACAAGGTCCATTCCTACAAGGTCCATTCCTACAAGGTCCATTCCTACAAGGTCCATTCCTACAAGGTCCATTCCTACAAGGTCCATACCTACAAGATCCATTCCTATAAGGTCCATTCCTACAAGGTCCATTCCTACAAGGTCCATTCCTACAAGGTCCATTCCTACAAGGTCCATTCCTACAAGATCCATTCCTACAAGGTCCATTCCTACAAGGTCCATTCCTACAAGGTCCATTCCTACAAGGTCCATTCCTACAAGGTCCATACCTACAAGGTATATTCCGGTCCATTCCTACAAGGTCCATTCCTACAAGGTCCATTCCTACAAGGTCCATTCCTACAAGGTCCATACCTACAAGGTCCATTCCTACAAGGTCCATTCCTACAAGGTCCATTCCTACAATGTCCATTCCTACAAGGTCCATACCTACAAGGTCCATTCCTACAAGGTCCATTCCTACAAGGTCCATTCCTACAAGGTCCATTCCTACAAGGTCCATTCCTACAATGTCCATTCCTACAAGGTCCATACCTACAAGGTCCATTCCTACAAGGTCCATTCCGGTCCATTCCTACAAGGTACATACCTACAAGGTCCACACCTACAAGGTCCATTCCTACAAGGTCCCTACCTACAAGGTCCATTCCTACAAGGTCCATTCATACAAGGTCCATTCCGGTCCATACCTACAAGGTCCATACCTACAAGGTCCACACCTACAAGGTCCATACCTACAAGTTCCATTCCTACAAGGTACCTACCTACAAGGTCCATTCCTACAAGAGCCATACCTACAAGGTCCATTCATACAAGGTCCATTCCGGTCCATACCTACAAGGTCCATTCATAAAAGGTCCATTCATACAAGGTCCATTCCGGTCCATACCTACAAGGTCCATTCATACAAGGTCCGTTCCGGTCCATACCTACAAGGTCCATACCTACAAGGTCCACACCTACAAGGTCCATACCTACAAGTTCCATTCCTACAAGGTACATTCCTACAAGGTCCATACCTACAAGGTCCATTCCTACAAGGTCCATACCTACAAGGTCCAAACCTACAAGGTCCATTCCTACAAGGTCCATACCTACAAGGTCATTCCTACAAGGTCCATTCCTACAAGGTCCATTCCGGTCCATTCCTACAAGGTCCATACCTACAAGGTCCATTCCTACAAGGTCCATTCCCACAAGGTCCATTCCTACAAGGTCCATTCCCACAAGGTCCATTCCTACAAGTTCCATTCCTACAATGTCCATACCTACAATGTCCATTCCTACAAGGTCCATACCTACAAGGTCCATTCCCACAAGGTCCATTCCTACAAGGTCCATTCCCACAAGGTCCATTCCTACAAGTTCCATTCCTAAAATGTCCATACCTACCAGGTCCACACCTACAAGTTCCATTCCTACAAGGTCCATTCCTACAAGGTCCATTCCTACAAGGTCCATTCCGGTCATACCTACAAGGTCCATACCTACAAGGTCCATACCTACAAGGTCCATTCCTACAAGTTCCATTCCGGTCCATTCCTACAAGGTCCATACCTACAAGGTCCATTCCTACAAGGTCCATAACTACAATGTCTATTCCGGTCCATTCCTACAAGGTCCATTCTGGTCCATTCCTACCAGGTCCACACCTACAAGGTCCATACCTACAAGGTCCATTCCTACAAGTTCCATTCCGTTCCATTCCTACAAGGTCCATACCTACAAGGTCCATTCCTACAAGGTCCATACCTACAATGTCCATTCCTACAAGGTCCATTCCTACAAGGTCTATTCCGGTCCATACCTACAAGGTCCATTCCTACAAGGTCCATACCTACAAGGTCCATACCTACAAGGTCCATTCCTACAAGGTCCATTCCTACAAGGTTCATACCTACAAGGTCTATTCCGGTCCATTCCTACCAGGTCCATACCTACAAGGTCCATTCCTACAAGGTCCATACCTACAGGGTCCATTTCGGTCCATTCCTACCAGGTCCACACCTACAAGGTCCATACCTACAAGTTCCACTCTTACAAAGTCCATACCTACAAGGTCCATACCTACAAGGTCCATTCCTACAAGGTCCATTCCGGTCCATTCCTACAAGGTCCATACCGACAAGGTCCATTCCTACAAGGTCCATAACTACAAGGTCTATTCCGGTCCATTCCTTCAAGGTCCATACCTACAAGGTCCATACCTACAAGGTCCAAACCTACAAGGTCCATTCCGGTCCATTCCTACCAGGTCCACACCTACAAGGTCCATTCCTACAAGGTCCATTCCTACAAGGTCCATACCTACAAGGTCCATTCCTACAAGGTCCATTCCTACCAGGTCCACACCTACAAGGTCCATTCCTACAAGGTCCATTCCTACAAGGTCCATACCTACAAGGTCCATTCCTACAAGGTCCCTACCTACAAGGTCCATTCCTACAAGAGCCATACCTACAAGGTCCATTCATACAAGGTCCATTCATACAAGGTCCATTCCGGTCCATACCTACAAGGTCCATACCTACAAGGTCCATTCCCACAAGGTCCATTCCTACAAGGTCCATACCTACAAGGTCCATACCTACAAGGTCCATTCCCACAAGGTCCATTCCTACAAGGTCCATTCCTACAAGGTCCATTCCGGTCCATTCCTACAAGGTCCATACCTACAAGGTCCAAACCTACAAGGTGCATTCCTACAAGGTCCATTCCTACAAGGTCCATACCTACAAGGTCCATTCCTACAAGGTCCCTACCTACAAGGTCCATTCCTACAAGGTCCATTCATACAAGGTCCATTCCGGTCCATACCTACAAGGTCCATACCTACAAGGTCCATTCCTACAAGGTCCATACCTACAAGGTCCATTCTGGTCCATTCCTACAAGGTCCATACCTACAAGGTCCATTCCTACAAGGTCCATTCCTACAAGTTCCATTCCGGTCCATTCCTACAAGGTCCATACCTACAAGGTCCATTCCTACAAGGTCCATAACTACAAGGTCTATTCCGGTCCATTCCGGTCCATTCCTACCAGGTCCACACCTACAAGGTCCATACCTACAAGGTCCATTCCTACAAGTTCCATTCCTGGTCCATTCCTACAAGGTCCATACCTACAAGGTCCATTCCTACAAGGTCCATACCTACAAGGTCCATTCCTACAAGGTCCATTCCTACAAGGTCCCTACCTACAAGGTCCATTCCTACAAGGTCCATACCTACAAGGTCCATACCTACAAGGTCCATTCCTACAAGGTCCATTCCTACAAGGTCCATTCCTACAAGGTCCATACCTACAAGGTATATTCCGGTCAATTCCTACCAGGTCCATACCTACAAGGTCCATTCCTACAAGGTCCATACCTACAGGGTCCATTTCGGTCCATTCCTACCAGGTCCACACCTACAAGGTCCATACCTACAAGTTCCACTCTTACAAAGTCCATTCCTACAAGGTCCATACCTACAAGGTCCATTCCTACAAGGTCCATTCCGGTCCATTCCTACAAGGTCCATACCGACAAGGTCCATTCCTACAAGGTCCATAACTACAAGGTCTATTCCGGTCCATTCCTTCAAGGTCCATACTTACAAGGTCCATACCTACAAGGTCCAAACCTACAAGGTCCATTCCGGTCCATTCCTACCAGGTCCACACCTACAAGGTCCATTCCTACAAGGTCCATTCCTACAAGGTCCATACCTACAAGGTCCATTCCTACAAGGTCCATTCCTACCAGGTCCACACCTACAAGGTCCATTCCTACAAGGTCCATTCCTACAAGGTCCATACCTACAAGGTCCATTCCTACAAGGTCCCTACCTACAAGGTCCATTCCTACAAGAGCCATACCTACAATTTCCATTCATACAAGGTCCATTCCGGTCCATACCTACAAGGTCCATACCTACAAGGTCCATTCCCACAAGGTCCATTCCTACAAGGTCCATACCTACAAGGTCCATACCCACAAGGTCCATTCCCACAAGGTCCATTCCTACAAGGTCCATTCCTACAAGGTCCATTCTGGTCCATTCCTACAAGGTCCATACCTACAAGGTCTATTCCGGTCCATTCCTACAAGGTCCATACCTACAAGGTCCAAACCTACAAGGTGCATTCCTACAAGGTCCATTCCTACAAGGTCCATACCTACAAGGTCCATTCCTACAAGGTCCCTACCTACAAGGTCCATTCCTACAAGGTCCATTCATACAAGGTCCATTCCGGTCCATACCTACAAGGTCCATACCTACAAGGTCCATTCCTACAAGGTCCATACCTACAAGGTCCATTCTGGTCCATTCCTACAAGGTCCATTCCTACAAGGTCCATACCTACAAGGTCCATTCCAATCCAGTCCTACAAGCTCCAAACCTACAAGGTCCATTCCTACAAGGTCCATACCTACAAGGTCATTCCTACAAGGTCCATTCATACAAGGTCCATTCCTACAAGGTCCATTCCAGTCCATACCTATAAGGTCCATTCCTACAAGGTCCATTCCCACAAGGTCCATTCCTACAAGGTCCATTCCCACAAGGTCCATTCCTACAAGGTCTATACCTACAAGTTCCATACCTACAAGGTCCATTCCTATAAGATCCATACCTACAAGGTCCATACCTACAAGGTCCATTCCCACAAGGTCCATTCCTACAAGGTCCATTCCCACAAGGTCCATTCCTACAAGGTCCATTCCCACAAGGTCCATTCCTACAAGTTCCATTCCTACAATGTCCATACCTACCAGGTCCACACCTACAAGTTCCATTCCTACAAGGTCCATTCCTACAAGGTCCATTCCTACAAGGTCCATACCTACAAGGTCCATTCCTACAAGGTCCATACCTACAAGTTCCATTCCTACAAGGTCCATTCCTACAAGTTCCATTCCAGTCCATTCCTACAAGGTCCATACCTACAAGGTCCATTCCTACAAGGTCCATAACTACAAGGTCTATTCCAGTCCATTCCTACAAGGTCCATTCCGGTCCATTCCTACCAGGTCCACACCTACAAGGTCCACACCTACAAGGTCCATTCCTACAAGGTCCATTCCTACAAGTTCCATTCCGTTCCATTCCTACAAGGTCCATACCTACAAGGTCTATTCCTACAAGGTCCATAACTACAAGGTCTATTCCGGTCCATTCCTACAAGGTCCATTCCGGTCCATTCCTACCCGGTCCACACCTACAAGGTCCATTCCTACAAGGTCCATTCCTACAAGGTCCATACCTACAAGGTCCAAACCTACAAGGTGCATTCCTACAAGGTCCATTCCTACAAGGTCCCTACCTACAAGGTCCATTCCTACAAGAGCCATTCCGGTCCATTCCTACAAGGTCCATTCCTACAAGTTCCATTCCGGTCCATTCCTACAAGGTCCATTCTGGTCCATTCCTACAAGGTCCATACCTACAAGGTCCATTCCTACAAGGTCCATTCCGGTCCAACCTACAAGGTCCATACCTACAAGTTCCATTCCTACAAGGTCCATTCCTACAAGGTCCATTCCTACAAGGTCTATTCCAGTCCATTACTATAAGGTCTATACCTACAAGGTCCGTTCCGGTCCATTCCTACAAGGTCCATTCCTACAAGGTCCATACCTACAAGGTCCATTCCTACAAGGTCCATTCCTACAAGGTCCATTCCTACAAGGTCCATTCCTACAAGGTCCATACCTACAAGGTCCATTCCTACAAGGTCCATTCCTACAAGTTCCATTCCGGTCCATTCCTACAAGGTCCATACCTACAAGGTCCATTCCAACAAGGTCCATAACTACAAGGTCCATTCCGGTCCATTCCTACCAGGTCCATTCCGGTCCATTCCTACCTGGTCCACACCTACAAGGTCCATTCCTACAAGGTCCATTCCTACAAGGTCCAAACCTACAAGGTCCATTCCTACAAGGTCCATTCCTACAAGGTCCCTACCTACAAGGTCCATTCCTACAAGGTCCATTCCTACAAGTTCCATTCCGGTCCATTCCTACAAGGTCCATACCTACAAGGTCCATTCCAACAAGGTCCATAACTACAAGGTCCATTCCGGTCCATTCCTACCAGGTCCACACCTACAAGGTCCATTCCTACAAGGTCCATTCCTACAAGGTCCATACCTACAAGGTCCATTCCTACAAGGTCCATACCTACAAGGTATATTCCGGTCCATTCCTATAAGGTTTATTCCTACAAGGTCCATTCCTACAAGGTCCATTCCTACAAGGTCCATACCTACAAGGTCCATTCCTACAAGGTCCATACCTACAAGGTCCATTCCTACAAGGTCCATACCTACAAGGTCCATTCCGGTCCATTCCTACAAGGTCCATACCTACAAGGTCCATTCCAACAAGGTCCATAACTACAAGGTCCATTCCGGTCCATTCCGGTCCATTCCTACCAGGTCCACACATACAAGGTCCATTCCTACAAGGTCCATACCCACAAGGTCCAAACCTACAAGGTGCATTCCTACAAGGTCCATTCCTACAAGGTCCATTCCTACAAGGTCCATACCTATAAGGTCCATTCCTACAAGGTCCATACCTACAAGGTCCATACCTACAAGGTCCATTCCTACAAGGTCCATACCTACAAGGTCCATTCCTACAAGGTCCATTCCTACAAGGTCCATTCCTACAAGGTCCATTCCTACAAGGTCCATTCCTACAAGGTCCATTCCGGTCCATTCCTACAAGGTCCATACCTACAAGGTCCATACCTACAAGGTTCCTACAAGTCCATTCCGGTCCATTCCTACAAGGTCCATACCTACAAGGTCCATTCCTACAAGGTCCATAACTACAAGGTCTATTCCGGTCCATTCCTACAAGGTCCATTCTGGTCCATTCCTACCAGGTCCACACCTACAAGGTCCATTCCTACAAGGTCCATTCCTACAAGGTCCATTCCGGTCCATTCCTACAAGGTCCATTCCTACAAGGTCCATACCTACAAGGTCCATACCTACAAGGTCCATTCCTACAAGGTCCATACCTACAAGGTCTATTCCGGTCCATTCCTACAAGGTCCATTCCTACAAGGTCCATACCTACAAGGTCCATACCTACAAGGTCCATTCCTACAAGGTCCATTCCTACAAGGTCCATTCCTACAAGGTCTGTCCATTCCTACAAGGTCCATACCTACAAGGTCCATTCCTACAAGGTCCATACCTACAAGGTCTATTCCGGTCCATTCCTACAATGTCCATTCCTACAAGGTCCATACCTACAAGGTCCATACCTACAAGGTCCATACCTACAAGGTCCATACCTACAAGGTCCATTCCTACAAGGTCCATTCCGGTCCATTCCTACAAGGTCCATACCTACAAGGTCCATTCCTACAAGGTCCATACCTACAAGGTCCATTCCGGTCCATTCCTACAAGGTCCATACCTACAAGGTCCATACCTACAAGGTCCATTCCTACAAGGTCCATACCTACAAGGTCCATTCCTACAAGGTCCATTCCTACAAGGTCCATTCCTACAAGGTCCATTCCTACAAGGTCCATTCCTACAAGGTCCATACCTACAAGGTCCATACCTACAAGGTCCATACCTACAAGGTCCATTCCTACAAGATCCATTCCTACAAGGTCCATTCCTACAAGGTCCATTCCTACAAGGTCCATTCCGGTCCATACCTACAAGGTCCATTCCTACAAGGTCCATTCCTACAAGGTCCATTCCTACAAGGTCCATACCTACAAGGTCCATACCTACAAGGTCCATTCCTACAAGGTCCATTCCTACAAGGTCCATTCCTACAAGGTCCATTCCGGTCCATTCCTACAAGGTCCATACCTACAAGGTCCATACCTACAAGGTCCATTCCTACAAGGTCCATTCCTACAAGGTCCATACCTACAAGGTCCATTCCTACAAGGTCCATACCTACAAGGTCCATTCCTACAAGGTCCATTCCTACAAGGTCCATTCCGGTCCATTCCTACAAGGTCCATTCCTACAAGGTCCATTCCTACAAGGTCCATACCTACAAGGTCCATTCGGTCCATTCCTACAAGGTCCATACCTACAAGGTCCATTCCTACAAGGTCCATTCCTACAAGTTCCATTCCGGTCCATTCCTACAAGGTCCATACCTACAAGGTCCATTCCTACAAGGTCCATACCTACAAGGTCTATTCCGGTCCATTCCTACAAGGTCCATTCTGGTCCATTCCTACCAGGTCCACACCTACAAGGTCCATTCCTACAAGGTCCATTCCTACAAGTT
>CM026389.1:62415806-62433006 GCA_014843695.1 Archivesica marissinica | reverse complement strand
CCAACGGGAACCCTGGTGTGAATCTTGGAACCCAGATATATCGTTGCTTATTTATACAAGATTGTACCGCTGAGCTGGTCGGCTACAACACATACAAACATTTGCTCTTCTCTAGCCCTATTAGCAATATAATACACCAGGAATGAAGTCTAGAGAGTGATTAACCCTTAGCCGGCATAGTAAATAAAGTTACATTTGCAAACAACATTGATCCAGATCAGCAGCATGTTAGCACCACGTCTGATCAGGCTCTATGTTGTTTGCTCTTCAACCATGTGATTTAACTCCACTATCCGAATAGCAAACAGCATAGAGCTTGATCTTACGGCATATAATTCTGATCTGGCTCTATGCTGTTTGCAAAAGTGATTTTATCTGCCACTAGCGTGCATGTGGTAAGAACTTGTTTCGCAGTTACTATTGAGCTTACATATATTTGTATAAAGCTAACATTTATTTTACCAGGGCTGTTGATAATATTGATGGTACTAAATCTCAAATTATGGAGACTGGTTACCTAACACCGAGTGAAGCAACTGATAATACTGTCACAGAGTCTGAATTAGATTATACCGGCTTTGCACTGGACAAAACGGTAAGTTTTATCCCATTATGATGCCATGGTACAGTAGAGACTATAACAATCTCAATGGTACAGTAGAGACTATAACAATCTCAATGGTACAGTAGAGACTATAACAATCTCAATGGTACAGTAGAGACAATAACAATCTCAATGGTACAGTAGAGGCTATATCAATCGCAATGGTACAGTAGAGACTATAACAATATCAATGGTACAGTATAGACTATAACAATATCAATGGTACAGTAGAGACTATATCAATCTCAATGGTACAGTAGATACTATAACAATCTCAATGGTACAGTAGAGACTATATCAATCTCAATGGTACAGTAGATACTATAACAATCTCAATGGTACAGTAGAGACTATATCAATCGCAATGGTACAGTAGATACTATAACAATCTCAATGGTACAGTAGATACTATAACAATCCCAATGGTACAGTAGAGACTATAACAATATCAATGGTACAGTAGAGACTATAACAATCTCAATGGTACAGTAGATACTAAAACAATCCCAATGGTACAGTAGATACTATAACAATATCAATGGTACAGTAGAGACTATAACAATCTCAATGGTACAGTAGATACTATAACAATCTCAATGGTACAGTAGATACTATAACAATCTCAATGGTACAGTAGATACTATAACAATATCAATGGTACAGTAGAGGCTAGAACAATCTCAATGGTACAGTAGATACTATAACAATCTCAATGGTACAGTAGATACTATAACAATCTCAATGGTACAGTAGATACTATAACAATATCAATGGTACAGTAGATACTATAACAATCTCAATGGTACAGTAGAGGCTAGAACAATCTCAATGGTACAGTAGATACTATAACAATCTCAATGGTACAGTAGATACTATAACAATCTCAATGGTACAGTAGAGACTATAACAATATCAATGGTACAGTAGAGGCTAGAACAATCTCAATGGTACAGTAGAGACTATAACAATCTCAATGGTACAGTAGAGGCTAGAACAATCTCAATGGTACAGTAGAGACTATAACAATCTCAATGGTACAGTAGATACTAAAACAATCTCAATGGTACAGTAGAGGCTATAGCAATCTCAATGGTACAGTAGATACTAAAACAATCTCAGTTATACAGTAGAGACTATAACAATCTCAATGGTACAGTAGATACTAAAACAATCTCAGTTATACAGTAGAGACTATAACAATCTCAATGGTACAGTATATACTAAAACAATCTCAGTTATACAGTAGAGACTATAACAATCTCAATGGTACAGTAGAGACTATAAAAATCTCAATGGTACAGTAGAGGCTATAACAATCTCAGTCGTACAGTAGAGACTAAAACAATCTCAATGTCACAGTAGAGACTATAACAATCTCAATGGTACAGTAGAGACTGTAACAATCTCAATGGTACAGTAGAGACTGTAACAATCTCAATGGTACAGTAGATACTATAACAATATCAATGGTACCGTAGAGACTATAACAATCTCAATGGTACAGTAGGAACTATTTAACAATCTCAATAGTACAGTTGAGACTATAACAAACCCAATTGTACAGTAGAGACTATAACAATCTCAATGGTACAGCAGAGACTATATCAATCTCAATGGTACAGTAGATACTCTAACAATCTAAATGGTACAGTAGATACTATAACAATCTCAATGGTACAGTAGAGACTATAACAATCTCAGTGGTACAGTAGGAACTATTTAACAATCTCAATGGTACAGCAGAGACTATATCAATCTCAATGGTACAGTAGATACTATATCAATCTCAATGGTACAGTAGATACTATAACAATCTCAATGGTACAGTAGATACTATAACAATATCAATGGTACAGTAGATACTATAACAATCTCAATGGTACAGTAGATACTATAACAATCTCAATGGTACAGTAGATACTATAACAATATCAATGGTACAGTAGATACTATAACAATCTCAATGGTACAGTAGAGACTATATCAATCGCAATGGTACAGTAGATACTATAACAATATCAATGGTACAGTAGATACTATAACAATCTCAATGGTACAGTAGATACTATAACAATATCAATGGTACAGTAGATACTATAACAATCTCAATGGTACAGTAGATACTATAACAATATCAATGGTACAGTAGAGACTATAACAATCTCAATGGTACAGTAGATACTATAACAATATCAATGGTACAGTAGATACTATAACAATATCAATGGTACAGTAGATACTATAACAATCTCAATGGTACAGTAGATACTATAACAATCTCAATGGTACAGTAGATACTATAACAATCTCAATGGTACAGTAGATACTATAACAATCTCAATGGTACAGTAGAGGCTAGAACAATCTCAATGGTACAGTAGATACTATAACAATCTCAATGGTACAGTAGATACTATAACAATATCAATGGTACAGTAGATACTATAACAATCTCAATGGTACAGTAGATACTATAACAATCTCAATGGTACAGTAGATACTATAACAATATCAATGGTACAGTAGAGGCTAGAACAATCTCAATGGTACAGTAGATACTATAACAATCTCAATGGTACAGTAGATACTATAACAATCTCAATGGTACAGTAGATACTATAACAATATCAATGGTACAGTAGAGACTATAACAATATCAATGGTACAGTAGAGAGACTATAATCTCAATGGTACAGTAGAGATTATATCAATCTCAATGGTACAGTAGATACTAAAACAATCTCAGTTTATACAGTAGAGGCTATAACAATCTCAATGGTGAAGTAGATACTATAACAATCTCAATGGTACAGTAGAGACTATAACAATCTCAATGGTACAGTAGAGGCTATTAAAATTTCAGTCATATAATAGAGACTATAACAATCTCAATGGTACAGTAGAGACTATAACAATCTCAATGGTACAGTAGATACTATAACAATATCAATGGTACAGTAGAGACTATAACAATCTCAATGGTACAGTAGGGGCTATAACTATCTCAATGGTACAGTAGATACTATAACAATCTCAATGGTACAGTAGAGGCTAGAACAATCTCAATGGTACAGTAGATACTATAACAATCTCAATTACAGTAGAGACTATAACAATCTCAATGGTACAGTAGAGAGACTATAATCTCAATGGTACAGTAGAGATTATATCAATCTCAATGGTACAGTAGATACTAAAACAATCTCAATGGTACAGTAGAGACTATAACAATCTCAATGGTTTCATAGAGACTATATATATCTCAATGGTACAGTAGATACGATAACAATCTCAATGGTACAGTAGAGACTATATCTATCTCAATGGTACCGTAGAGACTATAACTATCAAAGGTACAGTAGAGACTATAACAATCTAAATGGTACAGTAGAGGCTATATCAATCTTAATGGTACAGTAGAGAATATATCAATCTCAATAGTACAGTAGATACTAAAACAAGCTCAATGATACAGTAGAGGCTTTAACAATCTCAGTGGTACAGTAGGGACTATATCAATCGCAATGGTACAGTAGAGACTATATCAATCTCAATGGTACAGTAGAGACTATAACTATCTCAATGGTACAGTAGTGACTATAACAATCTCAATGGTACAGTAGAGACTATATCAATCTCAATGGTACAGTAAAGACTAAAACAATCTCAATGGTACAGTAGAGACTAAAACAATCTCAATGGTACAGTAGAGACTATAACAATATCAATGGTACAGTAGAGGCTATAACAATCTCAATGGCACAGTAGAGGCTGTATCAATCACAATGGTACAGTAGATACTAAAATAATCTTAGTTATACAGTAGAGACTAGAACAATCTCAATGGTACAGTATATACTAAAACAATCTCAATGGTACAGTAGAGACTATAACAATCTCAATGGTACAGTAGAGGCTATAGCAATCTCAATGGTACAGTATATACTAAAACAATCTCAATGGTACAGTAGAGACTATAACAATCTCAATGGTACAGTAGAGGCTATAGCATTCTCAGTCGTACAGTAGAGACTATAATAATATCAATGGTACAGTAGAGACTATAATAATATCAATGGTACAGTAGATACTAAAACAATCTCAATGGTACAGTAGATACTATAACAATCTCAATGGTACAGTAGAGACTATAACAATATCAATGGTACAGTAGAGACTATAACAATCTCAATGGTACAGTAGAGACTATATCAATCCAATGGTACAGTAGAACTATAACAATCTCAATGGTACAGTAGATACTATAACAATCTCAATGGTACAGTAGATACTATATCAATCTCAATGGTACAGTAGAGACTATAACAATCTCAATGGTACAGTAGAACTATACATCTCAATGGTACAGTAGAGACTATAACAATCTCAATGGTACAGTAGAGACTATATCAATCTCAATGGTACAGTAGAGACTATAACAATCTCAATGGTACAGTAGAGACTATATCAATCTCAATGGTACAGTAGAGACTATAACAATCTCAATGGTACAGTAGAGACTATATCAATCTCAATGGTACAGTAGAGACTATAACAATCTCAATGGTACAGTAGAGACTATATCAATCTCAATGGTACAGTAGAGACTATAACAATCTCAATGGTACAGTAGAGACTATATCAATCTCAATGGTACAGTAGAGACTATAACAATCTCAATGGTACAGTAGAGACTATATCAATCTCAATGGTACAGTAGAGACTATAACAATCTCAATGGTACAGTAGAGACTATATCAATCTCAATGGTACAGTAAAAACAAACAACCAAACAAAACAACAACCAAACAAACAAAACACAAAAAACAAACAACCAAACAAAACAAACAACCAAACAAAACAAACAACAAACAAAACAAACAACCAAACAAAACACCAAACAAAACAAACAACCAAACAACAACAACCAACAAAACAACAACCAAACAAAACAAACACCAAACAAGACTATAACAATCTCAATGGTACAGTAGAGACTATATCAATCTCAATGACAAACAAAACAACCAAACAAAACAAACAACCAATCATAGAGACTAAATCTCAATGGTACAGTAATACAAACAATCTCAATGGTACAGTAGAGACTATATATACTAAATGGTACCGTAGAGACTATAACTATCAAAGGTACAGTAGAGACTATAACAATCTAAATGGTACAGTAGATATCAATCTTAATGGTACAGTAGAGAATATATCAATCTCAATAGTACAGTAGATACTAAAACAAGCTCAATGATACAGTAGAGGCTTTAACAATCTCAGTGGTACAGTAGGGACTATATCAATCGCAATGGTACAGTAGAGACTATATCAATCTCAATGGTACAGTAGAGACTATAATCTCAATGGTACAGTAGGACTATAACAATCTCAATGGTACAGTAGAGACTATATCATCTCAATGGTACAGTAAAGACTAAAACAATCTCAATGGTACAGTAGAGACTAAAACAATCTCAATGGTACAGTAGAGACTATAACAACAAACAAACAAACAACAAACAAACACAACCAAACAAAACAAAACAACAAAACAAACAACCAAACAAAACAACAACCAAACAAAACAAACAAAACAAACAACAACCAAACAAAACAAACAACCAAACAAAACAACAACCAAACAAAGTACAGTAGAGACTATAAAATATCAATGGTACAGTAGAGACTATAATAATATCAATGGTACAGTAGATACTAAAACAATCTCAATGGTACAGTAGAACTATAACAATCTCAATGGTACAGTAGAGACTATAACAATCTCAATGGTACAGTAGAGACTATAACAATCTCAATGGTACAGTAGAGACTATATCAATCTCAATGGTACAGTAGAGACTATAACAATCTCAATGGTACAGTAGAGACTATATCAATCTCAATGGTACAGTAGAGACTATAACAATCTCAATGGTACAGTAGAGACTATATCAATCTCAATGGTACAGTAGAGACTATAACAATCTCAATGGTACAGTAGAGACTATATCAATCTCAATGGTACAGTAGAGACTATAACAATCTCAATGGTACAGTAGAGACTATATCAATCTCAATGGTACAGTAAAGACTAAAACAATCTCAATGGTACAGTAGAGACTATAACAATCTCAATGGTACAGTAGAGACTATAACAATCTCAATGGTACAGTAGAGGCTATAGCAATCTCAATGGTACAGTAGAGGCTATATCAATCTCAGTGGTACAGTAGAGACTATAACAATATCAATGGTACAGTAGAACTATAACAATCTCAGTGGTACGGTAGGTACTATAACAATCTCAATGGTACAGTAGATACTAAAACAATCTCAATGGTACAGTAGAGGCTATAGCAATCTCAATGGTACAGTAGAGGCTATATCAATCTCAATGGTACATTAGATACTAAAACAATCTCAATGGTACAGTAGATACTATAACAATCTCAATGGTACAGTAGAGGCTATATCAATCTCAATGGTACATTAGATACTAAAACAATCTCAATGGTACAGTAGAGACTATATCATTCTCAATGGTACAGTAGAGACTATAACAATCTCAATGGTACAGTAGAGACTATATCAATCTCAATGGTACAGTAAAGACTAAAACAATCTCAATGGTACAGTAGAGACTATAACAATCTCAATGGTACAGTAGAGACTAAAACAATCTCAATGGTACAGTAGATACTATAACAATCTCAATGGTACAGTAGAGGCTAGAACAATCTCAATGGTACAGTAGAGACTATAATAATCTCAATGGTACAGTAGATACTATAACAATCTCAATAGTACAGTAGAGGCTAGAACAATCTCAATGGTACAGTAGAGACTATAACAATATCAATGGTACAGTAGAGAATATAACAATCTCAATGGTACAGTAGAGACTATAACAATCTCAATGGTACAGTAGGGGCTAGAACAATCTCAATGGTACAGTAGAGACTAAAACAATCTCAATGGTACAGTAGATACTATAACAATCTCAATGGTACAGTAGAGGCTAGAACAATCTCAATGGTACAATAGGGGCTAGAACAATCTCAATGGTACAGTAGAGACTAAAACAATCTCAATGGTACAGTAGATACTATAACAATCTCAATGGTACAGTAGAGGCTAGAACAATCTCAATGGTACAATAGCAATATAACAATTGTCTAAATAATTGACATCATTGATGAACACGTATTTAATGAAGGCGATGGTGTCTGCCCAAGATGAACACGTATTTAATGAAGGCGATGGTGTCTGCCCAAGATGAACACGTATTTAATGAAGGCGATGGTGTCTGCCCAAGATGGACACGTATTTAATGAAGGCGATGGTGTCTGCCCAAGATGGACACGTATTTAATGAAGGCGATGGTGTCTGCCCAAGATGGACACGTATTTAATGAAGGCGATGGTGTCTGCCCAAGATGAACACGTATTTAATGAAGGCGATGGTGTCTGCCCAAGATGAACACGTATTTAATGAAGGCGATGGTGTCTGCCCAAGATGAACACGTATTTAATGAAGGCGATGGTGTCTGCCCAAGATGAACACGTATTTAATGAAGGCGATGGTGTCTGCCCAAGATGAACACGTATTTAATGAAGGCGATGGTGTCTGCCCAAGATGAACACGTATTTAATGAAGGCGATGGTGTCTGCCCAAGATGAACACGTATTTAATGAAGGCGATGGTGTCTGCCCAAGATGAACACGTATTTAATGAAGGCGATGGTGTCTGCCCAAGATGAACACGTATTTAATGAAGGCGATGGTGTCTGCCCAAGATGAACACGTATTTAATGAAGGCGATGGTGTCTGCCCAAGATGAACACGTATTTAATGAAGGCGATGGTGTCTGCCCAAGATGAACACGTATTTAATGAAGGCGATGGTGTCTGCCCAAGATGAACACGTATTTAATGAAGGCGATGGTGTCTGCCCAAGATGAACACGTATTTAATGAAGGCGATGGTGTCTGCCCAAGATGAACACGTATTTAATGAAGGCGATGGTGTCTGCCCAAGATGAACACGTATTTAATGAAGGCGATGGTGTCTGCCCAAGATGAACACGTATTTAATGAAGGCGATGGTGTCTGCCCAAGATGAACACGTATTTAATGAAGGCGATGGTGTCTGCCCAAGATGAACACGTATTTAATGAAGGCGATGGTGTCTGCCCAAGATGAACACGTATTTAATGAAGGCGATGGTGTCTGCCCAAGATGAACACGTTTTTAATGAAGGCGATGGTGTCTGCCCAAGATTTATATTACAAAGATCGTTATACATACATAACTTTTTTTAACATTTTTCAGCATTTATCTTAGAAACAAATTTAAATAAATATGCATACTATTATCCGTGATTCTAAAGTTATATGTTCGAGATTCTTGATCAGTGTGAATAGTTGAATAGTTGAATCAAGCACAGATTGCCTTACAATTAAATAACAATATTGTTTTCTTTAGTATTCCTGTGGTGTAAGTGTGTACATGGTCAATTCCAATGGTCAGCATATATCTATAATGGCTACGATGTACAGTGAAGCAAAACGGGCGGTGGAGGTAAATGTTTAGCAATCAAGTACATGTTACATAACCGTGTCGCTCACTACCGCATTATTCTGAGTAATGTAAAATTACCAACTACGCTATTCAGCGAAACCCCGTCTAAACTGAACGGCCACCGAACCAGAGGTAAAGTTCGGTTTTTAAATAATTCTCTCCGGGATTAGGAAAAGAGGGATTCCAGTTTACAGAGGAACAAAGAAGGCAATAATATGGGTCCGAGAAATTTGTTCGGTTTTGAGGAAATTTTAGATGGGTTCCTGTTTTGAGAATTTAGTTTAATTTGAGAGTTAGGTCATACGAATATCTTTTAGCACCATTACAAACCAAATTCTTATAACATTAGTTTTTAGTCGCAATTGAGACCTCATTCCTGATGTAACCCGTCACCTTGCTTTAGGGAGAAACAAATGTTGATGCGACCACCGTGGTTCTGGAGGGGCTCAAACTCACAACCTTTTGGTTACAGGCATCCATTGGAGGGGCTCAAACTCACAACCTTTTTGTTACAGGCATCCATTGGAGGGGCTCAAACTCGCAACCTTTTGGTTACAGGCATCCATTGGAGGGGCTCAAACTCACAACCTTTTGGTTACAGGCATCCATTGCACCAGAGAAATTTCCAGCATGAATGCATGATCTGACAATTTTGTTCATGCGGATCAATGATTTTCGCTCATTGACTCAGTGCATATGTCAGGTTCTATGTAAATGTACAGACTCTCAGTGCATATGTCAGGTTCTATGTAAATGTACAGACTCTCAGTGCATATGTCAGGTTCTATGTAAATGTACAGACTCTCAGTGCATTTGTCAGGTTCTATGTAAATGTACAGACTCAGTGCATGTGTCAGGTTCTATGTAAATGTACAGACTCTCAGTGCATATGTCAGGTTACATATATGTAAATGTACAGACTCTCAGTGCATATGTCAGATTCTATGTAAATGTACAGACTCTCAGTGCATATGTCAGGTTACATATATATAAATGTACAGACTCTCAGTGCATATGTCAGGTTACATATATGTAAATGTACAGACTCTCAGTGCAAATGTCAGATTCTATGTAAATGTACAGACTCTCAGTGCATGTGTCAGGTTCTATGTAAATGTACAGACTCTCAGTGCATGTGTCAGGTTCTATGTAAATGTACAGACTCTCAATGCATATGTCAGGTTACATATATGTAAATGTACAGACTCTCAGTGCATTTGTCAGGTTACATATATGTAAATGTACAGACTCTCGGTGCATTTGTCAGGTTCTATGTAAATGTACAGACTCTCAGTGCATGTGTCAGGTTCTATGTAAATGTACAGACTCTCAGTGCATATGTCAGGTTACATATATGTAAATGTACAGACTCTCAGTGCATATGTCAGGTTCTATGTAAATGTACAGACGCTCAGTGCATGTGTCAGGTTCTATGTAAATGTACAGACTCTCAGTGCATATGTCAGGTTACATATATGTAAATGTACAGACTCTCAGTGCATGTGTCAGGTTCTATGTAAATGTACAGACTCTCAGTGCATGTGTCAGGTTACATATATGTAAATGTACAGACTCTCAGTGCATATGTCAGGTTACATATATGTAAATGTACAGACTCTCAGTGCATGTGTCAGGTTACATATATGTAAATGTACAGACTCTCAGTGCATATGTCAGGTTACATATATGTAAATGTACAGACTCTCAGTGCATATGTCAGGTTACATATATGTAAATGTACAGACTCTCAGTGCATGTGTCAGGTTACATATATGTAAATGTACAGACTCTCAGTGCATATGTCAGGTTCTATGTAAATGTACAGACTCTCAGTGCATGTGTCAGGTTCTATGTAAATGTACAGACTCTCAGTGCATATGTCAGGTTACATATATGTAAATGTACAGACTCTCAGTGCATGTGTCAGGTTCTATGTAAATGTACAGACTCTCAGTGCATATGTCAGGTTACATATATGTAAATGTACAGACTCTCAGTGCATATGTCAGGTTACATATATGTAAATGTACAGACTCTCAGTGCATATGTCAGGTTACATATATGTAAATGTACAGACTCTCAGTGCATGTGTCAGGTTACATATATGTAAATGTACAGACTCTCAGTGCATATGTCAGGTTCATATGTAAATGTACAGACTCTCAGTGCATATGTCAGGTTACATATATGTAAATGTACAGACTCTCAGTGCATTTGTCAGGTTCTATGTAAATGTACAGACTCTCAGTGCATATGTCAGGTTACATATATGTAAATGTACAGACTCTCAGTGCATATGTCAGGTTCTATGTAAATGTACAGACTCTCAGTGCATGTGTCAGGTTCTATGTAAATGTACAGACTCTCAGTGCATGTGTCAGGTTCTATGTAAATGTACAGACTCTCAGTGCATGTGTCAGGTTCTATGTAAATGTACAGACTCTCAGTGCATGTGTCAGGTTCTATGTAAATGTACAGACTCTCAGTGCATGTGTCAGGTTACATATATGTAAATGTACAGACTCTCAGTGCATATGTCAGGTTACATATATGTAAATGTACAGACTCTCAGTGCATGTGTCAGGTTACATATATGTAAATGTACAGACTCTCAGTGCATATGTCAGGTTACATATATGTAAATGTACAAACTCTCAGTGCATGTGTCAGGTTCTATCTAAATGCACAGACTCTCAGTGCATATGTCAGGTTCTATGTAAATGTACAGACTCTCAGTGCATGTGTCAGGTTACATATATGTAAATGTACAGACTCTCAGTGCATATGTCAGGTTACATATATGTAAATGTACAGACTCTCAGTGCATGTGTCAGGTTACATATATGTAAATGTACAGACTCTAAGTGCATATGTCAGGTTCTATGTAAATGTACAGACTCTCAGTGCATTTGTCAGGTTACATATATGTAAATGTACAGACTCTAAGTGCATATGTCAGGTTCTATGTAAATGTACAGACTCTCAGTGCATATGTCAGGTTACATATATGTAAATGTACAGACTCTCAGTGCATATGTCAGGTTACATATATGTAAATGTACAGACTCTAAGTGCATATGTCAGGTTCTATGTAAATGTACAGACTCTCAGTGCATTTGTCAGGTTCTATGTAAATATACAGACTCTCAGTGCATATGTCAGGTTCTATGTAAATGTACAGACTCTCAGTGCATGTGTCAGGTTCTATGTAAATGTACAGACTCTCAGTGCATATGTCAGGTTACATATATGTAAATGTACAGACTCTCAGTGCATATGTCAGATTCTATGTAAATGTACAGACTCTCAGTGCATATGTCAGGTTACATATATATAAATGTACAGACTCTCAGTGCATATGTCAGGTTACATATATGTAAATGTACAGACTCTCAGTGCATATGTCAGATTCTATGTAAATGTACAGACTCTCAGTGCATGTGTCAGGTTCTATGTAAATGTACAGACTCTCAGTGCATGTGTCAGGTTCTATGTAAATGTACAGACTCTCAATGCATATGTCAGGTTACATATATGTAAATGTACAGACTCTCAGTGCATTTGTCAGGTTACATATATGTAAATGTACAGACTCTCGGTGCATTTGTCAGGTTCTATGTAAATGTACAGACTCTCAGTGCATGTGTCAGGTTCTATGTAAATGTACAGACTCTCAGTGCATATGTCAGGTTACATATATGTAAATGTACAGACTCTCAGTGCATATGTCAGGTTCTATGTAAATGTACAGACGCTCAGTGCATGTGTCAGGTTCTATGTAAATGTACAGACTCTCAGTGCATGTGTCAGGTTCTATGTAAATGTACAGACTCTCAGTGCATGTGTCAGGTTCTATGTAAATGTACAGACTCTCAGTGCATATGTCAGGTTACATATATGTAAATGTACAGACTCTAAGTGCATATGTCAGGTTACATATATGTAAATGTACAGACTCTAAGTGCATATGTCAGGTTACATATATGTAAATGTACAGACTCTAAGTGCATATGTCAGGTTACATATATGTAAATGTACAGACTCTCAGTGCATATGTCAGGTTACATATATGTAAATGTACAGACTCTCAGTGCAATTGTCAGGTTCTATGTAAATGTACAGACTCTCAGTGCATATGTCAGGTTACATATATGTAAATGTACAGACTCTCAGTGCATATGTCAGGTTCTATGTAAATGTACAGACTCTCAGTGCATGTGTCAGGTTCTATGTAAATGTACAGACTCTCAGTGCATGTGTCAGGTTCTATGTAAATGTACAGACTCTCAGTGCATGTGTCAGGTTCTATGTAAATGTACAGACTCTCAGTGCATGTGTCAGGTTCTATGTAAATGTACAGACTCTCAGTGCATGTGTCAGGTTCTATGTAAATGTACAGACTCTCAGTGCATGTGTCAGGTTCTATGTAAATGTACAGACTCTCAGTGCATGTGTCAGGTTCTATGTAAATGTACAGACTCTCAGTGCATGTGTCAGGTTCTATGTAAATGTACAGACTCTCAGTGCATGTGTCAGGTTCTATGTAAATGTACAGACTCTCAGTGCATGTGTCAGGTTCTATGTAAATGTACAGACTCTCAGTGCATGTGTCAGGTTCTATGTAAATGTACAGACTCTCAGTGCATGTGTCAGGTTCTATGTAAATGTACAGACTCTCAGTGCATGTGTCAGGTTCTATGTAAATGTACAGACTCTCAGTGCATGTGTCAGGTTACATATATGTAAATGTACAGACTCTCAGTGCATGTGTCAGGTTACATATATGTAAATGTACAGACTCTCAGTGCATGTGTCAGGTTACATATATGTAAATGTACAGACTCTCAGTGCATATGTCAGGTTCTATGTAAATGTACAGACTCTCAGTGCATTTGTCAGGTTACATATATGTAAATGTACAGACTCTCAGTGCATATGTCAGGTTCTATGTAAATGTACAGACTCTCAGTGCATATGTCAGGTTACATATATGTAAATGTACAGACTCTCAGTGCATATGTCAGGTTACATATATGTAAATGTACAGACTCTCAGTGCATATGTCAGGTTCTATGTAAATGTACAGACTCTCAGTGCATTTGTCAGGTTCTATGTAAATATACAGACTCTCAGTGCATATGTCAGGTTCTATGTAAATGTACAGACTCTCAGTGCATGTGTCAGGTTCTATGTAAATGTACAGACTCTCAGTGCATATGTCAGGTTACATATATGTAAATGTACAGACTCTCAGTGCATATGTCAGGTTCTATGTAAATGTACAGACTCTCAGTGCATATGTCAGGTTACATATATGTAAATGTACAGACTCTCAGTGCATATGTCAGGTTACATATATGTAAATGTACAGACTCTAAGTGCATATGTCAGGTTCTATGTAAATGTACAGACTCTCAGTGCATTTGTCAGGTTCTATGTAAATATACAGACTCTCAGTGCATATGTCAGGTTCTATGTAAATGTATAGACTCTCAGTGCATATGTCAGGTTACATATATGTAAATGTACAGACTATCAGTGCATATGTCAGGTTCTATGTAAATGTACAGACTCTCAGTGCATTTGTCAGGTTCTATGTAATTGTACAGACTCTCAGTGCATATGTCAGGTTCTATGTAATTGTACAGACTCTAAGTGCATATGTCATGTTCTATGTAATTGTACAGACTCTCAGTGCATATGTCAGGTTACATATATGTAAATGTACAGACTCTCAGTGCATATGTCAGGTTCTATGTAAATGTACAGACTCTCAGTGCATTTGTCAGGTTCTATGTAAATGTACAGACTCTCAGTGCATGTGTCAGGTTCTATGTAAATGTACAGACTCTCAGTGCATGTGTCAGGTTCTATGTAAATGTACAGACTCTCAGTGCATGTGTCAGGTTCTATGTAAATGTACAGACTCTCAGTGCATGTGTCAGGTTACATATATGTAAATGTACAGACTCTCAGTGCATATGTCAGGTTACATATATGTAAATGTACAGACTCTCAGTGCATGTGTCAGGTTACATATATGTAAATGTACAGACTCTCAGTGCATATGTCAGGTTACATATATGTAAATGTACAGACTCTCAGTGCATATGTCAGGTTCTATGTAAATGTACAGACTCTCAGTGCATTTGTCAGGTTCTATGTAAATGTACAGACTCTCAGTGCATATGTCAGGTTCTATGTAAATGTACAGACTCTCAGTGCATATGTCAGGTTCTATATGTAAATGTACAGACTCTCAGTGCATGTGTCAGGTTCTATGTAAATGTACAGACTCTCAGTGCATGTGTCAGGTTCTATGTAAATGTACAGACTCTCAGTGCATGTGTCAGGTTCTATGTAAATGTACAGACTCTCAGTGCATGTGTCAGGTTCTATGTAAATGTACAGACTCTCAGTGCATGTGTCAGGTTCTATGTAAATGTACAGACTCTCAGTGCATGTGTCAGGTTACATATATGTAAATGTACAGACTCTCAGTGCATATGTCAGGTTACATATATGTAAATGTACAGACTCTCAGTGCATGTGTCAGGTTACATATATGTAAATGTACAGACTCTCAGTGCATGTGTCAGGTTACATATATGTAAATGTACAGACTCTCAGTGCATATGTCAGGTTACATATATGTAAATGTACAAACTCTCAGTGCATGTGTCAGGTTCTATCTAAATGCACAGACTCTCAGTGCATATGTCAGGTTCTATGTAAATGTACAGACTCTCAGTGCATGTGTCAGGTTACATATATGTAAATGTACAGACTCTCAGTGCATATGTCAGGTTACATATATGTAAATGTACAGACTCTCAGTGCATGTGTCAGGTTACATATATGTAAATGTACAGACTCTAAGTGCATATGTCAGGTTCTATGTAAATGTACAGACTCTCAGTGCATTTGTCAGGTTACATATATGTAAATGTACAGACTCTCAGTGCATATGTCAGGTTCTATGTAAATGTACAGACTCTCAGTGCATATGTCAGGTTACATATATGTAAATGTACAGACTCTCAGTGCATATGTCAGGTTACATATATGTAAATGTACAGACTCTAAGTGCATATGTCAGGTTCTATGTAAATGTACAGACTCTCAGTGCATTTGTCAGGTTCTATGTAAATGTACAGACTCTCAGTGCATATGTCAGGTTCTATGTAAATGTACAGACTCTCAGTGCATGTGTCAGGTTCTATGTAAATGTACAGACTCTCAGTGCATATGTCAGGTTACATATATGTAAATGTACAGACTCTCAGTGCATGTGTCAGGTTCTATGTAAATGTACAGACTCTCAGTGCATATGTCAGGTTACATATATGTAAATGTACAGACTCTCAGTGCATATGTCAGGTTACATATATGTAAATGTACAGACTCTAAGTGCATATGTCAGGTTCTATGTAAATGTACAGACTCTCAGTGCATTTGTCAGGTTCTATGTAAATGTACAGACTCTCAGTGCATATGTCAGGTTCTATGTAAATGTACAGACTCTCAGTGCATGTGTCAGGTTCTATGTAAATGTACAGACTCTCAGTGCATATGTCAGGTTACATATATGTAAATGTACAGACTCTCAGTGCATATGTCAGGTTCTATGTAAATGTACAGACTCTCAGTGCATGTGTCAGGTTCTATGTAAATGTACAGACTCTCAGTGCATATGTCAGGTTACATATATGTAAATGTACAGACTCTCAGTGCATATGTCAGGTTCTATGTAATGTACAGACTCTCAGTGCATGTGTCAGGTTCTATGTAAATGTACAGACTCTCAGTGCATGTGTCAGGTTCTATGTAAATGTACAGACTCTCAGTGCATGTGTCAGGTTCTATGTAAATGTACAGACTCTCAGTGCATGTGTCAGGTTACATATATGTAAATGTACAGACTCTCAGTGCATATGTCAGGTTACATATATGTAAATGTACAGACTCTCAGTGCATATGTCAGGTTACATATATGTAAATGTACAGACT
>CM026389.1:62378754-62414806 GCA_014843695.1 Archivesica marissinica | reverse complement strand
AATTACATTGTAGACTACGCCCCACTGCGGACATGGTAATTGTAGACTACGCCCCACTGCGGACACGGTAATTACATTGTAGACTACGCCCCACTGCGGACACGGTAATTGTTGACTACGCCCCACTGCGGACACGGTAATTGTTGACTACGCCCCACTGCGGACACGGTAATTGTTGACTACGCCCCACTGCAGACACGGTAATTACATTGTAGACTACGCCCCACTGCAGACACGGTAATTGTAGACTATGCCCCACTGCGGACACGGTAATTACATTGTAGACTACGCCCCACTGCGGACACGGTAATTGCAGACTACGCCCCACTGCGGACACGGTAATTGTTGACTACGCCCCACTGCGGACACGGTAATTGTTGACTACGCCCCACTGCGGAAACGGTAATTGTTGACTATGCCCCAGTGCGGACACGGTAATTGTAGACTACGCCCCACTGCGGACACAGTAATTGTAGACTACGCCCCACTGCGGACACAGTAATTGTTGACTACGCCCCAGTGCGGACACGGTAATTGTAGACTACGCCCCACTGCGGACACGGTAATTGTTGACTACGCCCCACTGCGGACACAGTAATTGTTGACTACGCCCCAGTGCGGACACGGTAATTGTTGACTACGCCCCAGTGCGGACACGGTAATTGTTGACTACGCCCCACTACGGACACGGTAATTGTAGACTACGCCCCAGTGCGGACACGGTAATTGTAGACTACGCCCCACTGCGGACACGGTAATTGTAGACTACGCCCCAGTGCGGACACGGTAATTGTAGACTACGCCCCAGTGCAGACACGGTAATTGTAGACTACGCCCCAGTGCGGACACGGTAATTGTAGACTACGCCCCAGACATATACGTTGTCAGAACATAATGATCAAAATGAAACTCGCCAAGTTTAGGTGGCACAAATAAAAATGATGACCAATTTGTCATAGAGAACTTCTTTCGGCAAATAATTAATGATACCACATTGAAACTTTGAATTAATGAGCGCAATTACCTAACAGTTACGTGTGTGCGCGTGCGTGCGTGATGCTAACAAATTAAAGTCGGTCACTTAGAAGATTATGTTAATCCAATGGTAATGTGATAATAAGATGATCACCATTCTGCCTAAATTAACGCAATTGCAATTAATTAGTTAATTATGTGGTAATAAGATGATATTTAAATCAAACATCCAATGTACAAAATCACCTACAGACGGATCTGTAGTCCAGTCGTAACACACTGGACTGGTAATCCAGGGATCGCAGGTTCGATCCCCGTCTGACTATAATAAAATTAACAGTCTTTCAGATGGGACGTTAAACCGAGGCCTCGTGTCGGTGCTTTACACTGTGCACGTAAAACAACCAGAGGAGACTCTGGAATGGGTATCTGTCTGTATCATTGCACTATCCTCCAAAAAGTCTAAAATGACTAATCTCTTCAGGAGGCGTCGCTCATATGGGCAACCGGTAGCGACGATAAATAAACGTAAAGCACACACTACAACTCACACACGCACACGCAAAATCACTTGTTTTCAAACAAGTATCTCTGACGTATATCATTACTGAATCAATCAAGAGTTTAGTTTAGTTAGTATTTATATTTACCATAGGTAGAAAACGTAAATATGAGGTTACATCGACACAATTGCCAATAAAATGTAAGAGTTATTTACAATATCAAACAGGCAAAGTATAGGGTGTGTAAACGAAGTACCGTCGACACCCAATGAACATTCCGCCGTTGACATACCCATCATTGATCAACCCATCGACACCAACCACAGACCGTAAATTCCGACGGAATGAAAGCTTGGTAGGGAATGGCTGCAATATGATGCCAAAACGAAAGTATAGTTGTAAGGGAAGTAACCGATACGACATTTCTCATAACAGGTGCACGTCTAAAAATAGATGCACTTGACCTCTACTAAGCAGCCACCTGTGCTAAGCAGCCACTTTATCTGATTGCCTTGGCTGGCTGCTTAAGACAAGTTTGACTGTACTTAGATACCAAAGTTTGTAAATATTTTACTAATTTAACAATAATTCAATTTTAGTCTGGTTACGGGATTTTTAAATAGCTTGACATTTATGTTCATTAATATGATCGTATTGATGTGCATAGCAAACTATACAGCCGTGTCAATTCAATATCACGGAGGATGGAGGTCATATGCACAAGATTTCACATGTCCGCTCTACGTCTCGTCCTGGGTTGATTTACTCGTTGCACGCTTAGCGGTGAAACCAACAGTCAAATATGTCATGCAATGTCATTAGAATTGAGCTGGAACGACACAATCTAATGAAATTCCATAACATGTTAATAAAGCAATTGTCATCTGCTACAATTATTTGAACTATTCATAGCCTTTACCCAGCATGCAGAGTTAACGGTCAAGGGCACACTTGACTGTATGTTAACCATTTACAACAAAACTGAAGCAATTAATCATTCTACCCCCATACTGCTGATAAGTAATAGGCACACAGTACTACATACTCAATAGGCACACAGTACTACATACTCAATAGGCACACAGTACTACATACTCAATAATCACAGGAGGGGGTCCAAGGTTGATTTGTTTGCTGTCCAATTAACGCTGTGGTTAGTAGCGCGCTCGCTTCTCACCAATGCAACCTGGGTTCGATCCTCAGACTGGGAAGTATGTGAGGTGGTACGGTGGTCGCCACATCGGAAAGGTGGATTTTCTACGAGTACTCCGGTTTCCACATTTACGCTGTCATCTGAGCCAACGTTCGGGATTTACACCTGCATCAGCACCATTTTGGGCTATATTGGCGGCAGGCAAATTACCTAACAACACCTTTCCTGGGCAGGCTCCAGCGGTTAACCAGTACTTGTTGCACAAACCTCCCTAACAAACTGCCAACTTTTTTATATAAATAAAGACACGACCTGAGCGGGGCTCGAAATCATGACTATCAGTGATGATGGGTTACAGTGGTATATATGTCACCGACCATAACCACTCGACCACAGAGGCGGACTGGTCCAAGGTTAAAGGGAAAGGTTCTGAGATGGATGATTTGTAAAAGGTTCACATGGCGGATTCCAATCTGAATGCTGTCGTTATTGACACAACAACCGATCCTATTCAACCACGTTTCTCTATATTAATCTCTTTTTCTTCTCGTGCTCCGATTGATAGTTCATGTTCTTGAACTTTCTTCATATATTCCTTTAAATATTAACCATTTTCTTTTTTACATCCAAAACTATTGACTCACTAATACATTATGTTCTGAAATTCTTTATCATACCTAGAATAGATTTCACGTATTTTCATTGTTATATATATATATTATTCTCCTGCCTATTGTATATCAATGAATTGTTAGGGAGAAGAACTAATTAAGTTTTCTTTCGTTCTAATCCCTTTCAGTCTACTGCTGTTAAATTATGTGTAAAATGTTCATTTCATAATTATACATGTATGTACAAATACTGAAATAAATAATGTTTAAACTAATTCATGTATACATACCATACAATTTGGTATTTAACACCATCCTGGATTTCAAATAGGCATTGTAGAGCAACATGAGGTGTGGAGTCTTTCATCACAACCGTAGTATTAAAGAATACTTCTGTAATATTCAACTCCGGTAATGTCATTCCAATCCATTCTGTGAAAATAATAAATTACATGTGTATCAGGCGCGTAGCTGGACTACATAGTAGATGTAGGCAGCAACAAGTGAGCACAGTAGGTGGGTGTGCGAGCATGCATTGTTCAGGCGTGTAGCTTGACTATTTAGTAGATATATGCAACAAGTGAGCACAGTAGGTGGGTCTGTGAGCATGCATTGTTCAGGTGCGTAGCTTGACTATTTAGTAGATATATGCAACAAGTGAGCACAGTAGGTGGGTCTGTGAGCATGCATTGTTCAGGTGTGTAGCTTGACTATTTAGTAGATATATGCAACAACAAGTGAGCACAGTAGGTGGGTCTGCGAGCATGCATTGTTCAGGCGCGTAGCTTGACTATTTAGTAGATGTAGGCAGCAACAAGTGAGCACAGTAGGTGGGTGTGTGAGCATGCATTGTTCAGGCGTGTAGCTTGACTATTTAGTAGATATATGCAACAACAAGTGAGCACAGTAGGTGGGTGTGTGAGCATGCATTGTTCAGGCGTGTAGCTTGACTATTTAGTAGATATATGCAACAACAAGTGAGCACAGTAGGTGGGTGTGCCAACAAGTGAGCACAGTAGGTGGGTTGTGAGCATGTTGTTCAGGGTGTAGCTGACTATAGTAGATTAGCACAACAAGTGAGCACAGTAGGTGGGTGTGCGAGCATGCATTGTTCAGGCGTGTAGCTTGACTATTTAGTAGATGTAGGCAGCAACAAGTGAGCACAGTAGGTGGGTGTGTGAGCATGCATTGTTCAGGCGTGTAGCTTGACTATTTAGTAGATGTAGGCAGCAACAAGTGAGCACAGTAGGTGGGTGTGTGAGCATGCATTGTTCAGGCGCGTAGCTGGACTACATAGTAGATGTATGCAACAACAAGTGAGCACAGTAGGTGGGTCTGCGAGCATGCATTGTGCAGGTGTGTAGCTTGACTATTTAGTAGATGTAGGCAGCAACAAGTGAGCACAGTAGGTGGGTCTGTGAGCATGTATTGTTCAGGTGTGTAGCCTGACTACATAGTAGATGTAGGCAGCAACAAGTGAGCACAGTAGGTGGGTCTGTGAGCATGCATTGTGCAGGTGCGTAGCTTGACTATTTAGTAGATATATGCAACAACAAGTGAGCACAGTAGGTGGGTCTGTGAGCATGCATTGTTCAGGTGTGTAGCTTGACTATTTAGTAGATGTAGGCAGCAACAAGTGAGCACAGTAGGTGGGTGTGTGAGCATGCATTGTTCAGGCGTGTAGCTTGACTATTTAGTAGATATATGCAACAACAAGTGAGCACAGTAGGTGGGTGTGTGAGCATGCATTGTTCAGGCGTGTAGCTTGACTATTTAGTAGATGTAGGCAGCAACAAGTGAGCACAGTAGGTGGGTGTGTGAGCATGCATTGTTCAGGCGTGTAGCTTGACTATTTAGTAGATGTAGGCAGCAACAAGTGAGCACAGTAGGTGGGTGTGTGAGCATGCATTGTTTAGGCGCGTAGCTGGACTACATAGTAGATGTATGCAACTACAAGTGAGCACAGTAGGTGGGTATGCGAGCATGCATTGTGCAGGTGCGTAGCTTGACTATTTAATAGATGTAGGCAGCAACAAGTGAGCACAGTAGGTGGGTCTGTGAGCATGTATTGTTCAGGTGTGTAGCCTGACTACATAGTAGATATATGCAACAACAAGTGAGCACAGTAGGTGGGTGTGCGAGCATGCATTGTTCAGGCATGTAGCTTGACTATTTAGTAGATGTAGGCAGCAACAAGTGAGCACAGTAGGTGGGTGTGCGAGCATGCATTGTTCAGGCGTGTAGCTTGACTATTTAGTAGATGTATGCCACAACAAGTGAGCACAGTAGGTGGGTGTGTGCGCATGCATTGTTCAGGCGTGTAGCTTGACTATTTAGTAGATATAGGCCACAACAAGTGAGCACAGTAGGTGGGTGTGGAGGAATACTTTATGCACAATACTAATTTCATTGAGATGTAATAAGGCTAAAAACTATACTGGCAAACAATTTTTTCTTCAAATTTCCGCTTGTTGTAATGTAATAGAAAGAAGCATCTTAGTTTAAACATATTTTATTTCCCAATATAATACATATTGAACAATGCATACATCACGCATAATCAGAATACAGAAACAGGATTAGAATGGAAGACAGAGTCTTATATAATTCTTCTCCTCTGCAAAGATTGTATGTATTTCGGTTGGCTTTTGCAATTGTGTTATAGAGTTAGGAAAGGTTTAACATGAAAACATGCGAAAATAACTACATGTTAAACATTAATAAATATCATAATATAGTGGATTATGAGTGAGAGAGCGAGAGAAAAGAATGTAGTGAGAAGAAGGTGATAAGAAGATAAGAGAGGAGAGAATGTATGCCTCATGTCACAATAATCGTTATTAATACTATTATTCAAATCGCTTACTATCAGATATGTAGGTATGTACATGTATGAATATGAGAGTGTTTTCCTGGTCGGATAGGGCCGGATTTCCTGATAGGAGGGTTTCGAGATCTATGTTGAAATTGTGAAGATTGTTATTTAGAGTTGTACGGCAAACATTGTACATTCTACACTCAAAGAAGTAGTGGAAGTTTGTCTCCATTTGACCACAATTACATAAAGCTGTAGGAGTAATATTTTTTAGGAAAAGGTGATAGTTAAGACCACTACATTTCGTACGAAGGCGTGTATGGAGGACTTGAAGTTTTCGTGTACCCACATAAAAGTATGGAGGGACTTTGCTCTTGTTACTATTTAGATTGGCCTTGAATGTCTGTACTGAGGGAGAGTTACGAACCGTAGAAGGCAGAGAGTTCCAATTCCGAATTGTTGAAGGCAAGAAAGAATTATAGTATAGTGACGTTCTGGAATGCACTCCGTGGATATGTTCTGAATTTCTTAAATTGTACCGGGTTTCTGCTTGTCGGGGAATCAATGAGGAGAGATAGTCAGGTGTTTGGTTGGTGTTCATTTTATAGAACATAATAAGCTTGTGTTTGTTTCTTCTGTCCGTTAAACTTTCCCATCTGGTTTCCAGGTGTAGGTTTAGCAAAGAAACGAGCTTAGTTGCTCCAGTGGCAATTCTGCCACATTCGTTTTGGATTTTATCCAGCTGTTCCATCTCATATTTGGTACAGTTGCTCCATACAACATCAGCATATTCAAGGAGAGGCCTTATAAAGGAAAGATATATAATTTCAAGTGATCTACGATCAAGCGAGAATTTTAGTTTCCGCATAATATTGACTCGTTTCCATGCTTTCTCGATAATATAGTCCATATGCGAATGCCAACTACAGTCGTTAGATAGAAATATCCCAAGATGTTTATGGTCTGGCACTTCAGGGATGCGTTGGTCAAACATAAAGAGAGGAGGATGTAGTTGCTGATTTCGCTTCCTTGAGATGAGAACAGATTCGGACTTTGCTGGGTTGAAAGTTACAAGCCATTTGTTAGCCCATGTAGAAATTCTGACTATATCGTTTTGGAGATGGTCTGCAGCTGTACGAGGTTGCTCAACGATCACATATAGACTTGTATCGTCTGCAAATAAGTTGATGGAGGAAGAGATGTCGTCGACAATGTCGTTGATGAAAATGATGAAAAGCATAGGACCTAGGATTGACCCCTGTGGAACTCCGGCTCTTATATTTGCCCATGTCGATTTGCTTCCAGGAAGAACAACTCTTTGTCTTCGGTTGGACAGATAATCTGAAAACCATTGAAAAAGAGGACCGGATATACCTGCGTGTAATAGTTTTGCCAGTAGACCTTTATGCCAGACTTTATCAAAGGCTTTACTTATATCGAAGAAGACCGTTCTCACTTCGAGACCATCATCGAGAGCTTTACATAGTGTATCGTATATGTACGTTAGCTGGTTTACAGTTGAGTCACCCGGTATGAACCCTGATTGAGCAGAAGATAGAAACTGGGTTTCCCGAAGATGGTTGAAAAGATGTTTGAATATGAGACGCTCAAATACTTTTTCAATTGTATTTAACAAAGAGATTGGACGATAATTGCTAGGGAGTGATGCGTCTCCCTTTTTGTATACAGCATTAATGTGGGCTTCTTTCCAACTGGTTGGAACTCGTCTGCATTGCAATGAGAAATTAAAAAGATCACATAGTGGTTTGGATAGCTCCTGAGAAGATTCGTAGAGGATTCTGTTGCTTATTCCGTCTGGTACTGCCGCTTTGTCGACTTGTAAAGACTTTAAAACATCAGTAACTTCATCTACTACTATTAGAAGCATCTTACACACCGGATCATTCGATACGTAATTTTATGAAACTCGTTTTGTAATTTTGCTATTAAACTCAAAAGGCTCTCTCCAAATTCAGAAACTTGCTTCATATAATATGGTATGAAATCAACACTCATACTTGTACTTGCCTTCTCCTTCATACTCATCGGTACAGTTATTTTCCTTGGTTAATTTCAATACCCCATAGGAGAAATTCAAGGTGGTTGGATAACTATCGTTAACCATCACTGATGCAGGAACATCCGCGCTCTCATCTGGACAGCCAACCATGTAGTAGGTATCTGTGTAGTTGTAAACTGTCTCATTTATTGGGTTGAACAAACTGTCTGCCTCAACAATTCTGTACAAAAAAGAGGTTGTAATTTGGGGTTTAAAGTAAGGACGCACAATCAGTTTAGATCATATAGTGACTCTCCAGTTGGTGGAGGAAGACTCAGGATGCCCCTTCAAGCAGTATGTCAGACATTGGGTAGAACAACAACCAAACAGTATGTCAGACACGGACAAGCATTGGGTAGAACAACAACCAAACAGTATGTCAGACACGGACAAGCATTGGGTAGAACAACAACCGAACAGTATGTCAGACACGGACAAGCATTGGGTAGAACAACAACCGAACAGTATGTCAGACACGGACAAGCATTGGGTAGAACAACCACCTAGCAGTATGTCAGACACGGACAAGTATTGGGTAGAACAACCACCGAGCAGTATGTCAGACACGGACAAGCATTGGGTAGAACAACCACCTAGCAGTATGTCAGACACGGACAAGCATTGGGTAGAACAACCACCTAGCAGTATGTCAGACACGGACAAGCATTGGGTAGAACAACCACCTAGCAGTATGTCAGACACGGACAAGTATTGGGTAGAACAACCACCTAGCAGTATGTCAGACACGGACAAGCATTGGGTAGAACAACCACCTAGCAGTATGTCAGACATGGACAAGCATTGGGTAGAACAACCACAGAACAGTATGTCAGACACGGACAAGCATTGGGTAGAACAACCACCGAGCAGTATGTCAGACACTGGGTAGAACAACCACCTAGCAGTATGTCAGACACGGACAATTATTGGTAGAACAACCACCGAGCAGTATGTCAGACACGGACAAGCATTTGGTAGAACAACCACCTAGCAGTATGTCAGACACGGACAAGCATTGGGTAGAACAACCACCTAGCAGTATGTCAGACACGGACAAGCATTGGGTAGAACAACCACCTAGCAGTATGTCAGACACGGACAAGCATTGGGTAGAACAACCTCCGAGCAGTATGTCAGACACGGAAAAGTATTGGGTAGAACAACCACCGAGCAGTATGTCAGACACGGACAAGTATTGGGTAGAACAACCACCGAGCAGTATGTCAGACACGGACAAGTATTGGGTAGAACAACCACCGAGCAGTATGTCAGACACGGAAAAGTATTGGGTAGAACAACCACCGAGCAGTATGTCAGACACTGGGTAGAACAACCCCTAGCAGTATGTCAGACACGGACAAGCATTGGGTAGAACAACCACCGAGCAGTATGTCAGACACGGACAAGCATTGGGTAGAACAACCACCTAGCAGTATGTCAGACACTGGGTAGAACAACCATCGAGCAGTATGTCAGACACGGACAAGCATTGGGTAGAACAACCACCTAGCAGTATGTCAGACACGGACAAGCATTGGGTAGAACAACCTCCGAGCAGTATGTCAGACACGGACAAGCATTGGGTAGAACAACCACCTAGCAGTATGTCAGACACTGGGTAGAACAACCACCTAGCAGTATGTCAGACACGGACAAGCATTGGGTAGAACAACCACCTAGCAGTATGTGCTGCTTTTTGTTAATCAAACATGCCGATTTATCAGTTTTCCATGACAAAGCAATGGAAAAGTATCTTTCATTTTCCATGACTTTTCTGACTTTTCAAAACATGCATATGTCTCCCTACGCTTCCTCATTTCTCCCTATGCGTCCTCATTTCTCCCTAAGCATTCCTCATTTCTTAATATGCTTCCTCATTTCTCCCTATGCTTCTTCATTTCTCCCTAAGCTTCCTTATTTCTCCCTACGCTTCCTCATTTCTCCCTATGCTTCCTCATTTCTCCTACGCTTCCTCATTTCTCCTACGCTTCCTCATTTCTCCCTACGCTTCCTCATTTCTTAATACGCTTCCTCATTTCTCCTACGCTTCCTCACTTCCTCATTTCTCCCTACGCTTCCTCATTTCTCCCTATGCTTCCTCATTTCTCTCTACGCTTCCTCATTTCTCCCTACGCTTCCTCATTTCTCCTACGCTTCCTCACTTCCTCATTTCTCCATAGCTTCCTCATTTCTCCCTATGCGTCCTCATTTCGCCCTAAGCATTCCTCATTTCTTAATACGCTTCCTCATTTCTCCCTACGCTTCTTCATTTCTCCCTACGCTTCCTCATGTCTCCCTATGCTTCCTCATTTCTCCCTAAGCTTCCTTATTTCTCCCTACGATTCCTCATTTCTCCCTACTCTTCCTCATTTCTCCCTACACTTCCTCATATCTCCATACGCTTCCTCATTTATCCCTACGCTTCCTCATTTCTCCCTACACTTCCTCATTTCTCCCTACTCTTCCTAATTTCTCCCTACGCTTCCTCATTTCTCCCTAGGCATTCCTCCTTTCTCCCTACGCTTCATAATTTCTCCCTATGCATCCTCATTTCTCCCTAAGCATTCCTCATTTCTCCCTATGCATCCTCATTTCTCCCATAGCTTCCTCATTTCTCCCATAGCTTCCTCATTTCTCCCATAGCTTCCTCATTTCTCCCTAAGCTTCCTCATTTCTCCCTAAGCCTAAGCTTCCTCATTTCTCCCTACGGCATACTCAGTACAGGGGGAAGTTATTTTCCATCTTTCTTTTGGCCGAGTCAACAAACTTCTAATGTCTATATCTCAAACTTCTCAATAGTTTAAGCTTAGCCATGTACAATTGTATAGTTTTAAGCTTAGCCATGTACAATTGTATAGTTTTCGCCGCAGTTTACCTAACAACACCTCTCATGGGCAGGTTCCAGCGGTTAAGCAGTACACCTACACCTACACCAACCTCCGTAAGAAACAGCCATCTTTTTCATACAAATGAGACACGGCCAGTGATGATAGGTTACAGTGGTATACAAATCAGCGACATTAACAACTCGACCACAGAGGCAGACTAGCCATGTGGAAGTCGTGATAGTACAGTGGTTGAGCGCTAGCTTCAGGTGCGAAAGGCTCTGAGTTTGATCACCACTGGAGGCATTACGATTGTGCCCTTAGGCAAGGCATTTAAATTTCACATTTCCTCTTCTCTCTCCCTCGTGGCGATGGATTCCATCAGGAATGAGGTCTCAAGCGTGATTAATATAAGTTGTGAGAACTTGTTTCGCATTCGAGCTAAAATAAATTTGTATAAACTAAGCTGGCACAATATAATAATATATAAGACCCAACAAAACACTAACCTCCAACTGTCAGCAAATCCATTGGCTAGGTAAGCTACTTCACCGGTACCACCAAATCTGTAGCTAGTTTCTGTAAATGTACACAGTCCTTCTCCGTCTGATAGTGTTTCCCAGCTACGACTGTTGGACACCATAGTCGTTAGAATACCGTCAGCTGTGAGTATAGCTCCACCACTCATACCGTTGGGGAGCCGAATCTAATAAGACATTAATATTAATATTTATTGCAAAACATAAAGAACATATAACATGCAGCAATATTTTACAGTAAGATGGAAAAACTTGACCAGACCATTTGGTAAATACAGTCTACATCCGTTATGTCAAAGTCGGTTATGTCGAATTCTCCGGTTATCTTAATGTTATAAGTCAGATCAAAGTCCAGTTTCAGACACTGACATTTTACATATAACTGGATCTGTTTATATAAAATTTCGTTAAGTCAAACTTGGGTTATGTCGAAGTATTTTGTTTTATTAGGTATTAGGTCCGACCTAATTCGACATAAAGGATGTAGACTGTACTACCAAACATTGAAATAAATGTAAAATTGGACAAGTAATCAGCCCGAAGTAGCGAATCTTTTCTGTATTTACTCTGAAAACCCACTGTAAACACTCGCGAAACGTGTGCACTCATGTTCATTGACGGCCGATAGTCTTATTAAAATTACTAAGCGATCAGTCAATGAAAACACGTGGCTTCAATCATCTTCTGACGAAATGACGCCAATAATTATAGATAAACCCGTGGCGCATTTGCAAAGTAGTACTGTGTACATTTCTTTTGTTTGATCTAAGATCCAACTTTATCCTATACATGTATATAGGATTTAGTTTTATGATTGATGGGGTGTAAATGTTTCAAATGCTGATCCCCCATGTACATGACGTCTCAATATCTATCTTCTTTTTCAGCAAACAAACCGGGAATAACTTTTATATTATTTCTGATTTCTATTTTGTAAAATCTACTTATGTATTGAAAAATACCTGGGTGAAATAAAGTGTTTGTTTGTTTGTTTGTTTGTTTGTTTGTTTGTTTGTTTGTTGTTTGTAGTAGATCTAAATAAACATAGATTGGAAGCACGATTTGTCACCCAGAAATCAAAGTCTATAACATCCGACATACACATCCGACATATACATGTAGCTTGTGTTCATACTTTATTTATTCAAGAATGGTACATAACATAGGAATAGTTGCAACAGCACAATTAGGACGGCACATTCTGATCTCTGACTCTATGCTGTTTACAAACGTGATTTTATCTGCCGCTAGCGTGCAAAGGGTTAATAGCAAAATTCCAAATTGTTTCATATAATATGGTATGAAATCACCACTCATGTAAGATCCTACATGTATAGAGTAAGCCTTTGAGCTGTCTTTCCCTATATATACACTTACATAGTCCTCAAAGAAACTTGGATGTTCATTATCATTGATATCTGTATCGCCATAGCCGAGGGTAACTCCAACTCTGTGTCCCCCATTGCAGTAGTCGTGAATGTATATACTGTTACCACCCTGGTATACAAATCCACAGTAGCACAAACCTGTGCGGTCACATTCTTCAATTTTGATATGAATCTTAAATTAAAAAGCACATTACATTATTTATTTATAAAATTTGCAAAATTCATTTTAAATTTGTTGTTTTGGTGTTTATTGGTACAAACTGTAAAGGTAAAGCAAAGGAGAGTGCTTTTTCAACTTATGAGACATCACTTATGGATCATTGCTGGTAAGCAGACTTGTTCGAAGGGGGAGGGGCAACTCATAAGTGGATCATTGCTGGTAAGCAGACATGTTCAAATGGGGAGGGGCAACTCATAAATGGGTCATTGCTGGTAAGCAGACATGTTCGAGGGGGGGGAGGGGCAGCACATAAGTGGAGCATTGCTGGTAAGCAAACATGTTCAAGGGGGAGGGGAGGGGCAGCACATAAGTGGAGCATTGCTGGTAAGCAGACATGTTCAAGGGGGAGGGGAGGGGCAGCACATAAGTGGAGCATTGCTGGTAAGCAGACATGTTCAAGGTTTTTTAGTTTAAACATAGTTTATTTCAAACAATGATACAACATGTACAACTTTACATTTTACACAACATTTAGAAACATGTAAGAAAAAGGATTAGAACCGGAAGCTATAGCTTATAGAGGTCTTCTCCTATAGTAAGGTACTTAATGTTACGGTATGACAGTGTTGCAATCTTGTCTAAACTATTAATTTAAATTTGAAAAAGGTCAGTATAATTCATTATTGTTTTTAATCATGGACTGTAAGTTAGAAAATCAATAGGATAAGTACATGTAGTAATTAATGGAGAACGTTGAAATTGAGATTGACTCAGAAGAAATGGGACAGAATAAAAAGAGAATAATAATAAATATATTCATTCGGATTGTTTAATGGCCGGAGCAAGCATTCTACATTTTATGAACTGATGCTCATGAAAATCGTCTGCTTTCTCGTATGTAGTTTTGGACTGCTGCAAATATATGTGCGTTGAAATTATCGCTAAGATTCTGGTCTCCGTGTAATAGAGTGTATAGTGTTGTGGTGCAATATTTAGAGGTAGTTGCTAAGAGACCGACCCTGATGTCATTGTAGTAGAGACATTCAAAGAAGAAATGACGATTACTCTCAGTTAGACCACATTGGCAGAGGGGTGATGGAGAAATGTTTTTGCTGAACAAATGCTGGTTTAATGAGCTACAATTAGTACGTAGTCGAGCATGATATACTTGCCATTTCCTGTCACCATTGTAGAAATATTTGGGGCATTTTGAGACGTTACTCTTTAATTGCGATTTGAATGATGCCAGTGATGGTGAGTTTTGTAGTTCGTTTGAAAGTTCGTTCCAGTCCCTCAGAGCCGATGGTAGAAAAGCATTGTTGTATAGAGATGTTCTCGTCCGTATAGATTGGATATCGTCTGCATTGCGCAAATTATACCTAGAAGTTTCCCCTACAGTAGGTGGGACTAGAGAAGAAAGATAATCAGGAGTTAGGCCATTCTTCATCTTGTAAAGCATGATTAGTTTATGGTTATGTCTTCGGCCCTCAAGCGATTCCCATGGAACTTCTCTATGGAGTTCGTGAAGTGATATTAGTTTGGTAGTCCCAGAAACAATACGGGAAGCTTCATGCTGAATTTTATCGAGTTCCAGTTTCTCATAGTGTGTACAATTGGTGCAAGCTACGTCTGCGTATTCAATAAGAGGTCTGATGAAAGATATATATATGACTTCTAGAGATCTTCTATCTAGTTGGAACTTAAGCTTTCGCATGATATGTATTCTTTTCCATGCCCGCTCTTTGATGGAGTTGATATGAGCATGCCAAGAGCCATCGTCAGAAAAGTGGACACCAAGATGTTTATGACAATTTACTAAAGTGATAGGTTGATCGTACATGTGTAGTGGTGGATGGAATGGTTTAAGGGTCTTACGTGATATGGTCATAGTTTCTGATTTGGAAGGATTAAACGTGACTAACCATTTGTCCGCCCAATTTGATATTTTTTCAATGTCGGATTGTAGAATTTCCGCAGCTGAAATTGGATGATCAACAATTATGTGTAAGCTGGTATCGTCAGCAAATAGATGTACCTGAGAACCCATATCATCGACGATATCGTTGATAAACACTAAGAATAAAAGTGGACCAAGGATTGATCCCTGTGGAAATCCTGCATTTACAGTTGACCAATTTGATTGTGTACCAGGTAGAACAACAGATTGGCGTCTGTTAGAAAGGTAGTCAGAAAACCAGTTAAATAAACAGCCATCTAGTCCAGCATTTTTTAACTTGTGGAGTAGACCTTTATGCCATACTTTATCAAAGGCCTTACTAATATCGAAGAATACAGTTCTTACTTCAAGTCCTTCATCGAGAGCCTTGCAGAAGGTATTGTACAAATAGGTGAGCTGATTCACTGATGAGTCTCCTTGTCTGAACCCAGATTGTAGGGGAGAGAGGAAGTTATTATCACGAAGAAAGTTGAACAGATACTTGAATATGATACACTCAAATACCTTCTCTATACAGCAGAGCAGGGAAATCGGTCGGTAGTTGTTTAGTAAAGATGGGTCACCTTGTTTAAAGATAGCACAGACATTAGCATCTTTCCAAGTATGCGGTACCGTACTGCGGCTTAGTGAATGATTGAACAGAGAACACAGAGGATACTTAATCACAGGTGCAGTTTCACGCAGGATCCGATTACTAATTCCATCTGGTCCCGACGCTTTGTTGATTTTTAGAGATCTTAGAGCTTCTTCAACGTCTTGTAGGGTAATATAAATAGAATCAAGTTTATTTATATGATCTTGATAGTGAATCTCAGGAAGTTCCTTACTGGAGTTGTTAAGTGAAGACTGACTACAAAAGAAGTCGTTCAAGAGATCAGACTTCGACTTAGAATCAAGGACAAGTTCTTGTGTGACCGGGTCTATAAGTGGAGGGATGACTTGTTTATTAGCAGGTGAGATGAATGTTTTAATGAGTTTCCACCAGTCTTTTGGGGTTGTAGTTTCAGAATTCAGAGAATCAGCCATTTTAAGAAGATGGTTTTGTTTAGCAGACCGGATAAGTGTGACTATTTCATTGCGAATTGTTCTGAATTTGTGCCAGTGAATATGGTTCTGAGTGCGTTTAGCTTTACGATAGTATTTTTTACGTTTTAGAATTTGTTTCTTTATTTTCGTTGTGATCCATGTAGTATCATATGGTTTAACTGTAATGTTTCTTGTTGGAATGCATTCCTTGGAAAGTTCAAGGAGTTTGTTCGTAAAAGAGTAAGTGTATGTGTTAATGTCATCATTCTTGAACAGTTTCCAGTTAGTTTCATTGATCCTCCGTCTAAGTAAGGTGTAGTCACCTCGGTCATATAGCCACACTAACCTTTTAAAAGACTTGACATGAGGTTTAGAAAATGTAAATAAAGCAAAAATAGGGCAATGAAACCGTTGGTTCTGGTCTAGAACAGGTTCTCCTACACCAGAAGTTATTACGCTGTTGCTGCAGGATACAAGAAATAGGTCCAGTATAGAAGAAGAAGACTCTGTGAAGTGAGTGGGTTCAACAATAAGTTGCTCTAAGCTAAATTGCTGGCAGATGGAATGGAGTTTGCGACTCATGTTCGGGTTTGACTCATTAAAGTTAAAGTCACCAGTAACGATTACATCCGATATACCAGAATCAAGAGCCAAGCTGAGCGAGTCCTCTATTAGATTTGTAAGACTAGCATCTGCGTTTGGAGGGCGATAGAACACAGCAAACAGGATATGTTTGGAGTTAGAAGGCATCAATTCGATCCAGATGCATTCTAAGTTTCTGGGTTCGAGATCAAACCTTCTTTTGTAGTGTAAAGTTTCCTTCAAGTACACAATAACACCACCATAACCATTCTCAGTTCTGTCCCTTCTCTCTGGAATATGAAAGCCTGGTAGTTTGATGTTGTCATAAGAGATGTTTGGATTTAGCCATGTTTCTGTGAATGCAAGGACATGCTGGTAAGCAGACATGTTCAAGGGGGAGGGGAGGGGCAGCACATAAGTGGAGTATTGCTGGTAAGCAGACATGTTCAAGGGGGAGGGGAGGGGCAGCACATAAGTGGAGTATTGCTGGTAAGCAGACATGTTCAAGGGGGAGGGGAGGGGCAGCACATAAGTGGAGTATTGCTGGTAAGCAGACATGTTCAATTGAATGAGAAACAATATAAATATAACCACTACTGTATTACATGTATATACATCCAACATAACGTTTATTAACCCATTCAACACCAAGTAACTGACACGGACTGGTGCACGATATGTTCAGACCAATAAATTAATAAGAAAATTACATTTGGACCAGTTCATTTATCAAAATGGGTAATGTTTGTCTAAGCATAGTAATAATACTGGCAACAAGTGCAGATCCTGATGAGACAGCTCGTCACGAGCCGGCTCATGTGGATCTACACTTTTTGTAAGCCTACTGAGAGGCCTGTGGTGTTGAAAGGGTTAATCTACTCAAAGCTAAAACAGTTACCTCAATAGGCATGTGAGATGTACTCCGGTTAATCTACTCAAAGCTAAAACAGTTACCTCAATAGGCATGTGAGATGTACTCCGGTTAATCTACTCAAAGCTAAAACAGTTACCTCAATAGGCATGTGAGATGTACTCCGGTTAATCTACTCAAAGCTAAAACAGTTACCTCAATAGGCATGTGAGATGTACTCCGGTTAATCTACTCAAAGCTAAAACAGTTACCTCAATAGGCATGTGAGATGTACTCCGGTAAAACAAATACGTTCCAGCCTGCGTGATCGCTATGCTTTTATTTCTAGAAATTAAAATAATTAAACAATAACTACATCTATTGTATTACATGTGCATCAGTTATTACACAACCATGACGATGTATGTTTTATTTAAGGCCCAGACTAATTTTAAATAATTCTTGCACATACAAGCATGCAAAGTAGCTCTAGATTCAAATTTTATTTATTGTCAGAGTTTTTACAAACAAATGACATTAGTGTTATAGCTATTTACCGACATAACAATCACACTGACAGGGGTCCCATCTAATTCAGTAGTAGTCCACAGAATAACAACCTGGCCGTCCAATTAGCGAGCTCGCTTCTCACCATTGCAACCCGGGTTTGATCCTCGGACCGGGAAGCATGTGAGATGGTATGGTGGTTGTCAGATCGGCCAGGTGGAGTTTTTCTCCAGGTATTCCGGTTTCCTCCCACACGAATGACCACATTTACACTCTCATCTGCGCCAACGAGAGTGATTAAATATAAGTTGTTAAAGCTTGTTTCTAAATCGTTGTAAAATAAAAAAGTTTATAAACTTTAAACCAAGTTGCTAACCCTTTCCCATATATGAGCGCAATTAGATGCCATTATGAAGCTACATGCATTGCCACCTTAGTACTCAGGAATGAGGTCTCGAGTGATTAAGTTGTAAGATCTTGTTTCACAATCAAGTTAAACAAAATTTAGATAAACTAGAAAAACAAGCACCAACAATAATGGCTAGAATAACTGCAGCCATCGTAGAACAGTTTACTTTTGTTTCTAAACCAGGATCTATTCATTAGAGAAAAAGGTTTAGATTCTTGACACGATTAAAGTATTACTTACTTGTCCTGGAATGCCTTCGTTAGAGTTGGTCCATCTGAGGTCGTTATAGTACAGTTCTCGTAGCTGATTGACCACATGTCGTCATGCACTATAAACTGTGTTAGAAAAATGGATGATAATGAATCATCAATAAACATCACATTATTTTAATCATTTCCAATTATGTATATTTATTAGGGGTGGCGACAAATATTCGAATATTCACTCGGACGTTCAAATATCTGAATATTATTTGAGTATTGGGGAAAAAATATTATATTGCAAATATGAAATAAACTGTCATAAATCAGATATGTTGTTTTCTTTTGAAACCATCATAAAACCTTCCAATACAAAAGAAATCGCCTCAGGATGTGTGAATAAACCATGTTGTGGTCACATTCAATGATCCATGACAATGTTAATTGACACTCTGCCATGTAATCGGATAATTACAGTAGTTATGTTGCTAAGGTAGGTAGTGTTTAATTATGATGTCAAAACTGTCAAGACGAGAACATTCCTTTGAAATATTGCAGACACTTTGCAACAAAACCCATCCCACATGTATCTTAAATTTTAATTAACTGCTCAATATTACCAAAATGTACATGTACTATTAAAACAAGGCCTACGCTTTTTATGATATTGTCCTCAAAAATGCAGCCCGCTCATTCACACGTTTGGAAATACTTCAATCTCTCTGAGAATAAGAACTGCTAGTTTGTTTTACGTTGATTTATACCGGTTGCCGTAATCAAATTAACAGTCGTTCAGATGGGACTTTAAACCGAGGTCTCGTGTCGGTGCTTTACACCGAGCACGTAAAAGAACCAGAATAGACTCTGGAATGGGTCTCTGTCTGTATCATTGCACTATCCTCCACAAATCTAAAACAAGGAGCCCAGTGATGTGCATCCAGTTCTGCCATCCAGAGAACTGAGTCACACTAGCTGGGGCACGACCGACAGAGGGATTTAAGTGCGCATATATATATGTATGTACTTAGTAGTGAACTATCACTCTGAAATGCATTAAGTGCATAATTTATATATAATATCGTCGATGAATGGGTCCAGTTACAGAGTTAGATATCGACATAGTCGGAACAGTGAATTTCTTTTAACAGCGTAATAGAATGGCAGTTAAAGCCATTTGCGAACAGTCAACTTACGAACGATCATACGAATATCGGGCAACATATAGTCCGTCCAGAATGGATGAGCAATGTCGGGTAAAATATAGTCCGTCCAGAATGGATGAGCAATGTCGGGTAAAATATAGTCCGTCCAGAATGGATGAGCAATGTCGGGTAAAATATAGTCCGTCCAGAATGGATGAGCAATATCGGGCAAAATATAGTCCGTCCAGAATGGATGACCAATATGAGGTAACATATAGTCCGTCCAGAATGGATGAGCAATATCGGGTAAAATATAGTCCGTCCAGAATGGATGACCAATATCGGGTAACATATAGTCCGTCCAGAATGGATGAGCAATATCGGGTAAAATATAGTCCGTCCAGAATGGATGAGCAATATCGGGTAAAATATAGTCCGTCCAGAATGGAGGAGCAATATCGGGTAAAATATAGTCCGTCCAGAATGGATGAGCAATATCGGGCAAAATATAGTCCGTCCAGAATGGATGAGCAATATCGGACAAAATATAGTCCGTCCAGAATGGATGAGCAATATCGGGCAAAATATAGTCCGTCCAGAATGGATGAGCAATATCGGACACGATGGCATACCTTCAGATCGGGTAACATATAATCCGTCCAGAATGGATGACCAATAGCTGACACTGTTTCGGCAAAGAATGCCCTAAACACGTTGTACATGTTGTGTTCGTCTTCGGATACTTGAATTAATGTTCCATATGACACCCAATCGTAATCAGTATAGAGCTGGTGAACATTCCATGATGAGCCCATATATTGATACCCGGCAGATGTGACACCTTCAAAGAATCAAAGCAATGAGAAATATTACTGCATTTTCTATTATCTCCCTTGACAGATAAAGTCTGATTGATCCTGAAATGTATATTGGTCCTTTTAGTTGGAATCCTTTGTTTTTACTGTTGTTTTCTAACCAAATGTTGCGGTAAAATAAATGTAATTTTATGCAAATCAGGTCAATTCATTGATAATTGATAATAAATGTTTACAGTAAAATACTTATTGGATATCTGTCGAGATTTAATAATTATATGTGAGTGTGAAATTACACTGTATGTGAGTGGGTAATTACACTGTATGTGAGTGGGTAATTACAATGTATGTGAGTGGGTAATTACACTGTATGTGAGTGGGTAATTACACTGTATGTGAGTGGGAAATTACATTGTATGTGAGTGGGTAATTACACTGTATGTGAGTGGGAAATTACACTGTATGTGAGTGGGTAATTACACTGTATGTGAGTGGGTAATTACACTGTAATGTGAGTGGGTAATTACACTGTAAGTGAGTGGGTAATTACACTGTATGTGAGTGGGTAATTACACTGTATGTGAGTGTGAAAATACATTGTATGTGAGTGTGAAATTACACTGTATGTGAGTGGGTAATTACACTGTATGCGAGTGGGTAATTACACTGTATGCGAGTGGGTAATTACACTGTATGTGAGTGTGAAATTACACTGTATGTGAGTGGGTAATTACACTGTATGTGAGTGTGAAATTACACTGTATGTGAGTGGGTAATTACACTGTATGTGAGTGGGTAATTACACTGTATGTGAGTGTGAAATTACACTCTATGTGAGTGGGTAATTACACTCTATGTGAGTGGGTAATTACACTATATGTGAGTGGGTAATTACATTGTATGTGTGTGTGAAATTACACTGTATGTGAGTGGGTAATTACACTGTAATGTGAGTGGGTAATTACACTGTATGTGAGTGGGTAATTACACTGTATGTGAGTGGGTAATTACACTGTATGTGAGTGGGTAATTACACTGTATGTGAGTGTGAAAATACACTGTATGTGAGTGTGAAATTACACTGTATGTGAGTGGGTAATTACACTGTATGCGAGTGGGTAATTACACTGTATGCGAGTGGGTAATTACACTGTATGTGAGTGTGAAATTACACTGTATGTGAGTGGGTAATTACACTGTATGTGAGTGTGAAATTACACTGTATGTGAGTGGGTAAACACACTGTATGTGAGTGGGTAATTACACTGTATGTGAGTGTGAAATTACACTGTATGTGAGTGTGAAATTACACTGTATGTGAGTGTGAAATTACACTGTATGTGAGTGTGAAAATACACTGTATGTGAGTGTGAAATTACACTGTATGTGAGTGGGTAATTACACTGTATGCGAGTGGGTAATTACACTGTATGTGAGTGTGAAAATACACTGTATGTGAGTGTGAAAATACACTGTATGTGGGTGTGAAAATACACTGTATGTGCATGGGTAATTACACTGTATGTGAGTGTGAAATTAAACTGTACCCGAGATTGAAAATACACTGTATGTGAGTGTGAAATTACACTGTATGTGAGTGTGAAATTACACTGAATGTGAGTGTGAAAATACACTGTATGTGAGTGTGAAATTACACTGTATGTGAGTGTGAAAATACACTGTATGTGAGTGGGTAATTACACTGTATGTGATTGTGAAATTACACTGTACGCGAGTGTGAAATTACATTTTATGCGAGTGTGAAATTACACTTTATGCGAGTGGGTAATTACACTGTATGCGAGTGGGTAATTACACTGTATGTGAGTGTGAAAATACACTGTATGTGAGTGGGTAATTAAACTGTTTGTGAGTGGGTAATTACACTGTATGTGAGTGTGAAAATACACTGTATGTGAGTGTAAAAATACACTGTATGTGAGTGGGTAATTACACTGTATGTGAGTGGGTAATTACACTGAATGTGAGTGTGAAAATACACTGTATGTGAGTGTGAAAATACACTGTATGTTAGTGTGAAATTACACTGTATGTGAGTGGGTAATTACACTGTATGTGAGTGGGTAATTACACTGTATGTGAGTGTGAAATTACACTGTATGCGAGTGGGTAATTACACTGTATGTTAGTGTGAAATTACACTGTATGTGAGTGGGTAATTACACTGTATGTGAGTGGGTAATTACACTGTATGCGAGTGTGAAATTACACTGTATGCGAGTGTTCCAGTCAGCAATTTTCATTAATCATGGTAAAAGTGATGTAGGTAAACTCTGTTAACACTTTGCACGCTGAGTAAATAAAATCACATTTGCAAACAACATAGATTTAGATCAGTTGCGACATAACGCCACGTCTGATCATGCAGGGTTCCCACTGTCAGTCTTACATGCATGTTTCCCACTGTCAGTCTTACATGCAGGGTTCCCACTGTCAGTCTTACATGCAGGGTTCCCACTGTCAGTCTTACATGCAGGGTTCCCACTGTCAGTCTTACATGCAGGGTTCCCACTGTCAGTCTTACATGCAGGGTTCCCACTGTCAGTCTTACATGCAGGGTTCCCACTGTCAGTCTTACATGCAGGGTTCCCATTGTCAGTCTTACATGCAGGGTTCCCACTGTCAGTCTTACATGCAGGGATCCCACTGTCAGTCTTACATGCAGGGTTCCCACTGTCAGTCTTACATGCAGGGTTCCCACTGTCAGTCTTACATGCAGGGTTCCCACTGTCAGTCTTACATGCAGGGTTCCCACTGTCAGGAGCAACTTTTTAAAATTATTTTTTGGTATTTTTTCTTTGGCGCAACATGTTTTATCAAATATCATGGCTTCAAATATTTATCTGTGAACTATGTGGATCTTAGTTGGCTCCAAGTTATTCAAATTGGCTCCAGTTTTTTTCATATAGCGACAGAAGTGGCGCAGACAAACATTCAGACAGAGGGAACCCGGACATGTATATGTTTTTAACAATGTTCAAGTACATTAACAATGTTTATAATTGGTTTCTGCAAACTTGTAATACTGGTGCCAATACAATTGTATGATAGCAACTAGTTATAGTATTTGCTATTGGTAGTTAGGTAAGTATAAAAGTGTTTGTTTATTATAGTGTTACCCCTATTTAAAGGGCCAGCCATTTCTGACTTATGAGCCACGTCTTTTTATGAACATCAGTACTTCCCGAATCCTATGCCTAGGTCAGGCGCCAGGCTAGTAGGTAATCGGTAACCATTATTTAACTAGCTGGCAGCTCACGAACCAGCCATATCAGAACGAACGAGGTTCGAACCTTCGACCTCCCGCTCCGTAGGCAGAAGCCTCAACCACTTGGCCACGGAGACGGTATATGAGGATATCATCAGTAGTTTAGTAATACAATAGTCTTAATAGATCATTTCTGTATTAAGAGAATAAAGCAAGAACAGTTGGATAGCATACTCGTGTTTTTAAAACCTTTTTCGTAATACAAAAATAGCATAAATATACCACCGATTGAATATCAATCAGCTTTCTTACTGTATCAATTCAGTTATTTTATAAAATCAATGCTATAAAATATTTGAGCTTCGGATAATATTATAAAGTTTAAACTTTATTTATTTTACAACCAACGAATGCGAAGCAAGTTTTAACAACTTATATTAATCACTCTCATTGGCGCGTATGAAAGCGTTATGTGGTCATTCATGTGGGAAGAAACCGGAGTACCCGGAGAAAACCCACCTGTCCGATCTGGCGACCACAGTACCATCTCACATTCGTTGTATTGGTGAGAAGCGAGCGCGCTAACCACTGCGCTAATCGGACAGCTGATAATATTATATTGTACTGTACTGCTATTTATGTTTTCTTTTCTACAATTTTGGTAACGCGTATAACGTCAGAGTATAACGTGTGTATAACGTCAGAGTATAACGTCAGAGTATAACGTCAGAGTATAACGTGTGTATAACGTCAGAGTATAACGTGTGTATAACGTCAGAGTATAACGTGTGTATAACGTCAGAGTATAACGTGTGTATAACGTCAGAGTATAACGTCAGAGTATATCGTGTGTATAACGTCAGAGTATAACGTGTGTATAACGTCAGAGTATAACGCCAGAGTATATCGTGTGTATAACGTCAGAGTATAACGTCAGAGTATATCGTGTGTATAACGTCAGAGTATAACGTGTGTATAACGTCAGAGTATAACGCCAGAGTATATCGTGTGTATAACGTCAGCGTATAACGTGTGTATAACGTCAGAGTATAACATCAGAGTATATCGTGTGTATAACGTCAGAGTATATCGTGTGTATAACGTCAGAGTATAACGTGTGTATAACGTCAGAGTATAACGCCAGAGTATATCGTGTGTATAACGTCAGAGTATAACGTCAGAGTATATCGTGTGTATTACGTCAGAGTATAGCGTGTGTATAACGTCAGAGTATAACGTCAGAGTATCGTCAGAGTATAACATCAGAGTATATCGTGTGTATAACGTCAGAGTATAACGTGTGTATAACGTCAGAGTATAACGTCAGAGTATCGTCAGAGTATAACGTGTGTATAACGTCAGAGTATAACGTCAGAGTATAACGTGTGTATAACGTCAGAGTATAACGTCAGAGTATCGTCAGAGTATAATGTCAGAGTATATTGTGTGTATAACGTCAGAGTATAACGTCAGAGTATAACGTGTGTATAGCGTCAGAGTATAACGTCAGAGTATATCGTGTGTATAACGTCAGAGTATAACGTCAGAGTATAACGTGTGTATAACGTCAGAGTATAACGTGTGAATAACGTCAGAGTATAACGTCAGAGTATAACGTGTGTATAACGTCAGAGTATAACGTGTGAATAACGTCAGAGTATAACGTCAGAGTATAACGTGTGTATAACGTCAGAGTATAGCGTGTGTATAACGTCAGAGTATAACGTCAGAGTATAACGTGTGTATAACGTCAGAGTATAACGTGTGTATAACATCAGAGTATAACGTGTGAATAACGTCAGAGTATAACGTCAGAGTATAACGTGTGTATAACGTCAGAGTATAACGTCAGAGTATAACGTGTGTATAACGTCAGAGTATAACGTGTGAATAACGTCAGAGTATAACGTCAGAGTATCGTCAGAGTATAACGTCAGAGTATATCGTGTGTATAACGTCAGAGTATAACGTCATAGTATAACGTGTGTATAACGTCAGAGTATAACGTGTGTATAACGTCAGAGTATAACGTCAGAGTATATCGTGTGTATAACGTCAGAGTATAACGTCATAGTATAACGTCAGAGTATAACTTCAGAGTATAGCGTGTGTATAACGTCAGAGTATAACGTCATAGTATAACGTGTGTATAACGTCAGAGTATAACGTCAGAGTATATCGTGTGTATAACGTCAGAGTATAACGTCATAGTATAACGTCAGAGTATAACTTCAGAGTATAGCGTGTGCATAACGTCAGAGTATAACGTCATAGTATAACGTGTGTATAACGTCAGAGTATAACTTCAGAGTATAACGTGTGTATAGCATCAGAGTATAACGTCAGAGTATCGTCAGAGTATAACGTGTGTATAACGTCAGAGTATAACGTGTGTATAACGTCAGAGTATAACGTCAGAGTATAACGTGTGTATAACGTCAGAGTATAACGTCAGAGTATAACGTGTGTATAACGTCAGAGTATAACGTCAGAGTATAACGTGTGTATAACGTCAGAGTATCGTCAGAGTATAACGTCAGAGTATAACTTCAGAGTATAACGTGTGTATAACATCAGAGTATAACGTCAGAGTATAACGTGTGTATAACGTCAGAGTATCGTCAGAGTATAACGTCAGAGTATAACTTCAGAGTATAACGTGTGTATAACGTCAGAGTATCGTCAGAGTATAACGTCAGAGTATAACTTCAGAGTATAACGTGTGTATAACGTCAGAGTATCGTCAGAGTATAACTTCAGAGTATAACGTGTGTATAACGTCAGAGTATAACGTGTGTATAACGTCAGAGTATCGTCAGAGTATAACGTCAGAGTATAACGTGTGTATAACGTCAGAGTATAACGTCAGAGTATAACGTGTGTATAACATCAGAGTATCGTCAGAGTATAACGTCAGAGTATAACGTCAGAGTATAACTTCAGAGTATAACGTGAGTATAACATCAGAGTATCGTCAGAGTATAACGTCAGAGTATAACGTCAGAGTATCGTCAGAGTATAACGTCAGCATATCGTGTGTATAACGTCAGAGTATAACGTCAGAAATAACGTAAAGTTAGGTTGGTCTTTTGAATTTGTCTGGGCCCAGTTCAGTCTACACTTAATTCTGAAAAGAAAGCGTACCTTTCATTTTTATTCCACAATCGCTGTGTCTGCTGCCAGATGGTGGACTGCATACTCCAGATGAGTCGATTAACTTCCACTCTATAACACAATACAGATCGGTAGAGCCAACAGCCGATTCACAACCGATTGGAACTTGTGGTAAAAGTTGGTACATTGTTTTGCCATCAGACCCGACTGGAGTGTACATCTATAACCATGGAAACAGATTTATAATTATATGTTAATTCAATGTTTCGAAGCACCAGACACATTGAAGAAGTAAGGGGATAGGTCTGGTGATGTTGTTAGGGGCATAACACTTATAAAAGACAAATTATTATGGTTTTTTTAAAGTCGAAACAACAGCTTATGTCATACGGCAACTCTCCAATTATTATTGATAGAGGACGGTACAAAGAGTCACCCAGATAGAACCACCAACCTACCGATATCTCAAGCCAGCTTCCTGACGAAAGAACATGACACTTCCACATGCTTAAATAGATCAAGGTGCTTTTCAATTTAGGATAAATATAATAGGTAAGCAAGGATTCAATTCAGGTGTTGGTCACCGCCATTTCCGCGTGTCACACATTGCTTTAATAGGGCTGAGGGTGTGGAGTAACCCAATACCATAATAGCAAGAACAGTTGAAGGCGAAACACACGCTAGACACAATTACACGACAATAATTTATTTCATAAAAAGTAATTGGTTTATATATTTACAGAACTGGTTTTGCTTTTGTTATCGACTAAGTTGCACCAATATCCCAAGTGTTATGGGCTTTAGATACGTTATTGGTGGAGGAAAATCCCGCTCCAAGTGTTATGGGCTTTAGATACGTTATTGGTGGAGGAAAATCCCGCTCCAAGTGTTATGGGCTTTAGATACGTTATTGGTGGAGGAAAATCCCGCTCCAAGTGTTATGGGCTTTAGATACGTTATTGGTGGAGGAAAATCCCGCTCCAAGTGTTATGGGCTTTAGATACGTTATTGGTGGAGGAAAATCCCGCTCCAAGTGTTATGGGCTTTAGATACGTTATTGGTGGAGGAAAATCCCGCTCCAAGTGTTATGGGCTTTAGATACGTTATTGGTGGAGGAAAATCCCGCTCCAAGTGTTATGGGCTTTAGATACGTTATTGGCTCCAAGCAGTTTTTCAGGCATGAAATGGCACCCGGGTAGAACTACCGACCAGCATTACAGCTGGATAACCTCCTGGATAACCTCCTGGATAACCTCCTGGATAACCTCCTGGATAACCTCCTGGATAACCTCCTGGATAACCTCCTCAATTGAAAGAGTTAATATTGAACTATTTAAGTCAGAAACCATAACCACTCGGGTTACCATATGTGTAAGTAAAAGTAGGCAACTAATAGAGAAGTACTCTACTGATAATATATTGTGTACTACATCCTCATACAGTATTGATACATACTCATACAGTATTGCTACATACTCATACAGTATTGCTACATACTCATACAGTATTGCTACATCCTCATACAGTATTGATACATACTCATACAGTATTGCTACATACTCATACAGTATTGCTACATACTCATACAGTATTGTTACATCCTCATACAGTATTGCTACATACTCATACAGTATTGCTACATACTCATACAGTATTGCTACATACTCATACAGTATTGCTACATACTCATACATTATTGCTACATACTCATACAGTATTCGTATTGTACATACTCATACAGTATTGTACATCCTCATACAGTATTGCTACATACTCATACAGTATTGCTACATACTCATACAGTATTGCTACATACTCATACAGTATTGCTACATACTCATACATTATTGCTACATACTCATACAGTATTGCTACATCTCACAGTATTGTTACATACTCATACAGTATTGTTACATCCTCATACAGTATTGCTACATCCTCATACAGTATTGCTACATCCTCATACAGTATTGCTACATACTCATACAGTATTGCTACATACTCATACAGTATTGCTACATACTCATACAGTATTGTTACATCCTCATACAGTATTGTTACATCCTCATACAGTATTGTCTCATACAGTATTGTTACATCCTCATACAGTATTGTTACATCCTCATACAGTATTGTTACATCCTCATACAGTATTGTTACATCCACATACAGTATTGATTCATAATCATACAGTATTGCTACATACTCATACAGTATTGCTACATACTCATACAGTATTGCTACATCCTCATACAGTATTGCTACATCCTCATACAGTATTGCTACATACTCATACAGTATTGCTACATCCTCATACAGTATTGCTACATCCTCATACAGTATTGCTACATCCTCATACAGTATTGCTACATCCTCATACAGTATTGCTACATCCTCATACAGTATTGCTACATCCTCATACAGTATTGCTACATCCTCATACAGTATTGCTACATCTCATACAGTATTGCTACATCCTCATACAGTATTGCTACATACTCATACAGTATTGTTACATACTCATACAGTATTGTTACATCCTCATACAGTATTGCTACATACTCATACAGTATTGCTACATCCTCATACAGTATTGCTACATCCTCATACAGTATTGCTACATCCTCATACAGTATTGCTACATACTCATACAGTATTGCTACATCCTCATACAGTATTGCTACATCCTCATACAGTATTGCTACATCCTCATACAGTATTGTTACATCCTCATACAGTATTGTTACATCCTCATACAGTATTGTTACATCCTCATACAGTATTGTTACATCCTCATACAGTATTGTTACATACTCATACAGTATTGTTACATCCTCATACAGTATTACTACATACTCATACAGTATTGTTACATACACATACAGTATTGTTACATCCTCATACAGTATTGCTACATACTCATACAGTATTGCTACATCCTCATACAGTATTGCTACATCCTCATACAGTATTGTTACATCCTCATACAGTATTGTTACATCCTCATACAGTATTGCTACATACTCATACAGTATTGTTACATCCTCATACAGTATTGTTACATCCTCATACAGTATTGTTACATCCTCATACAGTATTGTTACATCCTCATGCAGTATTGTTACATCCTCATACAGTATTGCTACATCCTCATACAGTATTGCTACATACTCATACAGTATTGCTACATACAGTATTGCTACATCCTCATACAGTATTGCTACATACTCATACAGTATTGCTACATACAGTATTGCTACATCCTCATACAGTATTGCTACATCCTCATACAGTATTGCTACATCCTCATACAGTATTGCTACATACTCATACAGTATTGCTACATACAGTATTGCTACATCCTCATACAGTATTGCTACATCCTCATACAGTATTGCTACATCCTCATACAGTATTGCTACAGCCTCATACAGTATTGTTACATACTCATACAGTATTGCTACATCCTCATACAGTATTGTTACATACTCATACAGTATTGTTACATCCTCATACAGTATTGCTACATACGGTATTGTTATATCCTCATACAGTATTGCTACATACTCATGCAGTATTGCTACATACTCATACATTATTGCTACATACTCATACAGTATTGCTACACACGGTATTGTTACATACTCATACAGTATTGCTACATCCTCATACAGTATTGCTACATACTCATACAGTATTGTTACATCCTCATACAGTATTGCTACATACTCATACAGTATTGCTACATCCTCATACAGTATTGCTACATCCTCATACAGTATTGTTACATCCTCATACAGTATTGTTACATCCTCATTCAGTATTGGTACATACGGTATTGTTACATACTCATACAGTATTGTTACATCCTCATCAGTATTGTTACATCCTCATACAGTATTGTTACATCCTCATACAGTATTGTTACATCCTCATACAGTATTGTTACATCCTCATACAGTATTGTTACATCCTCATACAGTATTGTTACATCCTCATACAGTATAGCTACATACTCATACATTATTGCTACATCCTCATACAGTAATGCTACATCCTCATACAGTATTGCTACATACTCATACAGTATTGCTACATACGGTATTGTTATATCCTCATACAGTATTGCTACATACTCATACAGTATTGCTACATCCTCATACAGTATTGCTACATCCTCATACAGTATTGCTACATACTCATACATTATTGCTACATCCTTATATAGTATTGTTACATCCTCATACAGTATTGTTACATCCTCATACAGTATTGTTACATCCTCATACAGTATTGTTACATCCTCATACAGTATTGTTACATACTCATACAGTATTGTTACATCCTCATACAGTATTGTTACATCCTCATACAGTATTGTTACATCCTCATACAGTATTGTTACATCCTCATACGGTATTGTTACATCCTCATATAGTATTGTTACATCCTCATACAGTATTGTTACATCCTCATACAGTATTGCTACATACTCATACAGTATTGTTACATCCTCATACAGTATTGTTACATCCTCATACAGTATTGTTACATCCTCATACAGTATTGTTACATCCTCATACAGTATTGCTACATCCTCATATAGTATTGTTACATCCTCATACAGTATTGTTACATCCTCATACAGTATTGTTACATCTTCATACAGTATTGTTACATCCTCATACAGTATTGCTACATCCTCATATAGTATTGTTACATCCTCATACAGAATTGTTACATCCTCATACAGTATTGCTACATACTCTTACAGTAGTGTTACATACTCATACAGTATTGTTACCTCCTCATACAGTATTGTTACATCCTCATTCAGTATTGCTACATACTTATGCATTATTGCTACATACTCATACAGTATTGCTACATCCTCATACAGTATTGCTACATCCTCATACAGTATTGCTACATACTCATACAGTATTGCTACATACTCATACAGTATTGCTACATCCTCATACAGTATTGCTACATACTCATACAGTATTGTTTCATCCTCATACAGTATTGTTACATCCTCATACAATATTGTTACATCCTCATACAGTATTGTTACATACTCATACAGTATTGTTACATACTCATACAGTATTGTTACATCCTCATACAGTATTACTACATACTCATACAGTATTGTTACATACACATACAGTATTGTTACATCCTCATACAGTATTGCTACATACTCATACAGTATTGCTACATCCTCATACAGTATTGCTACATCCTCATACAGTATTGTTACATCCTCATACAGTATTGTTACATCCTCATACAGTATTGCTACATACTCATACAGTATTGTTACATACTCATACAGTATTGTTACATCCTCATACAGTATTGTTACATCCTAATACAGTATTGTTACATCCTCATGCAGTATTGTTACATCCTCATACAGTATTGCTACATCCTCATACAGTATTGCTACATACTCATACAGTATTGCTACATACAGTATTGCTACATCCTCATACAGTATTGCTACATACTCATACAGTATTGCTACATACAGTATTGCTACATCCTCATACAGTATTGCTACATCCTCATACAGTATTGCTACATCCTCATACAGTATTGCTACATACTCATACAGTATTGCTACATACAGTATTGCTACATCCTCATACAGTATTGCTACATCCTCATACAGTATTGCTACATCCTCATACAGTATTGCTACATCCTCATACAGTATTGCTACAGCCTCATACAGTATTGTTACATACTCATACAGTATTGCTACATCCTCATACAGTATTGTTACATACTCATACAGTATTGTTACATCCTCATACAGTATTGCTACATACGGTATTGTTATATCCTCATACAGTATTGCTACATACTCATGCAGTATTGCTACATACTCATACATTATTGCTACATACTCATACAGTATTGCTACACACGGTATTGTTACATACTCATACAGTATTGCTACATCCTCATACAGTATTGCTACATACTCATACAGTATTGTTACATCCTCATACAGTATTGCTACATACTCATACAGTATTGCTACATCCTCATACAGTATTGCTACATCCTCATACAGTATTGTTACATCCTCATACAGTATTGTTACATCCTCATTCAGTATTGGTACATACGGTATTGTTACATACTCATACAGTATTGTTACATCCTCATACAGTATTGTTACATCCTCATACAGTATTGTTACATCCTCATACAGTATTGTTACATCCTCATACAGTATTGTTACATCCTCATACAGTATTGTTACATCCTCATACAGTATTGTTACATCCTCATACAGTATAGCTACATACTCATACATTATTGCTACATCCTCATACAGTAATGCTACATCCTCATACAGTATTGCTACATACTCATACAGTATTGCTACATACGGTATTGTTATATCCTCATACAGTATTGCTACATACTCATACAGTATTGCTACATCCTCATACAGTATTGCTACATCCTCATACAGTATTGCTACATACTCATACATTATTGCTACATCCTTATATAGTATTGTTACATCCTCATACAGTATTGTTACATCCTCATACAGTATTGTTACATCCTCATACAGTATTGTTACATCCTCATACAGTATTGTTACATACTCATACAGTATTGTTACATCCTCATACAGTATTGTTACATCCTCATACAGTATTGTTACATCCTCATACAGTATTGTTACATCCTCATACGGTATTGTTACATCCTCATATAGTATTGTTACATCCTCATACAGTATTGTTACATCCTCATACAGTATTGTTACATCCTCATACAGTATTGTTACATCCTCATACAGTATTGTTACATCCTCATACAGTATTGTTACATCCTCATACAGTATTGTTACATCCTCATACAGTATTGCTACATCCTCATATAGTATTGTTACATCCTCATACAGTATTGTTACATCCTCATACAGTATTGTTACATCTTCATACAGTATTGTTACATCCTCATACAGTATTGCTACATCCTCATATAGTATTGTTACATCCTCATACAGAATTGTTACATCCTCATACAGTATTGCTACATACTCTTACAGTAGTGTTACATACTCATACAGTATTGTTACCTCCTCATACAGTATTGTTACATCCTCATACAGTATTGCTACATACTCATACAGTATTGCTACATCCTCATACAGTATTGTTACATCCTCATACAGTATTGTTACATCCTCATACAGTATTGCTACATCCTCATACAGTATTGTTACATCCTCATACAGTATTGCTACATCCTCATACAGTATTGCTACATACTCATACAGTATTGTTACATCCTCATACAGTATTGTTACATCCTCATACAGTATTGTTACATCCTCATACAGTATTGTTACATCCTCATACAGTATTGTTACATCCTCATACAGTATTGTTACATCCTCATACAGTATTGCTACATACTCATACAGTATTGTTACATACTCATACAGTATTGTTACATCCTCATACAGTATTGCTACATACTCATACAGTATTGCTACATCCTCATACAGTATTGCTACATCCTCATACAGTATTGTTACATCCTCATACAGTATTGTTACATCCTCATACAGTATTGCTACATACTCATACAGTATTGTTACATACTCATACAGTATTGTTACATCCTCATACAGTATTGTTACATCCTCATACAGTATTGTTACATCCTCATACAGTATTGTTACATCCTCATACAGTATTGCTACATACTCATACAGTATTGCTACATACAGTATTGCTACATCCTCATACAGTATTGCTACATACTCATACAGTATTGCTACATACAGTATTGCTACATCCTCATACAGTATTGCTACATCCTCATACAGTATTGCTACATCCTCATACAGTATTGCTACATACTCATACAGTATTGCTACATACAGTATTGCTACATCCTCATACAGTATTGCTACATCCTCATACAGTATTGCTACATCCTCATACAGTATTGCTACATACTCATACAGTATTGCTACATACAGTATTGCTACATCCTCATACAGTATTGCTACATCCTCATACAGTATTGCTACATCCTCATACAGTATTGCTACATACTCATACAGTATTGCTACATACAGTATTGCTACATCCTCATACAGTATTGCTACATCCTCATACAGTATTGCTACATCCTCATACAGTATTGCTACATACTCATACAGTATTGCTACATACAGTATTGCTACATCCTCATACAGTATTGCTACATCCTCATACAGTATTGCTACATCCTCATACAGTATTGCTACATCCTCATACAGTATTGCTACATACTCATACAGTATTGCTACATCCTCATACAGTATTGCTACATCCTCATACAGTATTGTTACATCCTCATACAGTATTGCTACATCCTCATACAGTATGTACATACAGTATTGTTACATCCTCATACAGTATTGTTACATCCTCATACAGTATTGTTACATCCTCATACAGTATTGTTACATCCTCATACAGTATTGTTACATCCTCATACAGTATTGTTACATCCTCATACAGTATTGCTACATACTCATACATTATTGCTACATACTCATACAGTAATGCTACATCCTCATACAGTATTGCTACATACTCATACAGTATTGCTACATACGGTATTGTTATATCCTCATACAGTATTGCTACATACTCATACAGTATTGCTACATCCTCATACAGTATTGCTACATCCTCATACAGTATTGCTACATACTCATACATTATTGCTACATCCTCATACAGTATTGTTACATCCTCATACAGTATTGTTACATCCTCATACAGTATTGTTACATCCTCATACAGTATTGTTACATCCTCATACAGTATTGTTACATACTCATACAGTATTGTTACATCCTCATACAGTATTGTTACATCCTCATACAGTATTGTTACATCCTCATACAGTATTGCTACATCCTCATACAGTATTGTTACATCCTCATACAGTATTGTTACATCCTCATACAGTATTGTTACATCCTCATACAGTATTGTTACATCCTCATACAGTATTGTTACATCCTCATACAGTATTGTTACATCCTCATACAGTATTGTTACATCCTCATACAGTATTGTTACATCCTCATACAGTATTGTTACATCCTCATACAGTATTGTTACATCCTCATACAGTATTGTTACATCCTCAT
>CM026389.1:62344915-62377754 GCA_014843695.1 Archivesica marissinica | reverse complement strand
GTATAGTATTGTTATAGTGTGTAAATATATGTGTATAGTGTTGTTATAGTGTGTAAATATGTGTGCGTATAGTATTGCTATAGTGTGTAAATATGTGTGTATAGTATTGTTATAGTGTGTAAATATATGTGTATAGTGTTGTTACAGTGTGTAAATATATGAGTGTATAATATTGTTATAGTGTGTAAATAATATATGTTTGTATAGTATTGTTATAGTGTGTAAATATGTGTGTATAGTATTGTTATAGTGTGTACATATATGTGTGTATAGTATTGTTATAGTGTGTACATATATGTGTGTATAGTATTGTTATAGTGTGTAAATATATGTGCGTATAGTGTTGTTATAGTGTGTAAATATATGTGCGTATAGTATTGCTATTGTGTGTAAATATGTGTGCATAGTATTGTTATAGTGTGTAAATATATTTGTGTATAGTATTGTTATAGTGTGTAAATATATGTGTATAGTATTGTTATAGTGTGTAAATATATGTGCGTATAGTATTGTTATAGTGTGTAAATATGTGTGTATAGTATTGCTATAGTGTGTACATATGTGCGTATAGTATTGTTATAGTGTGTAAATATGTGTGTATAGTATTGTTATTGTGTGTATATATATGTGTGTATAGTATTGTTATAGTGTGTAAATATGTGCGTACAGTATTGTTATAGTGTGTAAATATGTGTGTATAGTATTGTTATATTGTGTAAATATATGTGTTATAGTATTGTTATAGTGTGTAAATATAGTGTATAGTATTGTTATGTGTGTAAATATGTGTGTATAGGTTGTTATAGTGTGTAAAATATGTGTGTATAGTATTGTTATAGTGTGTAAATATATGTGTATAGTATTGTTATAGTGTGTAATATATGTGTGTATAGTATGTTATAGTGTGTAAATATGTGTGATAGTATTGTTATAGTGTGTAAATATGTGCGTATAGTATTGTTATAGTGTGTAAATAGTGTGTGTATAGTATTGTTATAGTGTGTAAATATATGTGTATAGTATTGTTATAGTGTGTAAATATATGTGTGTATAGTATTGTTATAGTGTGTAAATATGTGTGTATAGTATTGTTATAGTGTGTAAATATGTGCGTATAGTATTGTTATAGTGTGTAAATATGTGTGTATAGTATTGTTATAGTGTGTAAATATATGTGTGTTTAGTATTGTTATAGTGTGTAAATACTATATGTGTGTATAGTATTGCTATAGTGTGTAAATATGTGTATATAGTATTGCTATAGTGTATACATATGTGCGTATAGTATGGTATAGTAGGTAAATATATGTGTGTATAGTATTGCTATAGTGTGTAAATATGTGTGTATAGTATTGCTATAGTGTGCACATATATGTGCGTATAGTGTTGTTATAGTGTGTAAATATATGTGCGTATAGTATTGATATAGTGTGTAAATATATGTTTGTATAGTATTGTTATAGTGTGTAAATATATGTGTATAGTATTGTTATAGTGTGTAAATATGTGTGTATAGTGTTGTTATAGTGTGTAAATATATGTGTGTATAGTGTTGTTATAGTGTGTAAATATATGTGATTATAGTGTTGTTATAGTGTGTAAATATATGTGTGTATAGTATTGTTATAGTGTGTAAATATGTGTGTATAGTATTGTTAGAGTGTGTAAATATGTGCGTATAGTATTGTTATAGTGTGTAAATATGTGTGTATAGTATTGTTATAGTGTGTAAATATGTGCGTATAGTATTGTTATAGTGTGTAAATATATGTGTGTATAGTATTGTTATAGTGTGTAAATATGTGCGTATAGTATTGTTATAGTGTGTAAATATGTGCGTATAGTATTGTTATTGTGTGTAAATATGTGTGTATAGTATTGTTATAGTGTGTAAATATGTGTGTATAGTATTGTTATAGTGTGTAAATATGTGTGCGTATAGTATTGTTATAGTGTGTAAATATGTGTGTATAGTATTGTTATAGTGTGTAAATATGTGCGTTTAGTATTGTTATAGTGTGTAAATATGTGTGTATAGTATTGTTATAGTGTGTAAATATGTGTGTATAGTATTGTTATAGTGTGTAAATATGTGTGTATAGTATTGTTATAGTGTGTAAATATGTGCGTATAGTATTGTTATAGTGTGTAAATATATGTGTGTTTAGTATTGTTATAGTGTGTAAATACTATATGTGTGTATAGTATTGTTATAGTGTGTAAATATGTGTATATAGTATTGCTATAGTGTATACATATGTGCGTATAGTATGGTATAGTGGGTAAATATATGTGTGTATAGTATTGTTATAGTGTGTAAATATGTGCGTATAGTATTGTTATAGTGTGTACATATATGTGTATAGTGTTGTTATAGTGTGAAATATGTGTATATAGTGTTATAGTGTGTAAATATGTGCGTATAGTATTGTTATAGTGTGTAAATATGTGTGTATAGTATTGTTATAGTGTGTAAATATGTGTGTATAGTATTGTTATGGTGTGTAAATATGTGCGTATAGTGTTGTTATAGTGTGTACATATGTTTGTGTATAGTATTGTTATAGTGTGTAAATATATGTGTGTATAGTATTGTTATAGTGTGTAAATACTATATGTGTGTATAGTATTGTTATAGTGTGTAAATATGTGTATATAGTATTGCTATAGTGTATACATATGTGCGTATAGTATGGTATAGTGGGTAAATATATGTGTGTATAGTATTGTTATAGTGTGTAAATATGTGCGTATAGTATTGCTATAGTGTGTAAATATGTGTGTATAGTATTGTTATAGTGTGTAAATATATGTGTATAGTGTTGTTATAGTGTGTAAATATGTGTGCGTATAGTATTGCTATAGTGTGTAAATATGTGTGTATAGTATTGTTATAGTGTGTAAATATGTGTGTATAGTATTGTTATGGTGTGTAAATATGTGCGTATAGTGTTGTTATAGTGTGTACATATGTTTGTGTATAGTATTGTTATAGTGTGTAAATATATGTGTGTATAGTATTGTTATAGTGTGTAAATACTATATGTGTGTATAGTATTGTTATAGTGTGTAAATATGTGTATATAGTATTGCTATAGTGTATACATATGTGCGTATAGTATGGTATAGTGGGTAAATATATGTGTGTATAGTATTGTTATAGTGTGTAAATATGTGCGTATAGTATTGCTATAGTGTGTAAATATGTGTGTATAGTATTGTTATAGTGTGTAAATATATGTGTATAGTGTTGTTACAGTGTGTAAATATATGAGTGTATAATATTGTTATAGTGTGTAAATAATATATGTTTGTATAGTATTGTTATAGTGTGTACATATATGTGTGTATAGTATTGTTATAGTGTGTACATATGTTTGTATATAGTATTGTTATTGTGTGCACATATATGTGTGTATAGTATTGTTATAGTGTGTAAATATGTGTGCTTATAGTATTGTTATAGTGTGTAAATATATGTGCGTATAGTGTTGTTATAGTGTGTAAATATATGTGCGTATAGTATTGCTATAGTGTGTAAATATGTGTGTATAGTATTGTTATAGTGTGTAAATATATTTGTGTATAGTATTGTTATAGTGTGTAAATATATGTGTATAGTATTGTTATAGTGTGTAAATATGTGCGTATAGTATTGCTATAGTGTGTACATATGTGCGTATAGTATTGTTATAGTGTGTAAATATGTGTGTATAGTATTGTTATTGTGTGTAGATATATGTGTGTATAGTATTGTTATAGTGTGTAAATATGAGCGTACAGTATTGTTATAGTGTGTAAATATGTGTGTATAGTATTGTTATATTGTGTAAATATATGTGTATATTATTGTTATAGTGTGTAAATATATGTGTATAGTATTGTTATAGTGTGTAAATATGTGTGTATAGTGCTATAGTGTGTAAATATGTGTGTATAGTATTGTTATAGTGTGTAAATATATGTGTATAGTATTGTTATAGTGTGTAAATATGTGTGTGTATAGTATTGTTATAGTGTGTAAATATGTGTGTGTATAGTATTGTTATAGTGTGTAAATATATGTGTGTATAGTATTGTTATAGTGTGTAAATATATGTGTGTATATTATTGTTATAGTGTGTAAATATATGTGTGTATAGTATTGCTATAGTGTGTACATATGTGCGTATAGTATTGCTATTGTGTGTAAATATATGTGTATAGTGTTGTTAAAGTGTGTAAATATGTGTGTATAGTGTTATAGTGTGTAAATATTGTGCGTATAGTGTTGTTATAGTGTGAAATTATGTGCGTATAGTATTGTTATAGTGTGTAAATATGTGTGTATAGTATTGTTATAGTGTGTAAATATGTGTGTGTAGTATTGTTATAGTGTTCAATATATGTGCGTATAGTGTTGTTATAGTGTGTTAATATATTTTGTATAGTATTGTTATAGTGTGTACATATATGTGCGTATAGTGTTGTTATAGTTTGTAAATATATGTGTGTATAGTATTGCTATAGTGTATACATATGTGCGTATAGTATGGTATAGTGGGTAAATATATGTGTGTATAGTATTGTTATAGTGTGTAAATATGTGCGTATAGTATTGCTATAGTGTGTACATATATGTGTATAGTGTTGTTATAGTGTGAAAATATGTGTATATAGTGTTATAGTGTGTAAATATGTGCGTATAGTATTGTTATAGTGTGTAAATATGTGTGTATAGTATTGTTATAGTGTGTAAATATGTGTGTATAGTATTGTTATAGTGTGTAAATATGTGCGTATAGTGTTGTTATAGTGTGTACATATGTTTGTGTATAGTATTGTTATAGTGTGTAAATATATGTGCGTATAGTATTGTTATAGTGTATACATATGTGCGTATAGTATTGCTATAGTGTGTAAATATGTGTGTATAGTATTGTTATAGTGTGTAAATATATGTGTATAGTGTTGTTATAGTGTGTAAATATATGTGTATAGTGTTGTTATAGTGTGTAAATATGTGTGCGTATAGTGTTGTTACAGTGTGTAAATATATGAGTGTATAATATTGTTATAGTGTGTAAATAATATATGTTTGTATAGTATTGTTATAGTGTGTAAATATGTGTGTATAGTATTGTTATAGTGTGTACATATATGTGTGTATAGTATTGTTATAGTGTGTACATATATGTGTGTATAGTATTGTTATAGTGTGTAAATATATGTGCGTATAGTATTGTTATAGTGTGTACATATATGTGTGTATAGTATTGTTATAGTGTGTAAATATGTTTGTGTATAGTATTGTTATAGTGTGTACATATATGTGTGTATAGTATTGTTATAGTGTGTAAATATGTGTGTTTATAGTATTGTTATAGTGTGTAAATATATGTGCGTATAGTGTTGTTATAGTGTGTAAATATATGTGTATAGTATTGTTATAGTGTGTAAATATGTGTGTTTATAGTATTGTTATAGTGTGTAAATATATTTGTGTATAGTATTGTTATAGTGTGTAAATATATGTGTATAGTATTGTTATAGTGTGTAAATATGTGTGTTTATAGTATTGTTATAGTGTGTAAATATATGTGCGTATAGTGTTGTTATAGTGTGTAAATATATGTGTATAGTATTGTTATAGTGTGTAAATATGTGTGTTTATAGTATTGTTATAGTGTGTAAATATATTTGTGTATAGTATTGTTATAGTGTGTAAATATGTGTGTTTATAGTATTGTTATAGTGTGTAAATATATTTGTGTATAGTATTGTTATAGTGTGTAAATATATGTGTATAGTATTGTTATAGTGTGTAAATATATTTGTGTATAGTATTGTTATAGTGTGTAAATATATGTGTATAGTATTGTTATAGTGTGTAAATATATGTGCGTATAGTATTGTTATAGTGTGTAAATATGTGTGTATAGTATTGCTATAGTGTGTACATATGTGCGTATAGTATTGTTATAGTGTGTAAATATGTGTGTATAGTATTGTTATTGTGTGTAGATATATGTGTGTATAGTATTGTTATAGTGTGTAAATATGTGCGTACAGTATTGTTATAGTGTGTAAATATGTGTGTATAGTATTGTTATATTGTGTAAATATATGTGTATAGTATTGTTATATTGTGTAAATATATGTGTATAGTATTGTTATAGTGTGTAAATATGTGTGTATAGTATTGTTATAGTGTGTAAATATATGTGTGTATAGTATTGTTATAGTGTGTAAATATGTGTGTGTATAGTATTGTTATAGTGTGTAAATATATGTGTGTATAGTATTGTTATAGTGTGTAAATATATGTGTGTATAGTATTGCTATAGTGTGTACATATGTGCGTATAGTATTGCTATTGTGTGTAAATATATGTGTATAGTGTTGTTAAAGTGTGTAAATATGTGTGTATAGTGCTATAGTGTGTAAATATATGTGCGTATAGTGTTGTTATAGTGTGAAATTATGTGCGTATAGTATTGTTATAGTGTTCACATATATGTGCGTATAGTGTTGTTATAGTGTGTTAATATATTTTGTATAGTATTATTATAGTGTGTACATATATGTGCGTATAGTGTTGTTATAGTTTGTAAATATATGTGTGTATAGTATTGCTATAGTGTGTAAATATGTGCGTATAGTATTGCTATAGTGTGTAAATATGTGTGTATAGTATTGTTATAGTGTGTAAATATATGTGTATAGTGTTGTTATAGTGTGTAAATATGTGTGTATAGTGTTATAGTGAGTAAATATGTGCGTATAGTATTGTTATAGTGTGTAAATAATATATGTTTGTATAGTATTGTTATAGTTTGTAAATATATGTGCGTATAGTGTTGTTATATTGTGTAAATATGTGTGCGTATAGTGTTGTTACAGTGTGTAAATTTATGAGTGTATAATATTGTTATAGTGTGTAAATAATATATGTTTGTAAAGTATTGTTATAGTGTGTACATATATGTGTGTATAGTATTGTTATAGTGTGTACATATATGTGTGTATAGTATTGTTATTGTGTGTAAATATATGTGTGTATAGTATTGTTATGGTGTGTAAATATGTGTGTATAGTATTGTTATAGTGTGTAAATATATGTGCGTATAGTATCGTGATAGTGTGTAAATATGTGTGCGTATAGTATTGTTATAGTGTATACATATGTGCGTATAGTATTGTTATAGTGGGTAAATATATGTTGGCATAGTATTGCTATAGTGTGTAAATATGTGCGTATAGTATTGTTATAGTGTGTACATATATGTGTATAGTGTTGTTATAGTGTGAAAATATGTGTATATAGTGTTATAGTGTGTAAATATGTGCGTATAGTATTGTTATAGTGTGTAAATATGTGTGTATAGTATTGTTATAGTGTGTAAATATGTGTGTATAGTATTGTTATAGTGTGTAAATATGTGCGTATAGTATTGTTATAGTGTGTAAATATATGTGTGTATAGTATTGTTATTGTGTGTAAATATGTGCGTATAGTGTTGTTATAGTGTGTAAATATATGTGTGTATAGTATTGTTGTAGTGTGTAAATATATGTGTGTATAGTATTGTTATAGTGTGTAAATATATGTGTCTATAGTATTGTTATAGTGTGTAAATATGTGTGTATAGTATTGTTATAGTGTGTAAATATGTTTGTGTATAGTATTGTTATAGTGTGTAAATATATGTGTGTATAGTATTGTTGTAGTGTGTAGATATATGTACGTATAGTATTGTTATAGTGTGTAAATATATGTGTGTATAGTATTGTTGTAGTGTGTATAGTGTTGAAGTGTGTAAATGACATCACAAAACTAGCTAGTAATAATTATGATGTTACATTTAACGTCACGAACTAAACAATGTAGTAATACGATGTTACAGCTAACGTCACGCACTAAACAATGTAGTAATACGATGTTACAGCTAACGTCACGTACTAAACAATGTAGTTATATGACGTTACATTTAACGCCACGCACTAAGCAATGTGGCAATAAGATATCACATTTAATGTCACGCATTAAACATGTTAGTAATACGACGTTACATTTAACGTCACGCACTAAATAATGTAATAATACGACGTTACATTTAACGTCACGCACTAAATAATGTAGTAATATGACGTCACATTTAACGTCACGCACTAAACATTGTAGTAATATGACGTCACAATTAACGTCACGCACTAAACAATGTAATAATACGACGTTACATTTAACGTCACGCACTAAATAATGTAGTAATATGACGTCACATTAAACATCACGCACTAAACAATGTAATAATATGACGTCACATTTAACGTCACGCACTGAACAATAAAATAATATGATGTCACAGTTAACGTCAGGCACTAAACAATTTTTTACCCAATATATTAAACAGTGGTCTAACCTAGCATAGATTAACTTTCATGCAAATTTGTATTTGCGATTAGTTTAAACAATATTTATTACTTTGAATAAACATAATAAAATATGTATACATAATATGTACATACATGTAGGATTGAGGGTTTGCGATTTTATGTTGTCTTGGGGGGGGGATTAATGTCGCAAGAACCAACATACTGTTATAATGGTAAACTGCAAGGAACAACTAGGAATAATGTTTACATTTCATGACCGTATGATAATAGGCACACACACCATTTTCATTACAAATCATTTCAATATTCAGCCAAGTGGTTTGGCTCCACTCTCTGATTAGTAAATACATGTAGCATAGAGCCTGATCTTTAAGCATTCCCAATGTAGTTCATACCCCAATGCAAACTATTAACGATTCATTACTTATATATATATATTATTTATTCGTTTCAATAACACAAAGTACAAAATATCACACTTTGTATTTAAAATGAATTAGGCAAGATGTGTGACTTACCTTGTACCGGAAAACAATTATTTTCAAAGACATTGACACAGTTTGAAATTCGCGTGTTTTGACTTACATGGTTCACAATAGGAGTAGTTTCCCATGCCGGTCGTCTGTGTTGCATTGTAAAACGATTGTGCAACAGCAGAATCGTTATTACACACCAGAAAGCTGGACAAACACACATCGTCGCTAGAACAGTGGTCTGAAAGCAATATTGTACTAGTTTATACACATACTTATATTAAAGATTAATTGCGAACAAGTTCTAGCAACATTAGCTTAATCACTCAACAGCACTTATACATGATGGACTCTATCGCAACAATACTTACATGTACTGCCTGTGAAACCCTAAAAATTGCTACCCTACCTAAGAAAGATAGTTTGTGTTGGTTGCTACCCTACCAAAGAAAGATAGTTTGTGTTGGCTGCTACCCTACCTAAAAATGATAGTTTGTGAGGTTGCTACCCTGCCTAAAAATGATAGTTTGTGTGGTTGCTACCCTACTAAAAATTATAGTTTGTGTTGGTTGCTACACTACCTAAAATGATAGTTTGTGTTGGTTGCTATCCTACCTAAAAATTATAGTTTGTGTTTGTTGCTACCCTACCTAAGAAAGATAGTTTGTGTTGGTTGCTACCCTACCTAAAATGATAGTTTGTGTTGGATGCTACCATACCTAAAATGATAGTTTGTGTTGGTTGCTACCATACCAAAAATTGATCGTTTGTGTGGTTGCTACCCTACTAAAATGATAGTTTGTGTTGGTTGCTATCCTACCTAAAAATTATAGTTTGTGTTTGTTGCTACCCTACCTAAGAAAGATAGTTTGTGTTGGTTGCTACCATACCTAAAATGATAGTGTGTGTGGTTGCTACCCTACTAAAATGATAGTTTGTGTTGGTTGCTACCCTACCTAAGAAAGATAGTTTGTGTTGGTTGCTACCCTACCTAAGATGATAGTTTGTGTGGTTGCTACTTACCTAACACTTACAGTTTGTGTTGGTTGCTACACTACCTAAAAAGAAAGTTTGTGTTGGTTGTTATCCTACCTAAAATGAGTTTGTGTGGTTGCCACCTACCTAAAAATTATAGTTTGTGTGGTTGCTATCCTACCTAAAAATTATAGTTTGTGTGATTGCTGTCCTACCTAAAAATTATAGTTTGTGTGATTGCTACCCTACCTAAAAATGATAGTTTGTGTGATTGCTACCATACCTAAAAATGGTTTGTGTGGTTGCTACCCTACCTAAAAATGATAGTTTGTGTGGTTGCTACCCTACTAAAAATTATAGTTTGTGCTGGTTGCTATCCTACCTAAGAAAAGAAAGTTTGTGTTGGTTGCTACACTACCTAAAATAATAGTTTGTTTTGGTTGCTATCCTACCTAAAAATTATAGTTTGTGTGGTTGCAACCCTACCTAAAAATGAGTTTGTGTTGGTTGATACCATACCTAAAACTTACAGTTTGTGTTGGTTGCTACCCTACCTAAAATGATAGTTTGTGTTGGTTGCTATCCTACCTAAGAAAGATAGTTTGTGTTGGTTGCTACACTACCTAAAAAGAAAGTTTATGTTGGTTGCTATCCTACCTAAAAATTATAGTTTGTGTTGGTTGCTACCCTACCTAAAAATGATAGTTTGTGCTGGCTGCTATCCTACTTAAATATTATAGTTTGTGTTTGTTGCTACACTACCTAAAATGATAGTCTGTGTTGGTTGCTACCCTACATAAGAAAGATAGTTTGAGTTGGTTGCTACATACCTAAAAATAACAGTGTGTGTTGGTTGATATCCTACCTAAAAATTGTAGGTTGTGTTGGTTGCTACCCTACCTAAAATTATAGTTTATGTGGTTGCTACTCTACCGACAATTTATAATTGTGTTGGTTGCTACCCTACCTAAAATGAGTTTGTGTGATTGCTACTATACCTAAAAAATGATAGTTTGTGTGGTTGCTACCTCCTAAAAAATGATAGTTTGTGTTGGTTGCTACCCTACCTAAAATGAGTTTGTGTGGTTGCTACCTACCTAAAATGATAGTTTGTGTTGGTTGCTACCTACCGAAAAATTATAGTTTGTGTTGGTTGCTACCATACCTAAAATGATAGTGTGTGTGGTTGCTACCCTACTAAAATGATAGTTTGTGTTGGTTGCTACCCTACCTAAGAAAGATAGTTTGTGTTGGTTGCTACCCTACCTAAGATGATAGTTTGTGTGGTTGCTACTTACCTAACACTTACAGTTTGTGTTGGTTGCTACACTACCTAAAAAGAAAGTTTGTGTTGGTTGTTATCCTACCTAAAATGAGTTTGTGTGGTTGCCACCTACCGAAAAATTATAGTTTGTGTTGGTTGCTACCTACCTAAAATGATAGTTTGTGTGGTTGCTACCCTACCTAAAAGTTATAGTTTGTGTGGTTGCTACCCTACCTAAAATGATAGTTTGTGTGGTTGCTATCCTACATAAAATGATTTGTGTGGTTGCTAACCTACTTAAAAATGATAGTTTGTGTGATTGCTACCATACCTAAAAATAAATTTGTGTTGGTTGCTACCCTACCTAAAAATGATAGTTTGTGTTTGTTGCTACCCTACCTAATAATAATAGTTTGTGTGATTGCTACCCGACCTAAAAATGATAGTTTGTGTGGTTGCTACACTACCTAAAATGATAGTTTGTGTTGGTTGCTATCCTACCTAAGAAAGATAGTTTGTGTTGGTTGCTACACTTCCTAAAATGATAGTTTGTGTGGTTGCTACACTACTAAAAATTATAGTTTTTGTTGGTTGCTACCCTACCTAAGAAAGATAGTTTGTTTTGGTTGCTACACTTCCTAAAATGATAGTTTGTGTTGGTTGCTATCCTACCTAACAATTATAGTTTGTGTGGTTGCAACCCTACCTAAAAATGAGTGTGTTGGTTGATACCATACCTAAAATGATAGTTTGTGTGGTTGCTACCCTACTAATATGATAGTTTGTGTTGGTTGCTACCCTACCTAAGAAAGATAGTTTGTGTTGGTTGCTATCCTACCTAAGAAAGATAGTTTGTGTTGGTTGCTACCCTACCTAAAATGATAGTTTGTGTGGTTGCTACCCTACTAAAAATTATAGTTTGTGTTGGTTGCTACCCTACCTAAGAAAGATAGTTTGTGTTGGTTGCTACACTACCTAAAATGATAGTTTGTGTTAGTTGCTATCCTACCTAAAAATCATAGTTTGTGTTTGTTGCTACCCTACCTAAGAAAGATAGTTTGTGTTGGTTGCTACCCTACCTAAATATTATAGTTTGTGTTTGTTGCTACACTACCTAAAATGATAGTTTGTGTTGGTTGCTACCCTACATTAGAAAGATAGTTTGAGTTGGTTGCTACATACCTAAAAATAATAGTGTGTTTTGGTTGATATCCTACCTAAAAATTGTAGGTTGTGTTGGTTGCTACCCTACCTAAAATGATAGTTTGTGTGGTTGCTACCCTAACTAAAATGATAGTTTGTGTAGTTGCTTCCCTACCTAAAACTTATAGATTGTGTGGTTGCTATCCTACCTAAAATCATAGTTTGTGTTGGTTGCTACCCTACCTAAAAATGATAGTTTGTGAGGTTGCTACCCTACCTAAAAATGATAGTTTGTGTGGTTGCTACCCTACCTAAAACTTATAGATTGTGTGGTTGCTATCCTACCTAAAATCATAGTTTGTGTTGGTTGCTACCCTAACTAAGAAAGATAGTTTGTGTTGGTTGCTACACTACCTAAAATGATAGTTTGTGTTAGTTGCTATCCTACCTAAAAATCATAGTTTGTGTTTGTTGCTACCCTACCTAAGAAAGATAGTTTGTGTTGGTTGCAACCCTACCTAAATATTATAGTTTGTGTTTGTTGCTACACTACCTAAAATGATAGTTTGTGTTGGTTGCTACCCTACATATGAAAGATAGTTTGAGTTGGTTGCTACATACCTAAAAATAATAGTGTGTGTTGGTTGATATCCTACCTAAAAATTGTAGGTTGTGTTGGTTGCTACCCTACCTAAAATGATAGTTTATGTGGTTGCTACCCTACCGACAAATTATGGTTGTGTTGGTTGCTACCCTACCTAAAATGAGTTTGTGTGGTTGCTACTATACCTAAAAAATGATAGTTTGTGTTGTTGCTATCTCCTAAAAAATATAGTTTGTGTTGGTTGCTACCCTACCTAAAATGAGTTTGTGTGGTTGCTACCCTAAGTAAAATGATAGTTTGTGTTTGTTGCTACCTACCGAAAAATTATAGTTTGTGTTGGTTGCTACCTACCTAAAATGATAGTTTGTGTGGTTGCTACCCTACCTAAAAGTTATAGTTTGTGTGGTTACTACACTACCTAAAATGATAGTTTGTGTGGTTGCTATCCTACATAAAATGATTTGTGTGGTTGCTACCATACCTAAAAATGATAGATTGTGTGATTGCTAACCTACTTAAAAATGATAGTTTGTGTGATTGCTACTCTACCTAAAAATATATTTGTGTTGGTTGCTACCCTACCTAAAAATGTTAGTTTGTGTTGGTTGCTACCCTACCTAAAATGAGTTTGTGTGGTTGCTACCCTACCTAAAATGATAGTTTGTGTTGGTTGCTACCTACTGAAAAATTATAGTTTGTGTTGGTTGCTACCATACCTAAAATGATAGTGTGTGTGGTTGCTACCCTACTAAAATGATAGTTTGTGTTGGTTGCTACCCTACCTAAGAAAGATAGTTTGTGTTGGTTGCTACCCTACCTAAGATGATAGTTTGTGTGGTTGCTACTTACCTAACACTTACAGTTTGTGTTGGTTGCTACATTACCTAAAAAGAAAGTTTGTGTTGGTTGTTATCCTACCTAAAATGAGTTTGTGTGGTTGCCACCTACCTAAAAATTATAGTTTGTGTGGTTGCTATCCTACCTAAAGATTATAGTTTGTGTGATTGCTACCCTACCTAAAAATGATAGTTTGTGTGATTGCTACCATACCTAAAAATGGTTTGTGTGGTTGCTACCCTACCTAAAAATGATAGTTTGTGTGGTTGCTACCCTACTAAAAATTATAGTTTGTGTTGGTTGCTACCCTACCTAAGAAAAGAAAGTTTGTGTTGGTTGCTACACTACCTAAAATAATAGTTTGTGTTGGTTGCTATCCTACCTAAAAATTATAGTTTGTGTGGTTGCAACCCTACCTAAAAATGAGTTTGTGTTGGTTGATACCATACCTAAAACTTACAGTTTGTGTTGGTTGCTACCCTACCTAAAATGATAGTTTGTGTTGGTTGCTATCCTACCTAAGAAAGATAGTTTGTGTTGGTTGCTACACTACCTAAAAAGAAAGTTTATGTTGGTTGCTATCCTACCTAAAAATTATAGTTTGTGTTGGTTGCTACCCTACCTAAAAATGATAGTTTGTGCTAGCTGCTATCCTACCTAAATATTATAGTTTGTGTTTGTTGCTACACTACCTAAATTGATAGTTTGTGTTCGTTGCTACCCTACATAAGAAAGATAGTTTGAGTTGGTTGCTACATACCTAAAAATAATAGTGTGTGTTGGTTGCTACCCTACCTAAAATTATAGTTTATGTGGTTGCTACCCTACCGACAAATTATAATTGTGTTGGTTGCTACCCTACCTAAAATGAGTTTGTGTGGTTGCTACTATACCTAAAAAATGATAGTTTGTGTGGTTGCTACCTCCTAAAAAATATAGTTTGTGTTGGTTGCTACCCTACCTAAAATGAGTTTGTGTGGTTGCTACCCTACCTAAAATGATAGTTTGTGTGGTTGCTACCCTACCTAAAAGTTATAGTTTGTGTGTTTGCTACCCTACCTAAAATGATAGTTTGTGTGGTTGCTATCCTACATAAAATGATTTGGGTGGTTGCTAACCTACTTAAAAATGATAGTTTGTGTGATTGCTACCATACCTAAAAATAAATTTGTGTTGGTTGCTACCCTACCTAAAAATGATAGTTTTTGTTTGTTGCTACCCTACCTAATAATAATAGTTTGTGTGATTGCTACCCGACCTAAAAATGATAGTTTGTGTGGTTGCTACACTACCTAAAATGATAGTTTGTGTTGGTTGCTATCCTACCTAAGAAAGATAGTTTGTGTTGGTTGCTACACTTCCTAAAATGATAGTTTGTGTGGTTGCTACACTACTAAATATTATAGTTTTTGTTGGTTGCTACCCTACCTAAGAAAGATAGTTTGTGTTGGTTGCTACACTTCCTAAAATGATTTGTGTTGGTTGCTATCCTACCTAACACTTATAGTTTGTGTGGTTGCAACCCTACCTAAAAATGAGTGTGTTGGATGATACCATACCTAAAATGATAGTTTGTGTGGTTGCTACCCTACTAATATGATAGTTTGTGTTGGTTGCTACCCTACCTAAGAAAGATAGTTTGTGTTGGTTGCTATCCTACCTAAGAAAGATAGTTTGTGTTGGTTGCTACCCTACCTAAAATGATAGTTTGTGTGGATGCTATCCTACTAAAAATGATAGTTTGTTTTGGTTGCTACCCTACCTAAGATGATAGTTTGTGTGGTTGCTACCCTACCTAAGATGATAGTTTGTGTTGGTTGCTACCCTACCTAAGATGATAGTTTGTGTGGTTGCTACCCTACCTAAATCTTACAGTTTGTGTTGGTTACTACCCTACCTAAAATGATAGTTTGTGTTGGTTGCTATCCAACCTAAGAAAGATAGTTTGTGTTGGTTGCTACCCTACCAAAGAAAGATAGTTTGTGTTGGCTGCTACCCTACCTAATAATGATAGTTTGTGAGGTTGCTACCCTACCTAAAAATGATAGTTTGTGTGGTTGCTACCCTACTAAAAATTATAGTTTGTGTTGGTTGCTACCCTAACTAAGAAAGATAGTTTGTGTTGGTTGCTACACTACCTAAAATGATAGTTTTTGTTAGTTGCTATCCTACCTAAAAATCATAGTTTGTGTTTGTTGCTACCCTACCTAAGAAAGATAGTTTGTGTTGGTTGCTACCCTACCTAAATATTATAGTTTGTGTTTGTTGCTACACTACCTAACATGATAGTTTGTGTTGGTTGCTACTCTACATAAGAAAGATAGTTTGAGTTGGTTGCTACATACCTAAAAATAATAGTGTGTGTTGGTTGATATCCTACCTAAAAATTGTAGGTTGTGTTGGTTGCTACCCTACCTAAAATGATAGTTTGTGTGGTTGCTACCCTAACTAAAATGATAGTTTGTGTAGTTGCTTCCCTACCTAAAACTTATAGATTGTGTGGTTGCTATCCTACCTAAAATCATAGTTTGTGTTGGTTGCTACCCTACCTAAAAATGATAGTTTGTGAGGTTGCTACCCTACCTAAAAATGATAGTTTGTGTGGTTGCTACCCTACCTAAAACTTATAGATTGTGTGGTTGCTATCCTACCTAAAATCATAGTTTGTGTTGGTTGCTACCCTAACTAAGAAAGATAGTTTGTGTTGGTTGCTACACTACCTAAAATGATAGTTTGTGTTAGTTGCTATCCTACCTAAAAATCATAGTTTGTGTTTGTTGCTACCCTACCTAAGAAAGATAGTTTGTGTTGGTTGCTACCCTACCTAAATATTATAGTTTGTGTTTGTTGCTACACTACCTAAAATGATAGTTTGTGTTGGTTGCTACCCTACCTAAAATGATAGTTTATGTGGTTGCTACCCTACCGACAAATTATGGTTGTGTTGGTTGCTACCCTACCTAAAATGAGTTTGTGTGGTTGCTACTATACCTAAAAATGATAGTTTGTGTTGTTGCTACCTCCTAAAAAATATAGTTTGTGTTGGTTGCTACCCTACCTAAAATGAGTTTGTGTGGTTGCTACCCTAACTAAAATGATAGTTTGTGTTGGTTGCTACCTACCGAAAAATTATAGTTTGTGTTGGTTGCTACCTACCTAAAATGATAGTTTGTGTGGTTGCTACCCTACCTAAAAGTTATAGTTTGTGTGGTTACTACACTACCTAAAATGATAGTTTGTGTGGTTGCTATCCTACATAAAATGATTTGTGTGGTTGCTACCATACCTAAAAATGATAGATTGTGTGATTGCTAACCTACTTAAAAATGATAGATTGTGTGATTGCTACTCTACCTAAAAATAAATTTGTGTTGGTTGCTACCCTACCTAATAATGATAGTTTGTGTTTGTTGCTACCCTACCTAATAATAATAGTTTGTGTGATTGCTACCCGACCTAAAAATGATAGTTTATGTGGTTGCTAGCCTACCTAAAATGATAGTTTGTGTTACTGCTATCCTACATAATCATGATAGTTTGTGTGGTTGCTACTCTACCTAAAAATAATAGTTTGTGTGATTGCTACTCGACCTAAAATGATAGTTTGTGTGATTGCTACCCTACTTAAAAATGATAGTTTGTGTGATTGCTACCCTACCTACAAATGATAGTTTGTTTGGTTGCTATCCTACCTAAAAATGATAGTTTTTGTGGTTGCTAAACTACCTAAAAATGATAGTTTGTGTGGTTGTTACCCTACCTTAAAAATGAATTTGTGTTGGTTGTTACTCTACCTAAAAATGATAGTTTGTGTTGGTTGCTACCCTACCTAAACACGATAGTTTGTGTGATTGCTACCCTACCTAAAATGTTAATTTGTGTGATTACTACCCTACCGAAAAATGGATCGTGTGGTTGATACCCTACCTAAAAATGATAGTTTGTGTGATTGCTACCCTACCTAAAAATTATAGTTTGTGTGGTTGCTACCCTACTAAAAATTATAGTTTGTGTTGGTTGCTACACTTCCTAAAATGATAGTTTCTGTTGTTTGCTATCCTACCTAAAAAGTATAGTTTGTGTGGTTGCAACCCTACCTAAAAATGAGTTTGTGTTGGTTGATACCATACCTAAAAATGATAGTTTGTGTGGTTGCTACCCTACTAATATGATGGTGTGTGTGATTGCTACTATACCTCAAATTATAGTTTGTGTGATTGCTACCCTACCTAAAAATGATAGTTTATGTGGTTGCTACCCTATCTAAAAATGATAGTTTATGTGGTTGCTACCCTACCTAAAATGACAGTTTGTGTTACTGCTATCCTACCTAACAATGGTAGTTTGTGTGATTGCTACCCTACCTAAAAATGATAGTTTATGTGGTTGCTACCCTACCTAAAATGACAGTTTGTGTTACTGCTATCCTACCTAACAATGGTAGTTTGTGTGATTGCTAACCTACTTAAAATGATAGTTTGTGTGATTGCTACCCTACCTAAACATGATAGTTTGTGTGGTTGCTACTCTACCTAAAAATAATAGTTTGTGTGATTGCTACACTACCTAAAATGATAGTTTGTGTTGGTTGCTACCCTACATAAGACAGATAGTTTGAGTTGGTTGCTACATACCTAAAAATAATAGTGTGTGTTGGTTGATATCCTACCTAAAAATTGTAGGTTGTGTTGGTTGCTACCCTACCTAAAATGATAGTTTATGTGGTTGCTACCCTACCGACAAATTATAGTTTGTGTTGGTTGCTACCCTACCTAAAATGAGTTTGTGTGGTTGCTACCCTACCTAAAATGATAGTTTGTGTTGGTTGCTACCTACCGAAAAATTATAATTTGTGTTGGTTGCTACCTACCTAAAATGATAGTTTGTGTGGTTGCTACCCTACCTAAAAGTTATAGTTTGTGTGGTTGCTACCCTACCTAAAATGATAGTTTGTGTGGTTGCTATCCTATATAAAATGATTTGTGTGGTTGCTACCATACCTAAAAATGATAGATTGTGTGATTGCTAACCTACTTAAAAATGATAGTTTGTGTGATTGCTACCCTACCTAAAAATAAATTTGTGTTGGTTGCTACCCTACCTAAAAATGATAGTTTGTGTTTGTTGCTACCCTACCTAATAATAATAGTTTGTGTGATTGCTACCCGACCTAAAAATGATAGTTTGTTTGGTTGTTACCCTACCTAAAAATGATAGTTTGTGTTGGTTGCTACACTACCTAAACATGATAGTTTGTGTGATTGCTACCATACCTCAAATTATAGTTTGTGTGATTGCTACCCTACCTAAAAATGATAGTTTATGTGGTTGCTACCCTACCTAACATGATAGTTTGTGTTACTGCTATCCTACCTAAAATGATAGTTTATGTGGTTGCTACCCTACCTAAAATGATATTTTGTGTTACTGCTATCCTACCTAACAATGATAGTTTGTGTGATTGCTAACCTACTTAAAATGATAGTTTGTGTGATTGCTACCCTACCTAAAATGTTAATTTGTGTGATTGCTTCCCTACCTAAAAATGGTTTGTGTGGTTGCTACCCTACCTAAAAATGATAGTTTGTGTGATTGCTACCCTACCTAAAAATTATAGTTTGTGTGGTTGCTACCCTACTAAAAATGATAGATTGTGTTGGTTGCTACCCTACCTAAGAAAGATAGTTTGTGTTGGTTGCTACACTTCCTAAAATGATAGTTTGTGTTTGTTGCTATCCTACCTAAAAATTATAGTTTTTGTGGTTGCAACCCTACCTAAAAATGAGTTTGTGTTGGTTGATACCATACCTAAAAATGATAGTTTGTGTGGTTGCTACCCTACTAATATGATAGTTTGTGATGGTTGCTACCCTACCTAAAATGATAGTTTGTTTGGTTGCTATCCTACCTAAAAATGATAGTTTGTGTTGTTGCTAAGCTACCTAAAAATGATAGCTTGTGTGGTTGTTACCCTACCTAAAAATGAATTTGTGTTGGTTGTTACTCTACCTAAAAATGATAGTTTGTGTTGGTTGCTACCCTACCTAAACATGATAGTTTGTGTGATTGCTACCCTACCTAAAATGTTAATTTGTGTGATTGCTACTCTACCTAAAAATTATAGTTTGTGTGGTTGCTACCCTACAAAAAATGATAGTTTGTGTTGGTTGCTACCCTACCTAAGAAAGATAGTTTGTGTTGGTTGCTACACTTCCTAAAATGATAGTTTGCGTTGGTTGCTATCCTACCTAAAAATTATAGTTTGTGTGGTTGCAATCCTACCTAAAAATGAGTTTGTGTTGGTTGATACCATACGTAAAAATGATAGTTTGTGTGGTTGCTACCCTACCAATATGATAGTTTGTGTTGGTTGCTACTCTACCTAAAATGATAGTTTGTGTGGATGCTACCCTACTAAAAATGATAGTTTGACTTTGTTGCTACCCTACCTAAAAATGATAGTTTGTGTGATTGCTACCCTACCTAAAAATGATAGTTTGTTTGGTTGCTATCCTACCTAAAAATGATAGTTTGTGTTGTTGCTAAACTACCTAAAAATGATAGCTTGTGTGGTTGTTACCCTACCTAAAAATGAATTTATGTTGGTTGTTACTCTACCTAAAAATGATAGTTTGTGTTGGTTGCTACCCTACCTAAACATGATAGTTTGTGTGATTACTACCCTACCTAAAATGTTAATTTGTGTGATTCTACTCTACCTAAAAATGGTTTGTGTGGTTGCTACCCTACCTAAAAATGATAGTTTGTGTGATTGCTACCCTACCTAAAAATTATAGTTTTTGTGGTTGCTACCCTACTTAAAATGATAGTTTGTGTTGGTTGCTACCCTACCTAAGAAAGATAGTTTGTGTTGGTTTCTACACTTCCTAAAATGATAGTTTGTGTTGGTTGCTATCCTACCTAAAAATTATAGTTTGTGTGGTTGCAACCCTACCTAAAAATGAGTTTGTGTTGATTGATACCATACCTAAAAATGATAGTTTGTGTGGTTGCTACCCTAATAATATGATAGTTTGTGTTGGTTGCTACCCTACCTAAAATGATAGTTTGTGTGGATGCTACCCTACTAAAAATGACAGTTTGTCTTTGTTACTACCCTACCTAAAAATGATAGTTTGTGTGATTGCTACTCTACCTAAAAATGATAGTTTGTGTTGTTGCTAAACTACCTAAAAATGATAGCTTGTGTGGTTGTTACCCTACCTAAAAATGAATTTGTGTTGGTTGTTACTCTACCTAAAAATGATAGTTTGTGTTGGTTGCTACCCTACCTAAACATGATAGTTTGTGTGATTGCTACCCTACCAAAAATGTTAATTTGTGTGATTGCTACCCTACCTAAAAATGGTTTGTGTGGTTGCTACCCTACCTAAAAATGATAGTTTGTGTGGTTGCTACCCTACTAAAAATGATAGTTTGTGTTGGTTGCTACCCTACCTAAGAAATATAGTTTGTGTTGGTTGCTACACTTCCTAAAATGATAGTTTGTGTTGGTTGCTATACTACCTAAAAATTATAGTTTGTGTGGTTGTAACCCTACTAATATGATAGTTTGTGTTGGTTGCTACCCTACCTAAAATGATAGTTTGTGTGGATGCTACCCTACCTAAGATGATAGTTTGTGTTGGTTGCTACCCTACCTAAGATGATAGTTTGTGTGGTTGCTACCATACCTAAAATGATAGTTTGTGTTGGCTGCTACCCTACCTAAAAACGATAGTTTGTGAGGTTGCTACCCTACCTAAAATTGATAGTTTGTGTGATTGCTACCCTACTTAAAAATTATAGTTTGTGTGGTTGCTACCCTACTAAAAATGATAGTTTGTGTTGGTTGCTACCCTACCTAAGAAATATAGTTTGTGTTGGTTGCTACACTTCCTAAAATGATAGTTTGTGTTGGTTGCTATCCTACCTAAAAATTATAGTTTGTGTGGTTGCAACCCTACCTAAAAATGAATTTGTGTTGGTTGATACCATACCTAAAAATGATAGTTTGTGTGGTTGCTACCCTACTAATATGATAGTTTGTGTTGGTTGCTACCCTACCTAAAATGATAGTTTGTGTGGATGCTACCCTACTAAAAATGATAGTTTGTCTTTGTTGCTACCCTACCTAAGATGGTAGTTTGTGTGGTTGCTACCCTACCTAAGATGATAGTTTGTATTGGTTGATACCCTACCTAAGATGATAGTTTGTGTGGTTGTTACCCTACCTAAAATGATAGTTTGTGTTGGCTGCTACCTTACCTAAAATGATAGTTTGTGAGGTTGCTACCCTACCTAAAATGATAGTTTGTGTTAGTTGCTATCCTACCTAAAAATTATAGTTTGTGTCTGTTGCTACCCTACCTAAGAAAGATAGTTTATGTTGGTTGCTACCCTACCTAAATGATAGTTTGCGTTTGTTGCTATCCTACCTAAAAATTATAGTTTGTGTGGTTGCAACCCTACCTAAAAATGAGTTTGTGTTGGTTGCTACCCTACCTAAGAAAGATAGTTTGTTTGGTTGCTACCCTACCTAAGATGATAATTTACGTGGTTGCTACCTACCTAACACTTACAGTTTGTGTTGGTTGCTACACTACCTAAAAAGAAAGTTTGTGTTGGTTGCTATCCTACCTAAAATGAGTTTGTGTGGTTGCTACCCTACCTAAAAATTATAGTTTGTGTGATTGCTAACCTACCTAAAAATGATAGTTTGTGTGGTTGCTACCCAACCTAAAAATGATAGTTTGTGTGAATGCTATTCTACCTAAAAATGATAGTTTGTGTGATTGCTACTCTACCTAAAAATGATAGTTTGTGTGATTGCTACGCTACCTAAAAATGATAGTTTGTGTGGTAGCTATCTTACCTAAAAATTGTTTGTGTGCTTGCCACCCTACCTCAAAAATTGTTAGTGTGATTGCTACCTACCTAAAAATTGTTTGTGTGATTGCTACCCTACCTAAAAATTGTTGGTATCTGTTAAAGGTATTGAAATGTACTTTTTAATTATTAATATATTTTTGACAATGATGTATGGATTATAATTTATAAAAACTTAACTTGCACCTATTTTTGAAAGTCTATTTTCACAGTTGAAATATTAATATAAAGGTAAGTTATTATGTATTCGTTAGTTGTATGAAATTTGTGAACTGATACAAACATATATCCATTGAGAGCTTTTCCACAACATATGAACCATAGTGATGGGATGAATATAAATATATTACTAAGAAAACAAAATTACACTGCTATACAATATCTAGTCAACTTTGCCAAACAAAATGGCAGCCACAGTAGGAATGATGACGTCACATGAGAACTATGCACGGAGAGAGAAGAGGCATTGTGGTTTATTTTCCAAGGATAACGCACGGTAATACCGTAGTGTATGACTTTTCATATTAAACTACTAGATTATGATAGTAATTTATAAAAATTTATTTTAGATCGATTGCGAAACAAGTTATTACAGCTTATATTAATCACTCTCGAGACCTCATTCTTGGTGGAATCGCAACGAGGGAGAGAGAAGAGGCAACTTGGCATTTAAATGCCTTGGACCTTTCGCACCTGAAGCGAACGCGTATCCCACTGCTCTATCATGACTTCCACTGCCGTTAGGTTATGATACAGACTGAAAAATCCAATTAAACAAGAAAACGTTGCAACACTGCATGACAGATGCTTCCTACACGAGTTTTACATGACATATGCTTCCTATACGAGTTTTACATGACATATGCTTCATATACGAGTTATACATGACATATGCTTCCTATACGAGTTTTACATGACATATGCTTCCTATACGAGTTTTACATGACATATGCTTCCTATACGAGTTTTACATGACATAATGCTTCCTACACGAGTTTTGCATGACATATGCTTCCTATACGAGTTATACATGACATATGCTTCCTATACGATATGTACAACTGTATGCTTACCCGCAACACAGTACAACTGTATGCTTACCCGCAACAAAGTACAACTGTATACTTACCCGCAACACAGTACAACTGTATACTTACCCGCAACACAGTACAACTGTATACTTACCCGCAACACAATACAACTGTATACTTACCCACAACACAGTACAACTGTATACTTACCCACAACACAGTACAACTGTATACTTACCCACAACACAGTACAACTGTATACTTACCAACAACACAGTACAACTGTATACTTACCCGCAACACAGTACAACTGTATACTTACCCACAACACAGTACAACTGTATACTTACCAACAACACAGTACAACTGTATACTTACCCGCAACACAGTACAACTGTATACTTACCCACAAAACAGTACAACTGTATACTTACCCGCAACACAGTACAACTGTATACGTACCCGCAACACAGTACAACTGTACACTTACCCACAACACAGTACAACTGTATACTTACCCGCAACACAGTACAACTGTATACTTACCCACAACACAGTACAACTGTATCCTTACCCACAACACAGTACAACTGTATACTTACCCGCAACACAGTACAACTGTATACTTCCCCGCAACACAGTACAACTGTATACTTACCCGCAACACAGTACAACTGTATACTTCCCCACAACACAGTACAACTGTATACTTACCCGCAACACAGTACAACTGTATACTTACCCGCAACACAGTACAACTGTATACTTACCCACAACACAGTACAACTGTATACTTACCCACAACACAGTACAACTGTATACTTACCAGCAACACAGTACAACTGTATACTTACCCACAACACAGTACAACTGTATACTTACCCACAACACAGTACAACTGTATACTTACCCACAACACAGTACAACTGTATACTTACCCACAACACAGTACAACTGTATACTTACCCACAACACAGTACAACTGTATACTTACCCACAACACAGTACAACTGTATACTTACCCGCAACACAGTACAACTGTATACTTACCCGCAACAAAGTACAACTGTATACTTACCCGCAACACAGTACAACTGTATACTTACCCGCAACACAGTACAACTGTATACTTACCCACAACACAGTACAACTGTATACTTACCCACAACACAGTACAACTGTATACTTACCCGCAACACAGTACAACTGTATACTTACCCGCAACACAGTACAACTGTATACTTACCCACAACACAGTATAACTGTATACTTACCAACAACACAGTACAATTGTATACTTACCCGCAACACAGTACAACTGTATACTTACCCGCAACACAGTACAACTGTATACTTACCCACAACACAGTACAACTGTATACTTACCCGCAACACAGTACAACTGTATACTTACCCGCAACACAGTACAACTGTATACTTACCCACAACACAGTACAACTGTATACTTACCCGCAACACAGTACAACTCTATACTTACCCGCAACACAGTACAACTGTATACTTACCCGCAACACAGTACAACTCTATACTTACCCGCAACACAGTACAACTGTATACTTACCCGCAACACAGTACAACTGTATACTTACCCGCAACACAGTACAACTGTATACTTACCCGCAACACAGTATAACTGTATACTTACCCACAACACAGTACAACTGTTTGCTTACCCGCAACACAGTACAACTGTATACTTACCCACAACACAGTATAACTGTATACTTACCCGCAACACAGTACAACTGTATACTTACCCACAACACAGTACAACTGTATACTTACCCACAACACAGTACAACTGTATCCTTACCCACAACACAGTACAACTGTATACTTACCCACAACACAGTACAACTGTATACTTACCCGCAACACAGTACAACTGTATACTTACCCGCAACACAGTACACCTGTATACTTACCCACAACACAGTACAACTGTATACTTACCCACAACACAGTACAACTGTATACTTACCCACAACACAGTACAACTGTATACTTACCCGCAACACAGTACAACTGTATACTTACCCGCAACACAGTACAACTGTATACTTACCCGCAACACAGTACAACTGTATACTTACCCACAACACAGTACAACTGTATACTTACCCACAACACAGTACAACTGTATACTTACCCACAACACAGTACAACTGTATACTTACCCACAACACAGTACAACTGTATACTTACCCATCAACACAGTACAACTGTATACTTACCAACAACACAGTACAACTTGTATACTTACCCGCAACACAGTACAACTGTATACTTACCCGCAACACAGTACAACTTGTATACTTACCCGCAACACAGTAGTACTGGAAATTGTCACAAATTGGAGCAAACTTTGACCAACACATACTGTCCTCGTAACAAAATATTCCCCAGCCATAATCTGGAATAGTGATCAGTTAATAAGCTTTCCTCAATGTTCAGTAAATATACATGTATGATTCTAACTCGGTATTGTGTCAGTATATGCAGATTAGGAATGCACAGTGCTTAAATCTGCAATAAACCATGGTTTAGTATGCACTTTCAAATGTAATGCTATGTTGGTAGTTGCATTTACATTTCCTAAATAATAACACAAACTATTGTTGAGTTATTTTAAATATTTTTGTCCAGGTAGAATCGAAATCATATTTGTATTTGCATTATTTTTAGCAGAATAAAACATGGTTTGTCGCTATGAGCGCTGGAATGAACCAATTAGGCCAACGGAAATAAAACATGGTTTGTCGCTATGAGCACTGGAATGAACCAATTAGGCCAACGGAAATAAAACATGGTTTGTCGCTATGAGCGCTGGAATGAACCAATTAGGCCAACGGAAATAAAACATGGTTTGTCGCTATGAGCACTGGAATGAACCAATTAGGCCAACGGAAATAAAACATGGTGTGTCGCTATGAGCGCTGGAATGAACCAATTAGGCCAACGGAAATAAAACATGGTTTGTCGCTATGAGCGCTGGAATGAACCAATTAGGCCAACGGAAATAAAACATGGTTTGTCGCTATGAGCGCTGGAATGAACCAATTAGGCCAACGGAAATAAAACATGGTTTGTCGCTATGAGCGCTGGAATGAACCAATTAGGCCAACGGAAATAAAACATGGTTTGTCGCTATGAGCGCTGGAATGAACCAATTAGGCCAACGGAAATAAAACATGGTTTGTCGCTATGAGCGCTGGAATGAACCAATTAGGCCAACGGAAATAAAACATGGTGTGTCGCTATGAGCGCTGGAATGAACCAATTAGGCCAATGGAAATAAAACATGGTGTGTCGCTATGAGCGCCGGAATGAACCAATTAGGCCAACGGAAATAAAACATGGTGTGTCGCTATGAGCGCGGGAATGAACCAATTAGGCCAACGGAAATAAAACATGGTGTGTCGCTATGAGCGCCGGAATGAACCAATTAGGCCAACGGAAATAAAACATGGTGTGTCGCTATGAGCGCCGGAATGAACCAATTAGGCCAACGGAAATAAAACATGGTGTGTCGCTATGAGCGCTGGAATGAACCAATTAGGCCAACGGAAATAAAACATGGTGTGTCGCTATGAGCGCTGGAATGAACCAATTAGGCCAACGGAAATAAAACATGGTGTGTCGCTATGAGCGCTGGAATGAACCAATTAGGCCAACGGAAATAAAACATGGTGTGTCGCTATGAGCGCTGGAATGAACCAATTAGGCCAACGGAAATAAAACATGGTGTGTCGCTATGAGCGCCGGAATGAACCAATTAGGCCAACGGAAATGAAACATGGAGTGTCGCTATGAGCGCCGGAATGAACCAATTAGGCCAACGGAAATGAAACATGCATGCAGAAACATCGACGAGAAAATAGGTAAAAACGACCAGATCACTGATATGCCCTTGTGGTCCAGACCGGAAGACCTTATTCTATCAACGCTAGTAAATATTACTTACTATATGACGGTCAGACCATAATCCAAAACGCTAGTAAATATTACTTACTATATGACGGTCAGACCATAATCCAAAACGCTAGTAAATATTACTTACTATATGACGGTCAGACCATAGGTCAAAACGTTAGTAAATATTACTTACTATATGACGGTCAGACCATAATCCAAAACGTTAGTAAATATTACTTACTATATGACGGTCAGACCATAATCCAAAACGCTAGTAAATATTACTTGCTATATGACGGTCAGACCATAGGTCAAAACGTTAGTAAATATTACTTACTATATGACGGTCAGACCATAATCCAAAACGTTAGTAAATATTACTTACTATATGACTGTCAGACCATAGGTTAAAACGTTAGTAAATATTACTTACTATATGACTGTCAGACCATAGGTCAAAACGTTAGTAAATATTACTTACTATATGACTGTCAGACCATGGGTCAAAACGTTAGTAAATATTACTTACTATATGACTGTCAGACCATAGGTCAAAACGTTAGTAAATATTACTTACTATATGACGGTCAGACCATAGGTCAAAACGTTAGTAAATATTACTTACTATATGACTGTCAGACCATAGGTCAAAACGTTAGTAAATATTACTTACTATATGACGGTCAGACCATAATCCAAAACGCTAGTAAATATTACTTGCTATATGACGGTCAGACCATAGGTCAAAACGTTAGTAAATATTACTTACTATATGACGGTCAGACCATAATCCAAAACGTTAGTAAATATTACTTACTATATGACTGTCAGACCATAGGTCAAAACGTTAGTAAATATTACTTACTATATGACGGTCAGACCATAGGTCAAAACGTTAGTAAATATTACTTACTATATGACGGTCAGACCATAGGTCAAAACGTTAGGAAATATTACTTACTATATGACTGTCAGACCATAGGTCAAAACGTTAGTAAATATTACTTACTATATGACGGTCAGACCATAGGTCAAAACGTTAGTAAATATTACTTACTATATGACGGTCAGACCATAATCCAAAACGTTAGTAAATATTACTTACTATATGACGGTCAGACCGTAATCCAAAACGCTAGTAAATATTAATTACTATATGACTGTCAGACCATAGGTCAAAACGTTAGTAAATATTACTTACTATATGACGGTCAGACCATAATAAAAACGTTAGTAAATATTACTTACTATATGACGGTCAGACCATAGGTCAAAACGTTAGTAAATATTACTTACTATATGACGGTCAGACCATAATCCAAAACGTTAGTAAATATTACTTACTATATGACGGTCAGACCATAGGTCAAAACGTTAGTAAATATTACTTACTATATGACGGTCAGACCATAATCCAAAACGTTAGTAAATATTACTTACTATATGACGGTCAGACCATAATCCAAAACGCTAGTAAATATTACTTACTATATGACGGTCAGACCATAGGTCAAAACGTTAGTAAATATTACTTACTATATGACGGTCAGACCATAATCCAAAACGTTAGTAAATATTACTTACTATATGACGGTCAGACCATAAACCAAAACGTTAGTAAATATTACTTACTATATGACGGTCAGACCATAATCCAAAACGTTAGTAAATATTACTTACTATATGACGGTCAGACCATAGGTCAAAACGTTAGTAAATATTACTTACTATATGACTGTCAGACCATAGGTCAAAACGTTAGTAAATATTACTTACTATATGACGGTCAGACCATAGGTCAAAACGTTAGTAAATATTACTTACTATATGACTGTCAGACCATAGGTCAAAACGTTAGTAAATATTACTTACTATATGACGGTCAGACCATAGGTCAAAACGTTAGTAAATATTACTTACTATATGACGTTCAGACCATAGGTCAAAACAAGTTTGCGTATTGTGCTTGTGGCACACATCGAAGAGGCAATTTTATATCCTACATATATCCTACATATATCCTACATATATCCTACATATATCCTACATATATCCTACATATAAAACATCTTAGAAGAAATAACAATATAATAATATTGGAATGCCCCTGGACACCTGTGGCAATACCTTGGTAGTCAACGCCATTGTGCCAGCTTCCATTTCCACTCGAGGTGTTAGTTGAACCTATTTAAAGAGAAATAAGACAACATGTGTAATACGGTTATATCTCTAAATACACGTGTATCACGAGGTTCCTCCCCGGCGTTAGTCAATTATATCTCTAAATACACGTGGATCACGAGGTTCCTTCCCGGCGTTAGTCAATTATATCTCTAAATACACGTGGATCACGGGGTTCCTCCCCGGCGTTAGTCAATTATATCTCTAAATACACGTGGATCACGTGGTTCCTCCCCGGCGTTAGTCAATTATATCTCTAAATACACGTGGATCACGTGGTTTCTCCCCGGCGTTAGTCAATTATATCTCTAAATACACGTGGATCACGAGGTTCCTTCCCGGCGTTAGTCAATTATATCTCTAAATACACGTGGATCACGAGGTTCCTTACCGGCGTTAGTCAATTATATCTCTAAATACACGTGGATCACGAGGTTCCTCCCCGGCGTTAGTCAATTATATCTCTAAATACACGTGGATCACGAGGTTCCTTCCCGGCGTTAGTCAATTATATCTCTAAATAAACGTGGATCACGAGGTTCCTCCCCGGCGTTAGTCAATTATATCTCTAAATACACGTGGATCACGAGGTTCCTCCAAGGCGTTAGTCTATTATATCTCTAAATACACGTGGATCACGAGGTTCCTCCCCGGCGTTAGTCAATTATATCTCTAAATACACGTGGATCACGAGGTTCCTCCAAGGCGTTAGTCTATTATATCTCTAAATACACGTGGATCACGAGGTTCCTCCCCGGCGTTAGTCAATTATATCTCTAAATACACGTGGATCACGTGGTTCCTTCCCGGCGTTAGTCAATTATATCTCTAAATACACGTGGATCACGAGGTTCATCCCCGGCGTTAGTCAATTATAACATTATTATAGCTATATCATAATTATAATGTATACGTGAAAATATTCCACAATCAGAAATTGCGTACACAATATATGTATTGCTTGCATACATAGTTACATGAATAGTCACTGGAATTGCGCATGTCCAAGCGCAATTCCTAGCCGGATGTGATAACTTTGTGAATACTGGACCAGGTGTAATTAATCATTGTTTGTGTGACCGGGTTTTACGCCTGCATCAGCACCATTTTGGGCTCCAGCGGTTAACCAGTACTTGTTGCACCAACCTCAAATTACAACACTACACACTTCAGCTGTTTTGTTTTCTCTTATTGATATGTATACACGTTTTACCCATTATATGACGTAATTCCACGTAGTGTTTGGTCACGCGATTTGTACTATATATATATATATATATATATTAGACAGGGAACTATCAACGTCCTTGAACTTAGACTAAGGGTACCAACTCTCGACTGGTACCAACTCTCGGCTATGTTTCATATTTTTCACGATATCTACGGTAAATCTCATTATTTTCATAGAAAATCTTACGGAAGGCTAAACTCAGCTGTTGTTTAGAAAGGTTGGCCTCTCTGATTATCGGCGTTGCAGACTAGTGAGTGTGTTTAGAAATAATACATTATTTTAAGACAAGTTTTGAACCTTCGATCTCCCGCTCCGTAGGCGGACGACGCCTTAACCACGGATACCATGATCTAATGTATAGTTAGGAAGTTGTGCTATATTTAATCGAATTACTTCACTAACCTTCTACATATACAGGTGGGTGATGTTGTGGGCCAGGTAGAGTAATTCAAACTGTCACTGGCAATTTGATTATGAGCATGGTGGATATATGTGTGTTACATGTAACAGTCTGAGAGTGGTATCATGTACTGGCAATAATACAGTAGCTTCTTGAAATAGTTTGCAGGGCTCATTCTTGGGCAAAATAGTTGCCCTAGGGACCCTGACTTCACCCCATGATGACACAACTTCTCCGTGTCAAGTAAGGTAGATACACTGGCCCATTATAGCGCACTCCTATTCAGAGGATGTATTTAATGGTCATAATGTGTATTTTAACCCCATTTTGTTGACATTTATTAACTATGTGTTAGTTAATAAATGTCAACAAAATGGGGTTAAAATACACATATATATACATATATATACATATATAGACGCAATCGCTCACTTTCTCACTTCTCCCAAATAGTATGATTAGAATGAGCCCTGGTTTGTCCTTAATTTGATCTACTTAGTGTACAACCAAAATTAATCGAAAATATATTAAGAGACCAAATAAATAGCAAGCATGACTAGGACCCGATCCGTTATGCAGTGAACAACATCAACAACTCAAGCGTGACTAGGACCCGATCCGTTATGCAGTGAACAACATCAACAACTCAAGCGTGACTAGGACCCGATCCGTTATGCAGTGAACAACATCAACAACTCAAGCGTGACTAGGACCCGATCCGCTATGCGGTGAACAACATCAACAACTCAAGCATGACTAGGACCCGATCCGTTATGCAGTGAACAACAACAACAACTCGAGCATGACTAGGACCCGATCCGTTATGCAGTGAACAACATCAACAACTCAAGCATGACTAGGACCCGATCCGCTATGCAGTGAACAACATCAACAACTCAAGCATGACTAGGACCCGATCCGCTATGCAGTGAACAACAACAACAACAACTCAAGCATGACTAGGACCCGATCCGCTATGCAGTGAACAACAACAACAACAACTCAAGCATGACTAGGACCCGATCCGTTATGCAGTGAACAACAACAACAACTCAAGCATGACTAGGACCCGATCCGTTATGCAGTGAACAACATCAACAACTCGAGCATGACTATTTGTCAGATATGAAAATGTAATTATGTACACAATGATATTTAATGCTCGAATATGTAGTTACCTGAATAATCGCTGAAGTTGCCACTATAGTAGCTGGACTCGCCTGGGTAGCCATCATAATTGTCACCGGAATAGTCCGAGTAGTCATTATTATAGTCACTGGAATCGCCTGAATAACTACTATAATCGCCTGAATAACTGCTGGAATCGCCTGAATAGCTGTTGGAATCGCTTGCGTAGTCATCATAATAGTCACCGGAATAGTCCGAGTAGTCATTATAATAGTCACTGGAATCGCTTGAATAACTGCTGGAATCGCCTGAATAGCTGTTGGAATCGCTTGCGTAGTCATCATAATAGTCACCGGAATAGTCCGAGTAGT
>CM026389.1:62295847-62343915 GCA_014843695.1 Archivesica marissinica | reverse complement strand
CAACTACAAAGTACTACAACTACAAAGTACTACAACTACAAAGTACTACAACTACCTACACATACAAAGTACTACAACTACAAAGTACTACAACTACAAAGTACTACAAATACTACAACTACAAAGTACTACAACTACAAAGTACTACAACTACAAAGTACTACAACTACAAAGTACTACAACTACAAAGTACTACAACTACCTACAACTACAAAGTACTACAACTACAAAGTACTACAACTACCTACAACTACAAAGTACTACAACTACAAAGTACTACAACTACCTACACATACAAAGTACTACAACTACAAAGTACTACAACTACAAAGTACTACAACTACCTACAACTACAAAGTACTACAACTACAAAGTACTACAACTACCTACACATACAAAGTACTACAACTACAAAGTACTACAACTACAAAGTACTACAACTACAAAGTACTACAACTACCTACACATACAAAGTACTACAACTACAAATCTACAACTACTACAACTACAAAGTACTACAACTACAAAGTACTACAACTACAAAGTACTACAACTACAAAGTACTACAACTACCTACAACTACAAAGTACTACAACTACAAAGTACTACAACTACCTACAACTACAAAGTACTACAACTACAAAGTACTACAACTACAAAGTACTACAACTACCTACAACTACAAAGTACTACAACTACAAAGTACTACAACTACATACAACTACAACTACAACTACAAAGTACTACAACTACAAAGTACTACAACTACAAAGTACTACAACTACAAAGTACTACAACTACCTACAACTACAAAGTACTACAACTACAAAGTACTACAACTACATACAACTACAAAGTACTACAACTACAAAGTACTACAACTACAAAGTACTACAACTACAAAGTACTACAACTACAAAGTACTACAACTACAAAGTACTACAACTACAAAGTACTACAACTACAAAGTACTACAACTACAAAGTACTACAACTACAAAGTACTACAACTACAAAGTACTACAACTACAAAGTACTACAACTACCTACAACTACAAAGTACTACAACTACAAAGTACTACAACTACCTACAACTACAAAGTACTACAACTACAAAGTACTACAACTACAAAGTACTACAACTACAAAGTACTACAACTACAAAGTACTACAACTACAAAGTACTACAACTACAAAGTACTACAACTACAAGTACTACAACTACAAAGTACTACAACTACAAAGTACTACAACTACAAAGTACTACAACTACAAAGTACTACAACTACCTACAACTACAAAGTACTACAACTACAAAGTACTACAACTACCTACAACTACAAAGTACTACAACTACAAAGTACTACAACTACAAAGTACTACAACTACAAAGTACTACAACTACAAAGTACTACAACTACAAAGTACTACAACTACAAAGTACTACAACTACAAAGTACTACAACTACAAAGTACTACAACTACCTACAACTACAAAGTACTACAACTACAAAGTACTACAACTCTACAACTACAAAGTACTACAACTACAAAGTACTACAACTACAAAGTACTACAACTACAAAGTACTACAACTACAAAGTACTACAACTACAAAGTACTACAACTACAAAGTACTACAACTACAAAGTACTACAACTACAAAGTACTACAACTACAAAGTAACAACTACTACAACTACAAAGTACTACAACTACAAAGTACTACAACTACAAAGTACTACAACTACAAAGTACTACAACTACAAAGTACTACAACTACAAAGTACTACAACTACAAAGTACTACAACTACAAAGTACTACAACTACAAAGTACTACAACTACAAAGTACTACAACTACCTACAACTACAAAGTACTACAACTACAAAGTACTACAACTACAAAGTACTACAACTACCTACAACTACAAAGTACTACAACTACAAAGTACTACAACTACCTACAACTACAAAGTACTACAACTACAAAGTACTACAACTACAAAGTACTACAACTACAAAGTACTACAACTACAAAGTACTACAACTACAAAGTACTACAACTACAAAGTACTACAACTACAAAGTACTACAAACTACAACTACAAAGTACTACAACTACAAAGTACTACAACTACAAAGTACTACAACTACAAAGTACTACAACTACCTACAACTACAAAGTACTACAACTACAAAGTACTACAACTACCTACAACTACAAAGTACTACAACTACAAAGTACTACAACTACAAAGTACTACAACTACAAAGTACTACAACTACAAAGTACTACAACTACAAAGTACTACAACTACAAAGTACTACAACTACAAAGTACTACAACTACAAAGTACTACAACTACAAAGTACTACAACTACAAAGTACTACAACTACAAAGTACTACAACTACAAAGTACTACAACTACCTACAACTACAAAGTACTACAACTACCTACAACTACAAAGTACTACAACTACAAAGTACTACAACTACCTACAACTACAAAGTACTACAACTACAAAGTACTACAACTACCTACACATACAAAGTACTACAACTACAAAGTACTACAACTACAAAGTACTACAACTACAAAGTACTACAACTACTACACTACAAAGTACTACAACTACAAAGTACTACAACTACAAAGTACTACAACTACAAAGTACTACAACTACAAAGTACTACAACTACAAAGTACTACAACTACCTACAACTACAAAGTACTACAACTACCTACAACTACAAAGTACTACAACTACCTACAACTACAAAGTACTACAACTACAAAGTACTACAACTACTACATACAAAGTACTACAACTACAAAGTACTACAACTACAAAGTACTACAACTACCTACAACTACAAAGTACTACAACTACAAAGTACTACAACTACCTACACATACAAAGTACTACAACTACAAAGTACTACAACTACAAAGTACTACAACTACAAAGTACTACAACTACTACTAAAAGTACTACAACTACAAAGTACTACAACTACCTACAACTACAAAGTACTACAACTACAAAGTACTACAGCGACAAAGTACTACAACTACAAAGTACTACAACTACAAAGTATACAACACCTACAACTACAAAGTACTACAACTACAAAGTACTACAACTACCTACAACTACAAAGTACTACAACTACAAAGTACTACAACTACAAAGTACTACAACTACCTACAACTACAAAGTACTACAACTACAAAGTACTACAACTACATACAACTACAAAGTACTACAACTACAAAGTACTACAACTACAAATACTACAACTACAAAGTACTACAACTACAAAGTACTACAACTACAAAGTACTACAACTACAAAGTACTACAACTACAAAGTACTACAACTACAAAGTACTACAACTACAAAGTACTACAACTACAAAGTACTACAACTACAAAGTACTACAACTACAAAGTACTACAACTACAAAGTACTACAACTACAAAGTACTACAACTACAAAGTACTACAACTACAAAGTACTACAACTACAAAGTACTACAACTACAAAGTACTACAACTACAAAGTACTACAACTACAAAGTACTACAACTACAAAGTACTACAACTACAAAGTACTACAACTACAAAGTACTACAACTACAAAGTACTACAACTACAAAGTACTACAACTACAAAGTACTACAACTACAAAGTACTACAACTACAAAGTACTACAAAGTACTACAACTACAAAGTACTACAACTACAAAGTACTACAACTACAAAGTACTACAACTACAAAGTACTACAACTACCTACAACTACAAAGTACTACAACTACAAAGTACTACAACTACATACAACTACAAAGTACTACAACTACAAAGTACTACAACTACAAAGTACTACAACTACAAAGTACTACAACTACAAAGTACTACAACTACAAAGTACTACAACTACCTAACTACAAAGTACTACAACTACAAAGTACTACAACTACAAAGTACTACAACTACAAAGTACTACAACTACCTACACATACAAAGTACTACAACTACAAAGTACTACAACTAAAATACTACAACTACTACAACTACAAAGTACTACAACTACAAAGTACTACAACTACAAAGTACTACAACTACAAAGTACTACAACTACAAAGTACTACAACTACCTACAACTACAAAGTACTACAACTACAAAGTACTACAACTACCTACAACTACAAAGTACTACAACTACAAAGTACTACAACTACTACACATACAAAGTACTACAACTACAAAGTACTACAACTACAAAGTACTACAACTACCTACAACTACAAAGTACTACAACTACAAAGTACTACAACTACCTACACATACAAAGTACTACAACTACAAAGTACTACAACTACAAAGTACTACAACTACAAAGTACTACAACTACCTACACATACAAAGTACTACAACTACAAAGTACTACAACTACCTACAACTACAAAGTACTACAACTACAAAGTACTACAACTACAAAGTACTACAACTACAAAGTACTACAACTACCTACAACTACAAAGTACTACAACTACAAAGTACTACAACTACCTACAACTACAAAGTACTACAACTACAAAGTACTACAACTACAAAGTACTACAACTACCTACAACTACAAAGTACTACAACTACAAAGTACTACAACTACATACAACTACAAAGTACTACAACTACAAAGTACTACAACTACAAAGTACTACAACTACAAAGTACTACAACTACAAAGTACTACAACTACAAAGTACTACAACTACAAAGTACTACAAATACTACAACTACAAAGTACTACAACTACAAAGTACTACAACTACCTACAACTACAAAGTACTACAACTACAAAGTACTACAACTACCTACACATACAAAGTACTACAACTACAAAGTACTACAACTACAAAGTACTACAACTACAAAGTACTACAACTACAAAGTACTACAACTACCTAAACTACAAAGTACTACAACTACAAAGTACTACAACTACAAAGTACTACAACTACAAAGTACTACAACTACCTACACATACAAAGTACTACAACTACAAAGTACTACAACTACAAATACTACAACTACTACAACTACAAAGTACTACAACTACAAAGTACTACAACTACAAAGTACTACAACTACAAAGTACTACAACTACAAAGTACTACAACTACCTACAACTACAAAGTACTACAACTACAAAGTACTACAACTACCTACAACTACAAAGTACTACAACTACAAAGTACTACAACTACTACACATACAAAGTACTACAACTACAAAGTACTACAACTACAAAGTACTACAACTACCTACAACTACAAAGTACTACAACTACAAAGTACTACAACTACCTACACATACAAAGTACTACAACTACAAAGTACTACAACTACAAAGACTACACACAAAGTACTACAACTACAAAGTACTACAACTACCTACAACTACAAAGTACTACAACTACAAAGTACTACAACTACCTACAACTACAAAGTACTACAACTACAAAGTACTACAACTACAAAGTACTACAACTACTCAACTACAAAGTACTACAACTACAAAGTACTACAACTACTACAACTACAAAGTACTACAACTACAAAGTACTACAACTACAAAGTACTACAACTACAAAGTACTACAACTACAAAGTACTACAACTACCTACAACTACAAAGTACTACAACTACAAAGTACTACAACTACATACAACTACAAAGTACTACAACTACAAAGTACTACAACTACAAAGTACTACAACTACAAAGTACTACAACTACAAAGTACTACAACTACAAAGTACTACAACTACAAAGTACTACAACTACAAAGTACTACAACTACAAAGTACTACAACTACAAAGTACTACAACTACAAAGTACTACAACTACAAAGTACTACAACTACCTACAATACAAAGTACTACAACTACAAAGTACTACAACTCCACAACTACAAAGTACTACAACTACAAAGTACTACAACTACAAAGTACTACAACTACAAAGTACTACAACTACAAAGTACTACAACTACAAAGTACTACAACTACAAAGTACTACAACTACAAAGTACTACAACTACAAAGTACTACAACTACAAAGTACTACAACTACAAAGTACTACAACTACCTACAACTACAAAGTACTACAACTACAAAGTACTACAACTACCTACAACTACAAAGTACTACAACTACAAAGTACTACAACTACAAAGTACTACAACTACAAAGTACTACAACTACAAAGTACTACAACTACAAAGTACTACAACTACAAAGTACTACAACTACAAAGTACTACAACTACAAAGTACTACAACTACAAAGTACTACAACTACCTACAACTACAAAGTACTACAACTACAAAGTACTACAACTACAACTACAAAGTACTACAACTACAAAGTACTACAACTACAAAGTACTACAACTACAAAGTACTACAAATACTACACTACAAAGTACTACAACTACAAAGTACTACAACTACCTACACATACAAAGTACTACAACTACAAAGTACTACAACTACAAAGTACTACAACTACAAAGTACTACAACTACAAAGTACTACAACTACCTAAACTACAAAGTACTACAACTACAAAGTACTACAACTACAAAGTACTACAACTACAAAGTACTACAACTACCTACACATACAAAGTACTACAACTACAAAGTACTACAACTACAAAGTACTACAACTACTACAACTACAAAGTACTACAACTACAAAGTACTACAACTACAAAGTACTACAACTACAAAGTACTACAACTACAAAGTACTACAACTACCTACAACTACAAAGTACTACAACTACAAAGTACTACAACTACCTACAACTACAAAGTACTACAACTACAAAGTACTACAACTACTACATACAAAGTACTACAACTACAAAGTACTACAACTACAAAGTACTACAACTACCTACAACTACAAAGTACTACAACTACAAAGTACTACAACTACAAAGTACTACAACTACAAAGTACTACAACTACCTACATACAAAGTACTACAACTACAAAGTACTACAACTACAAAGTACTACAACTACAAAGTACTACAATACCTACACATACAAAGTACTACAACTACAAAGTACTACAACTACCTACAACTACAAAGTACTACAACTACAAAGTACTACAACTACAAAGTACTACAACTACAAAGTACTACAACTACAAAGTACTACAACTACAAAGTACTACAACTACAAAGTACTACAACTACCTACAACTACAAAGTACTACAACTACAAAGTACTACAACTACCTACAACTACAAAGTACTACAACTACAAAGTACTACAACTACTACACTACAAAGTACTACAACTACAAAGTACTACAACTACAAAGTACTACAACTACCTACAACTACAAAGTACTACAACTACAAAGTACTACAACTACCTACACATACAAAGTACTACAACTACAAAGTACTACAACTACAAAGTACTACAACTACAAAGTACTACAATACTACACTACAAAGTACTACAACTACAAAGTACTACAACTACCTACAACTACAAAGTACTACAACTACAAAGTACTACAACTACAAAGTACTACAACTACAAAGTACTACAACTACCTACAACTACAAAGTACTACAACTACAAAGTATACAACTACCTACAACTACAAAGTACTACAACTACAAAGTACTACAACTACAAAGTACTACAACTACAAAGTACTACAACTACCTACAACTACAAAGTACTACAACTACAAAGTACTACAACTACAAAGTACTACAACTACAAAGTACTACAACTACAAAGTACTACAACTACAAAGTACTACAACTACAAAGTACTACAACTACAAAGTACTACAACTACAAAGTACTACAAAGTACTACAACTACAAAGTACTACAACTACCTACAACTACAAAGTACTACAACTACTACAACTACAAAGTACTACAACTACCTACAACTACAAAGTACTACAACTACAAAGTACTACAACTACCTACACATACAAAGTACTACAACTACAAAGTACTACAACTACAAAGTACTACAACTACCTACAACTACAAAGTACTACAACTACAAAGTACTACAACTACCTACACATACAAAGTACTACAACTACAAAGTACTACAACTACAAAGTACTACAACTACAAAGTACTACAACTACCTACAACTACAAAGTACTACAACTACAAAGTACTACAACTACAAAGTACTACAACTACAAAGTACTACAACTACAAAGTACTACAACTACCTACAACTACAAAGTACTACAACTACAAAGTACTACAACTACCTACAACTACAAAGTACTACAACTACAAAGTACTACAACTACAAAGTACTACAACTACCTACAACTACAAAGTACTACAACTACAAAGTACTACAACTCTACAACTACAAAGTACTACAACTACAAAGTACTACAACTACAAAGTACTACAACTACAAAGTACTACAACTACAAAGTACTACAACTACAAAGTACTACAACTACAAAGTACTACAACTACAAAGTACTACAACTACAAAGTACTACAACTACAAAGTACTACAACTACAAAGTACTACAACTACAAAGTACTACAACTACAAAGTACTACAACTACAAAGTACTACAACTACAAAGTACTACAACTACAAAGTACTACAACTACAAAGTACTACAACTACAAAGTACTACAACTACAAAGTACTACAACTACAAAGTACTACAACTACAAAGTACTACAACTACAAAGTACTACAACTACAAAGTACTACAACTACAAAGTATACAACTACAAAGTACTACAACTCAAAGTACTACAACTAAGTACACATACAAAGTACTAACTACAAAGTACTACAACTACTAAACTACAAAGTACTACAACTACACTACAACTACAAAGTACTACAAAAAGTACTACAACTACAAATACACAAAAGTACTACACACAAAGTACTACAATACTACAACTACAAAGTACTACAACTACAAAGTACTACAACTACAAAGTACTACAACTACCTACAACTACAAAGTACTACAACTACAAAGTACTACAACTGCATACAACTACAAAGTACTACAACTACAAAGTACTACAACTACAAAGTACTACAACTACAAAGTACTACAACTACAAAGTACTACAACTACAAAGTACTACAACTACTACAACTACAAAGTACTACAACTACAAAGTACTACAACTACAAAGTACAACAAAGTACTACAACTACAAAGTACTACAACTACCTACAACTACAAAGTACTACAACTACAAAGTACTACAACTACCTACACATACAAAGTACTACAACTACAAAGTACTACAACTACCTACAACTACAAAGTACTACAACTACAAAGTACTACAGCGACAAAGTACTACAACTACAAAGTACTACAACTACAAAGTACTACAACTACCTACAACTACAAAGTACTACAACTACCTACAACTACAAAGTACTACAACTACAAAGTACTACAACTACAAAGTACTACAACTACAAAGTACTACAACTACTACAACTACAAAGTACTACAACTACCTACAACTACAAAGTACTACAACTACATACAACTACAAAGTACTACAACTACAAAGTACTACAACTACAAAGTACTACAACTACAAAGTACTACAACTACAAAGTACTACAACTACAAAGTACTACAAAGTACTACAACTACAAAGTACTACAACTACAAAGTACTACAACTACAAAGTACTACAACTACAAGTACTACAACTACAAAGTACTACAACTACAAAGTACTACAACTACAAAGTACTACAACTACAAAGTACTACAACTACAAAGTACTACAACTACAAAGTACTACAACTACAAAGTACTACAACTACTACAACTACAAAGTACTACAACTACAAAGTACTACAACTACAAAGTACTACAACTACAAAGTACTACAACTACAAAGTACTACAACTACAAAGTACTACAACTACAAGTACTACAAAGTACTACAACTACAAAGTACTACAACTACAAAGTACTACAACTACCTACAACTACAAAGTACTACAACTACAAAGTACTACAACTACAAAGTACTACAACTACAAAGTACTACAACTACAAAGTACTACAACTACAACTACTACAAAGTACTACAACTACAAAGTACTACAACTACAAAGTACTACAACTACCTACAACTACAAAGTACTACAACTACAAAGTACTACAACTACAAAGTACTACAACTACAAAGTACTACAACTACAAAGTACTACAACTACAATACTACAAAGTACTACAACTACAAAGTACTACAACTACAAAGTACTACAACTACCTACAACTACAAAGTACTACAACTACAAAGTACTACAACTACAAAGTACTACAACTACAAAGTACTACAACTACCTACAACTACAAAGTACTACAACTACAAAGTACTACAACTACCTACACATACAAAGTACTACAACTACAAAGTACTACAACTACAAAGTACTACAACTACAAAGTACTACAACTACCTACACATACAAAGTACTACAACTACAAAGTACTACAACTACCTACAACTACAAAGTACTACAACTACAAAGTACTACAGCGACAAAGTACTACAACTACAAAGTACTACAACTACAAAGTACTACAACTACAAAGTACTACAACTACCTACAACTACAAAGTACTACAACTACAAAGTACTACAACTACAAAGTACTACAACTACAAAGTACTACAACTACAAAGTACTACAACTACAAAGTACTACAACTACCTACAACTACAAAGTACTACAACTACAAAGTACTACAACTACAAAGTACTACAACTACCTACACATACAAAGTACTACAACTACAAAGTACTACAACTACAAAGTACTACAACTACAAAGTACTACAACTACCTACAACTACAAAGTACTACAACTACAAAGTACTACAACTACCTACAACTACAAAGTACTACAACTACAAAGTACTACAACTACAAAGTACTACAACTACAAAGTACTACAACTACAAAGTACTACAACTACCTACAACTACAAAGTACTACAACTGCCTACAACTACAAAGTACTACAACTACAAAGTAAAACAACTACAAAGTACTACAACTACAAAGTACTACAACTACAAAGTACTACAACAAAGTACTACAACTACAAAGTACTACAACAAAGTACTACAACTACAAAGTACTCATAAAAGCTCTAATAATAGTAAGAAAGGGACTAACGATATGATTTAGTATATCTCTAAGACTAAAGAACCATTTTAAAGATATCTCAAGTTTAGACTAAAATCATTTATTAGCATAATTAACTCTACACGCTGAACTGGTAGTCCAGGGATGGCAGGTTCGATCCCCCTTCTGACCCTAATACAATTAACAATCTTTCAGATGGGGCGATAAACCGATGTCTTGTGTCTGTGCACGTAAAAGATCCAGTTGAGACTGTGGAATGGGTCTCTCTCCAAAATCTAAAATATTTTATCTCTTCAGGAGGCGTCGCTCTTATGGGCAACCAGTAGCAATGATAAATAAACGTAAAGACACACACTAATTATCTCTAACCTGAGGTTAGTGAGTAGATGATAAATGGCCATTGTCTGCTGGGTGACCAAGTGAGTACATGTATTTAAGTGTTGAGTGGATGACCAAGTGAGTACATGTGTTTAAGTGTTGAGTGGGTGACCAAGTGAGTACATGTGTTTAAGTGTTGAGTGGGTGACCAAGTGAGTACATGTGTTTAAGTGTTGAGTGGGTGACCAATTGAGTACATGTGTTTAAGTGTTGAGTGGGTGACCAAGTAAGCAAGTGTTGGTGAATAAATAAGTACACGTTTGTTTGAACTTAAATTGAGTATCTGAGTGTGGAGGTGCTGGGTGAGTGAACGAGTGAATACCGAATGAGTACATGTGTACAAACATTGGGTGACTTACCGAGTAATTGAGTATCTTAGTGAGTGTGGAGGTGCTGGGTGAGTGCACGAGTGAATACCGAATGAGTACATGTGTACAAACATTGGGTGACTTACCGAGTAATTGAGTATATGAGTGAGTGTGGAGATGCTGGGTGAGTGAACGATTGAATACCGAATGAGTACATGTGTACACACATTGGGTGACTTACCGAGTAATTGAGTAACTGAGTGTGGAGATGCTGGGTGAGTGAACGAGTGAACGAGTGAACGAGTGAATACTGAATGAGTACTTACAGGGGTAATTAAGTATCTGAGTGTGGAGGTGCTGGGTGAGTAAACGAGTGAATACCGAATGAGTACATGTGTACAAACATTGGGTGACTTACCGAGTAATTGTGTATCTGAGTGTGGAGGTGTTGGGTGGGTGAAATAGTGAATACCGAATGAGTACATGTGTATAAACTTTGGGTGACTTACCGAGTAATTGAGTATCTGAGTGTGGAGGTGCTAGGTGGGTGAACGAGTGAATACCGAATGAGTACACGTGTACAAACATTGGGTGACTTACCGAGTAATTGAGTATTTGAGTGAGGAGGTGCTGGATGGGTGAACGAGTGAATACCGAATGGGTACACGTATACAAACATTGGGTGACTGGCCAAGTAATTGAGTATTTGAGTGTGGATGTGCTGGGTGAGTGAACGAGTGAATACCGAATGAGTACCAACATTGGGTGACTTACCGAGTAAATGAGTATCTGAGTGTGGAGATGCTGGGTGGGTGAACGAGTGAATACCGAATGGGTACAAGTATACAATCATTGGGTGACTTACCGAGTATTTGAGTATTTGAGTGTGGAGGTGCTAGGTGGGTGAACGAGTTAATACCGAATGGGTACACGTATACAAACATTGGGTGACAGGCCAAGTAATTGAGTATTTGAGTGTGGCGGTGCTGAGTGAGTGAACGAGTGAATACCGAATGAGTACCAACATAGTGTGACTTATCGAGTAAATGAGTATCTGAGTGTGGAGATGCTGGGTGGGTGAAAGAGTGAATACCGAATGGGTACAAGTATACAACCATTGGGTGACTTACCGAGTATTTGAGTATTTGAGTGTGGAGGTGCTTGATGGGTGAACGAGTTAATACCGAATGGGTACACGTATACAAACATTGGGTGACTGGCCAAGTAATTGAGTATTTGAGTGTGGAGGTGCTGGGTGAGTGAACGAGTGAATACAGAATGAGTACCAACATTGGGTGACTTACCGAGTAATTGAGTAGCTGAGTGTGGAGGTGCTGGGTGAGTGAACGAGTGAATACCGAATGAGTACACGTCTACCAACATTGGGTGACGTACCGAGTAATTGAGTATCTGAGTGTGGAGGTGCTGGGTGGGTGAAAGAGTGAATACCGAATGAGTACCAACAGTGGGTGACTTACCGAGTAATTGAGTATTTGAATGTGGAGGTGCTGTATGGGTGAACATGTGAATACCTAATGAGTACATGTGTACAAACATTGGATGACTTACCGAGTAATTGAGTATCTGATTGTGGAGATGGTGTGTGGGTGAACGAGTGAATACCGAATAAGTACATGTGTACAAACATTGGGTGACTTACCGAGAAATTGAGTATCTGATTGTGGAGATGGTGTGTGGGTGAACGAGAGAATACCGAATGAGTACATGTGTACAAACATTGGGTGACTTACCGAGTAATTGAGTATCTGAGTGTGGAGGTGATGGGTGAGTGAACGAGTGAATACCGAATGAGTACACGTTACAAACATTGGGTGACTTACCGAGTAATTGAGTATTTGAGTGTGGAGATGTTGGGTGGGTGAACGAGTGAATACCGAATGAGTACACGTCTACCAACATTGGGTGACTTACCAAGTAATTGAGTATTTGAGTGTGGATGTGCTGGGTGAGTGAACGAGTGAATACCGAATGAGTACATGTGTACAAACATTGGGTGACTTACTGAATAATTGAGTATTTGAGTGTGGAGGTGCTGGGAGGGTGAACGAGTGAATACCGAATGAGTACATGTGTACAAACATTGGGTGACTTACCGAGTAATTGAGTATTTGAGTGTGGAGGTGCTGGATGGGTGAACATCTGAATACCGAATGCGTACATGTGTACACACATTGGGTGACATACCGAGTAATTGAGTATCTGAGTGTGGACGTGCTGGGTGAGTGAACGAGTAAATACCGAATGAGTACATGTGTACAAACATTGGGTGACTTACCGAGTAATTGAGTATCTGAGTGTGGAGGTGCTGGGTGAGTGAACGAGTGAATACCGAATGAGTACACGTGTACAAACATTGGGTGACTTACCGAGTATTTGAGTATTTGAGTGTGGAGGTGCTGGATGGGTGAACGAGTGAATACCGAATGAGTACCAACAGTGGGTGACTTACCGAGTAATTGAGTAATTGAGTGTGGAGGTGCTGTATGGGTGAACATGTGAATACCGAATGAGTACATGTGTACAAACATTGGGTGACTTACCGAGTAATTGAGTATCTGATTGTGGAGATGGTGTGTGGGTGAACGAGTGAATACCGAATGAGTACATGTGTACAAACATTGGGTGACTTACCGAGTAATTGAGTATCTGAGTGTGGAGGTGCTGGGTGAGTGACCGAGTGAATACCGAATGAGTACACGTTACAAACATTGGGTGACTTACCGAGTATTTGAGTATTTGAGTGTGGAGGTGCTATGTGGGTGAACGAGTGAATACCGAATGAGTACACGTGTACAAACATTGGGTGACTTACCGATTATTTGAGTATTTGAGTGTGGAGGTGCTAGATGGGTGAAAGAGTGAATACCGAATAGGTACACGTATACAAACATGGGGTGACTGGCCAAGTAATTGAGTATTTGAGTGTGGAGGTGCTGGATGAGTGAACGAGTGAATACCGAATGAGTACCAACATTGGGTGACTTACCGAGTAAATGGGTATCCGAGTGTGGAGATGCTGGGTGGGTGAATGAGTGAATACCGAATGGGTACAAGTATATAACAATTGGGTGACTTACCGAGTAATTGAATATTTGAGTGTGGAGGTGCTGGGTAGGTAAACGAGTGAATACCGAATGGGTACACGTGTACCAACATTGGGTGACTTACCGAGTAATTGAGTATTTGAGTGTGGAGGTGCTGAGTGGGTGAAAGAGTGAATACCGAATGCGTACCAACATTGGGTGACTTACCGAGTTATTGAGTATTTGAGTGTGGAGGTGCTGGGTGAGTGAACGAGTGAATACCGAATGAGTACACGTGTACCAACATTGGGTGACTTACCGAGTAATTGAGTATTTGAGTGTGGAGGTGCTGAGTGGGTGAAAGAGTGAATACCGAATGCGTACCAACATTGGGTGACTTACCGAGTAATTGAGTATTTGAGTGTGAAGGTGCTGAGTTGGTGAACGAGTGAATACCGAATGAGTACATGTGTACAAACATTGGGTGACTTACCGAGTAATTGAGTATATGAGTGTGGAGGTGCTGGGTGGGTGAACGAGTGTATACCGAATGAGTACACGTCTACCAACATTGGGTGACTTACCGAGTAATTGAGTATTTGAGTGTTGAGGTGCTGGGTGGGTGAACGAGTGAATACCGAATGAGTACATGTGTACAAACATTGGGTGACTTACCGAGTAATTGAGTATTTGAGTGTGGAGGTGCTGGATGGCTGAACATGTGAATACCGAATGAGTACATGTGTACAAACATTGTGTGATTTACCGAGTAATTGTGTAACTGAGTGTGGAGGTGCTGGGTGGGTGAACGAGTGAATACCGAATGAGTACACGTATACAAACATTGGGTGATTGGCCAAGTAATTGAGTATTTGAGTGTGGAGGTGCTGGGTGAGTGAACGAGTGAACGAGTGAATACCGAATGAGTACCAACATTGGGTGACTTACTGAGTAATTGAGTATTTGAGTGTGGAGGTGCTGGATGGGTGAACATGTGAATACCGAATGAGTACATGTGTACAAACATTGGGTAATTTACCGAGTAATTGTGTATCTGTGTGTGGAGGTGTTGGGTGTGTGAACGAGTGAATACCGAATGAGAACATGTGTATAAACATTGGGTAATTTACCGAGTAATTGAGTATCTGAGTGTGGAGGTGCTGGGTGGGTGAACGAGTGAATACCGAATGAGTTCATGTGTACAAACATTGGGTGACTTACCGAGTAATTAAGTATCTGAGTGTGGAGGTGCTGGCTGGGTGAACGAATAAACACCGAATGAGTACACGTATACAAACCTTGGGTGACTTACCGAAAATTGAGTATCTGATTGTGGAGATGGTGTGTGGGTGAACGAGTGAATACCGAAAAAGTACATGTGTACAAACATTGGGTGACTTACCGAGTAATTGAGTATCTGATTGTTGAGATGATGTGTGGGTGAACGAGTGAATACCGAATGAGTACATGTGTACACACATTGGGTGACTTACCGAGTAATTGAGTATCTGAGTGTGGAGGTGCTGGGTGAGTGAACGTGTGAATACCGAATGAGTACACGTGTACAAACATTGGGTGACTTACCGAGTATTTGAGTATTTGAGTGTGGAGGTGCTATGTGGGTGAACGAGTGAATACCGAATGAGTACACGTGTACAAACATTGGATGACTTACCGAGTATTTGAGTATTTGAGTGTGGAGTTGCTGGGTGAGTGAACGAGTGAATACCGAATGAGTACCAACATTGGGTGACTTACCGAGTAAATGGGTATCTGAGTGTGGAGATGCTGGGTGGGTGAACGAGTGAATACCGAATGGGTACAAGTATACAACCATTGGGTGACTTACCGAATATTTGAGTATTTGAGTGTGGAGGTTGTGGGTGTGTGAACGAGTGAATACCGAATGGGTACAAGTATATAACAATTGGGTGACTTACTGAGTAATTGAGTATTTGAGTGTGGAGGTGCTGTGTGGGTGACCAAGTGAATACCGAATGGGTACAAGTATACAACCATTGGGTGACTTACCGAGTAATTGAGTATTTGAGTGTGGAGGTGCTGAGTGGGTGAACGAGTGAATACCGAATGAGTACATGTGTACAAACATTGGGTGACTTACCGAGTAATTGAGTATTTGAGTGTGGAGGTGCTGGGTGGGTGAACGAATGAATACCGAATGAGTACACGTCTACCAACATTGGGTGACTTACCGAGTAATTGAGTATTTGAGTGTGGAGGTGCTGGGTGGGTGAACGAGTGAATACCGAATGAGTACATGTGTACAACCATTGGGTGACTTACCGAGTAATTGAGTATTTGAGTGTGGAGGTGCTGGGTGAGTGAACGAGTGAAAACCGAATGAGTACACGTGTACCAACATTGGGTGACTTACCGAGTAATTGAGTATTTGAGTGTGGAGGTGGTGAGTGGGTGAACAAGTGAATACCGAATGAGTACATGTGTACAAACATTGGGTGACTTACCGAGTAATTGTGTATTTGAGTGTGGAGGTGCTGGGTGGGTGAACGAGTGAATACCGAATGAGTACACTTCTACTAACATTGGGTGACTTACCGAGTAATTGAGTATTTGAGTGTGGAGGTGCTGGGTGGGTGAACGAGTGAATACCGAATGAGTACATGTGTACAAACATTGGTTGACTTACCGAGTAATTGAGTATTTGAGTGTGGAGGTGCTGGATGGCTGAACATGTGAATACCGAATGAATACATGTGTACAAACATTGGGTGACTTACTGAGTAATTGTGTATCTGAGTGTGGAGTTGTTGGGTGGGTGAACGAGTGAATACCGAATGAGTACATGTGTACAAACATTGTGTGACTTACCGAGTAATTGAGTATCTGAGTGTGGAGGTGCTGGGTGGGTGAACGAGTGAATACCGAATGAGTACACGTGTACAAACATTGGGTGGCTTACCGAGTATTTGAGTATTTGAGTGTGGAGGTGCTGTGTGAGTGAACGAGTGAATACCGAATGAGTACCAACATTGGGTGACTTACTGAGTAATTGATTATTTGAGTGTGGAGGTGCTGGATGGGTGAACATGTGAATACCGAATGAGTACATGTGTACAAACATTGGGTGACTTACCGAGTAATTGAGTATCTGAGTGTGGAGTTGCTGGGTGGGTGAAGGAGTGAATACCGAATGAGTACATGTGTACAAACATTGGGTGACTTACCGTGTAATTGAGTATCTGAGTGTGGAGATGGTGGGTGGGTGAACGAGTGAACACCGAATGAGTACAATTATACAAACATTGGGTGACCTACCGAGTAATTAAGTATCTGAGTTTGGAGATGGTGGGTGGGTGAACGAGTGAATACCGAATGAGTACACGTCTACCAACATTGAGTGACTTACTGAGTAATTGAGTATCTGAGTGTGGAGGTGCTGGGTGGGTGAACGAGTGAATACCGAATGAGTACCAACAGTGGGTGACTTACCGAGTAATTGAGTATTTGAGTGTGGACGTGCTGGGTGGGTGAACGAGTGAATACCGAATGAGTACATGTGTACAAACATTGTGTGACTTACCGAGTAATTGAGTATCTGAGGGTGGAGGTGCTGGGTGGGTGAACGAGTGAATACCGAATGAGTACACGTGTACAAACATTGGGTGGCTTACCGAGTAATTGAGTATCTGAGTGTGGAGATGGTGGGTGGGTGAACGAGTGAATACCGAATGAGTACAATTATACAAACATTGGGTGACCTACCGAGTAATTAAGTATCTGAGTGTGGAGATGGTGGGTGGGTGAACGAGTGAATACCGAATGAGTACACGTCTACCAACATTGAGTGATTTACTGAGTAATTGAGTATCTGAGTGTGGAGGTGCTGGGTGGGTGAACGAGTGAATACCGAATGTGTACCAACAGTGGGTGACTTACCGAGTAATTGAGTATTTGAGTGTGGAGGTGCTGGATGGGTGAACATGTGAATACCGAATGAGTACATGTGTACAAACATCGGGTGACTTACCGAGTAATTTATTATCTGAGTATGGAGGTGCTGGGTGGGTGAACGAGTGAATACCGAATGAGTACCAACAGTTGGTGACATACCGAGTATTTGAGTATTTGAGTGTGGAGGTGCTGTGTGAGTGAACGAGTGAATACCGAATGAGTACCAACATTGGGTGACTTACTGAGTAATTGATTATTTGAGTGTGGAGGTGCTGGATGGGTGAACATGTGAATACCGAATGAGTACATGTGTACAAACATTGGGTGACTTACCGAGTAATTGTGTATCTGAGTGTGGAGGTGTTGGGTGGGTGAAATAGTGAATACCGAATGAGTACATGTGTATAAACATTGGGTGACTTACCGAGTAATTGAGTATCTGAGTGTGGAGTTGCTGGGTGGGTGAAGGAGTGAATACCGAATGAGTACATGTGTACAAACATTGGGTGACTTACCGAGTAATTGAGTATCTGAGTGTGGAGATGGTGGGTGGGTGAACGAGTGAACACCGAATGAGTACAATTATACAAACATTGGGTGACCTACCGAGTAATTAAGTATCTGAGTGTGGAGATGGTGGGTGGGTGAACGAGTGAATACCGAATGAGTACACGTCTACCAACATTGAGTGACTTACTGAGTAATTGAGTATCTGAGTGTGGAGGTGCTGGGTGGGTGAACGAGTGAATACCGAATGAGTACATGTGTACAAACATTGTGTGACTTACCGAGTAATTGAGTATCTGAGGGTGGAGGTGCTGGGTGGGTGAACGAGTGAATACCGAATGAGTACACGTGTACAAACATTGGGTGGCTTACCGAGTAATTGAGTATCTGAGTGTGGAGATGGTGGGTGGGTGAACGAGTGAATACCGAATGAGTACAATTATACAAACATTGGGTGACCTACCGAGTAATTAAGTATCTGAGTGTGGAGATGGTGGGTGGGTGAACGAGTGAATACCGAATGAGTACACGTCTACCAACATTGAGTGATTTACTGAGTAATTGAGTATCTGAGTGTGGAGGTGCTGGGTGGGTGAACGAGTGAATACCGAATGTGTACCAACAGTGGGTGACTTACCGAGTAATTGAGTATTTGAGTGTGGAGGTGCTGGATGGGTGAACATGTGAATACCGAATGAGTACATGTGTACAAACATCGGGTGACTTACCGAGTAATTTATTATCTGAGTATGGAGGTGCTGGGTGGGTGAACGAGTGAATACCGAATGAGTACCAACAGTTGGTGACATACCGAGTATTTGAGTATTTGAGTGTGGAGGTGCTGTGTGAGTGAACGAGTGAATACCGAATGAGTACCAACATTGGGTGACTTACCGAGTAATTGAGTATTTGAGTGTGGAGGTGCTGGATGGGTGAACATGTGAATACCGAATGAGTACATGTGTACAAACATTGGGTGACTTACCGAGTAATTGAGTATCTGAGTGTGGAGGTGTTGGGTGGGTGAAATAGTGAATACCGAATGAGTACATGTGTACAAACATTGGGTGACTTACCGAGTAATTGAGTATCTGAGTGTGGAGGTGCTGGGTGGGTGAACGAGTGAATACCGAATGAGTACATGTGTACAAACATTGGGTGACTTACCGAGTAATTGAGTATCTGAGTGTGGAGGTGCTGGGTGGGTGAACGAGTGAACACCGAATGAGTACAATTATACAAACATTGGGTGACTTACCGAGTAATTGAGTATCTGAGTGTGGAGATGGTGGGTGGGTGAACGAGTGAATACCGAATGAGTACACGTCTACCAACATTGGGTGACTTACCGAGTAATTGAGTATCTGAGTGTGGAGGTGCTGGGTGGGTGAACGAGTGAATACCGAATGAGTACCAACATTGGGTGACTTACCGAGTAATTGAGTATCTGAGTGTGGAGGTGCTGGGTGGGTGAACGAGTGAATACCGAATGAGTACATGTGTACAAACATTGGGTGACTTACCGAGTAATTGAGTATTGAGTGTGGAGGTGCTGGGTGGGTGAACGAGTGAATACCGAATGAGTACACGTGTACAAACATTGGGTGACTTACCGAGTAATTGAGTATCTGAGTGTGGAGGTGCTGGGTGGGTGAACGAGTGAATACCGAATGAGTACAATTACAACATTGGGTGACCTACCGAGTAATTGAGTATCTGAGTGTGGAGATGGTGGGTGGGTGAACGAGTGAATACCGAATGAGTACACGTCTACCAACATTGGGTGATTTACCGAGTAATTGAGTATCTGAGTGTGGAGGTGATGGGTGGGTGAACGAGTGAATACCGAATGAGTAAAGTCTACCAACATTGGGTGACTTACCGAGTAATTGAGTATCTGAGTGTGGAGGTGCTGGGTGGGTGAACGAGTGAATACCGAATGAGTACCAACATTTGGTGACTTACCGAGTAATTGAGTATTTGAGTGTGGAGGTGCTGGATGGGTGAACATGTGAATACCGAATGAGTACATGTGTACAAACATTGGGTGACTTACCGAGTAATTGAGTATCTGAGTTTGGAGGTGATGGGTGGGTGAACGAGTGAATACCGAATGAGTAAAGTCTACCAACATTGGGTGACTTACCGAGTAATTGAGTATCTGAGTGTGAAGGTGCTGGGTGGGTGAACGAGTGAATACCGAATGAGTACCAATATTTGGTGACTTACCGAGTAATTGAGTATTTGAGTGTGGAGGTGCTGGATGGGTGAACATGTGAATACCGAATGAGTACATGTGTACAAACATTGGGTGACTTACCGAGTAATTGAGTATCTGAGTTTGGAGGTGATGGGTGGGTGAACGAGTGAATACCGAATGAGTAAAGTCTACCAACATTGGGTGACTTACCGAGTAATTGAGTATCTGAGTGTGAAGGTGCTGGGTGGGTGAACGAGTGAATACCGAATGAGTACCAATATTTGGTGACTTACAGAGTAATTGAGTATCTGAGTTTGGAGGTGATGGGTGGGTGAACGAGTGAATACCGAATGAGTACACGTCTACGAACATTGGGTTACTTACCGAGTAATTGAGTATCTTAGTGTGGAGGTGCTGGATGGGTGAACATGTGAATACCGAATGAGTACTGGTGTACAAACATTGGGTGACTTACCGAGTAATTGAGTATCTGAGTGTGGAGGTGTTGGGTGGGTGAACGAGTGGATGCCGAATGAGTACATGTGTACAAACATTGGGTGACTTACCGAGTAATTGAGTATCTGTGTGTGGAGGTGTTGGGTGGGTGAACGAGTGAATACCGAATGAGTACATGTGTACAAACATTGGGTGACTTACCGAATAATTGAGTATCTGAGTGTGGAGATGGTGGGTGGGTTAACGAGTGAATACCGAACGAGTACACATCTACCAACATTGGATGACTTACCGAGTAATTGAGTATTTGAGTGTGGAGATTGTGGGTGGGTGATCGAGTGAATACCGAATGAGTACACGTCTACCAACATTGAGTGACTTACCGAGTAATTGAGTATTTGAGTGTGGAGGTGATGGGTGGGTGAACCTGTGAATACCGAATGAGTCCCAACATTGGGTGTCTTACCGAGTAATTGAGTGCTTGAGTGTGGAGGTGCTGGGTGGGTGAACGTGTGAATACCGAATGAGTACCAACATTTGGTGACTTACCGAGTAATTGAGTATCTGAGTTTGGAGGTGATGGGTGGGTGAACGAGTGAATACCGAATGAGTACATGTCTACCAACATTGGGTGACTTACCGAGTAATTGAGTATCTGAGTGTGAAGGTGCTGGGTGGGTGAACGAGTGAATACCGAATGAGTACCAACAGTGGGTGACGTACCGAGTAATTGAGTATTTGAGTGTGGAGGTGCTGGATGGGTGAACATGTGAATACCGAATGAGTCCCAACATTGGGTGACTTAATGAGTAATTAAGTGCTTGAGTGTGGAGGTGCTGGGTGGGTGAACGAGTGAATACCGAATGAGTACCAACATTTGGTGACTTACCGAGTAATTGAGTATCTGAGTTTGGAGGTGCTGGGTGGGTGAACGATTGAATACCGAATGCGTACCAACATTGTGTGACTTACCGAGTTATTGAGTATCTGAGTGTGGAGGTGTTGGGTAGGTGAACGAGTGAATACCGAATGCGTACATGTGTACAAACATTGGGTGACTTACCGAGTAATTGAGTGTCTGAGTGTGGAGGTGCTGGGTAGGTGAACGAGTGAATATCGAATGAGTACATGTGTACCAACATTGGGTGACTTACCGAGTAATTGAGTATCTGAGTGTGGAGGTGCTGGGTGGGTGAACGAGTGAATACAGAATGAGTACACGTATCTAAACATTGGGTGACTTACCGAGTATTTGAATATCTGAGTGTGGAGATGGTGGGTTGGTGAACGAGTGAATATCGAATGAGTACATGTGTATAAACAGTGGGTGACTTACCGAGTAATTGAGTATCTGAGTGTGGAGATGGTGGGTGGGTGAACGAGTGAATACCGAATGAGTACAAGTCTACCAACATTGGGTGACTTACCGAGTAATTGTGTATTTGAGTGTGGAGATGGTGGGTGGGTGAACGAGTGAATACCGAATGAGTACACGTCTACCAACATAGAGCGACTTACCGAGTAATTGAGTATTTGAGTGTGGAGGTGTTGGGTGGGTGAACGAGTGAATACCGAATGAGTACATGTCTACCAACATTGGATAACTTACCGAGTAATTGAGTATTTGAGTGTGGAGGTGCTGGGTGGGTGAACGAGTGAATACCGAATGTGTACAAGTCTACCAACATTGGGTGACCTACCGAGTAATTGAGTATTTGAGTGTGGAGGTGCTGGGTGGGTGAACATGAGAATACCGAATGAGTACCATCATTGGGTGACTTACCGAGTAATTGAGTATTTGAGTGTGGAGATGGTGGGTGGGTGATCGAGTGAATACCGAATGAGTACACGTCTACCAACATTGAGTGACTTACCGAGTAATTGAGTATTTGAGTGTGGAGGTGATGGGTGGGTGAACGAGTGAATACCGAATGAGTACCAACAGTGGGTGACTTACCGAGTAATTGAGTATTTGAGTGTGGACGTGCTGGGTGGGTGAACGAGTGAATACCGAATGAGTACATGTGTACAAACATTGTGTGACTTACCGAGTAATTGAGTATCTGAGGGTGGAGGTGCTGGGTGGGTGAACGAGTGAATACCGAATGAGTACACGTGTACAAACATTGGGTGGCTTACCGAGTAATTGAGTATCTGAGTGTGGAGATGGTGGGTGGGTGAACGAGTGAATACCGAATGAGTACAATTATACAAACATTGGGTGACCTACCGAGTAATTAAGTATCTGAGTGTGGAGATGGTGGGTGGGTGAACGAGTGAATACCGAATGAGTACACGTCTACCAACATTGAGTGATTTACTGAGTAATTGAGTATCTGAGTGTGGAGGTGCTGGGTGGGTGAACGAGTGAATACCGAATGTGTACCAACAGTGGGTGACTTACCGAGTAATTGAGTATTTGAGTGTGGAGGTGCTGGATGGGTGAACATGTGAATACCGAATGAGTACATGTGTACAAACATCGGGTGACTTACCGAGTAATTTATTATCTGAGTATGGAGGTGCTGGGTGGGTGAACGAGTGAATACCGAATGAGTACCAACAGTTGGTGACTTACCGAGTAATTGAGTATTTGAGTGTGGAGGTGCTGGATGGGTGAACATGTGAATACCGAATGAGTACATGTGTACAAACATTGGGTGACTTACCGAGTAATTGAGTATCTGAGTTTGGAGGTGATGGGTGGGTGAACGAGTGAATACCGAATGAGTAAAGTCTACCAACATTGGGTGACTTACCGAGTAATTGAGTATCTGAGTGTGAAGGTGCTGGGTGGGTGAACGAGTGAATACCGAATGAGTACCAATATTTGGTGACTTACAGAGTAATTGAGTATCTGAGTTTGGAGGTGATGGGTGGGTGAACGAGTGAATACCGAATGAGTACACGTCTACGAACATTGGGTTACTTACCGAGTAATTGAGTATCTTAGTGTGGAGGTGCTGGATGGGTGAACATGTGAATACCGAATGAGTACTGGTGTACAAACATTGGGTGACTTACCGAGTAATTGAGTATCTGAGTGTGGAGGTGTTGGGTGGGTGAACGAGTGGATGCCGAATGAGTACATGTGTACAAACATTGGGTGACTTACCGAGTAATTGAGTATCTGTGTGTGGAGGTGTTGGGTGGGTGAACGAGTGAATACCGAATGAGTACATGTGTACAAACATTGGGTGACTTACCGAGTAATTGAGTATCTGAGTGTGGAGATGGTGGGTGGGTTAACGAGTGAATACCGAACGAGTACACATCTACCAACATTGGATGACTTACCGAGTAATTGAGTATTTGAGTGTGGAGATTGTGGGTGGGTGATCGAGTGAATACCGAATGAGTACACGTCTACCAACATTGAGTGACTTACCGAGTAATTGAGTATTTGAGTGTGGAGGTGATGGGTGGGTGAACCTGTGAATACCGAATGAGTCCCAACATTGGGTGTCTTACCGAGTAATTGAGTGCTTGAGTGTGGAGGTGCTGGGTGGGTGAACGTGTGAATACCGAATGAGTACCAACATTTGGTGACTTACCGAGTAATTGAGTATCTGAGTTTGGAGGTGATGGGTGGGTGAACGAGTGAATACCGAATGAGTACATGTCTACCAACATTGGGTGACTTACCGAGTAATTGAGTATCTGAGTGTGAAGGTGCTGGGTGGGTGAACGAGTGAATACCGAATGAGTACCAACAGTGGGTGACGTACCGAGTAATTGAGTATTTGAGTGTGGAGGTGCTGGATGGGTGAACATGTGAATACCGAATGAGTCCCAACATTGGGTGACTTACTGAGTAATTAAGTGCTTGAGTGTGGAGGTGCTGGGTGGGTGAACGAGTGAATACCGAATGAGTACCAACATTTGGTGACTTACCGAGTAATTGAGTATCTGAGTTTGGAGGTGCTGGGTGGGTGAACGATTGAATACCGAATGCGTACCAACATTGTGTGACTTACCGAGTTATTGAGTATCTGAGTGTGGAGGTGTTGGGTAGGTGAACGAGTGAATACCGAATGCGTACATGTGTACAAACATTGGGTGACTTACCGAGTAATTGAGTGTCTGAGTGTGGAGGTGCTGGGTAGGTGAACGAGTGAATATCGAATGAGTACATGTGTACCAACATTGGGTGACTTACCGAGTAATTGAGTATCTGAGTGTGGAGGTGCTGGGTGGGTGAACGAGTGAATACAGAATGAGTACACGTATCTAAACATTGGGTGACTTACCGAGTATTTGAATATCTGAGTGTGGAGATGGTGGGTTGGTGAACGAGTGAATATCGAATGAGTACATGTGTATAAACAGTGGGTGACTTACCGAGTAATTGAGTATCTGAGTGTGGAGATGGTGGGTGGGTGAACGAGTGAATACCGAATGAGTACAAGTCTACCAACATTGGGTGACTTACCGAGTAATTGTGTATTTGAGTGTGGAGATGGTGGGTGGGTGAACGAGTGAATACCGAATGAGTACACGTCTACCAACATAGAGCGACTTACCGAGTAATTGAGTATTTGAGTGTGGAGGTGTTGGGTGGGTGAACGAGTGAATACCGAATGAGTACATGTCTACCAACATTGGATAACTTACCGAGTAATTGAGTATTTGAGTGTGGAGGTGCTGGGTGGGTGAACGAGTGAATACCGAATGTGTACAAGTCTACCAACATTGGGTGACTTACCGAGTAATTGAGTATTTGAGTGTGGAGGTGCTGGGTGGGTGAACATGAGAATACCGAATGAGTACCAACATTGGGTGACTTACCGAGTAATTGAGTATTTGAGTGTGGAGATGGTGGGTGGGTGATCGAGTGAATACCGAATGAGTACACGTCTACCAACATTGAGTGACTTACCGAGTAATTGAGTATTTGAGTGTGGAGGTGATGGGTGGGTGAACCTGTGAATACCGAATGAGTCCCAACATTGGGTGTCTTACCGAGTAATTGAGTGCTTGAGTGTGGAGGTGCTGGGTGGGTGAACGTGTGAATACCGAATGAGTACCAACATTTGGTGACTTACCGAGTAATTGAGTATCTGAGTTTGGAGGTGATGGGTGGGTGAACGAGTGAATACCGAATGAGTACATGTCTACCAACATTGGGTGACTTACCGAGTAATTGAGTATCTGAGTGTGAAGGTGCTGGGTGTGTGAACGAGAAAATACCGAATGAGTACCAACAGTGGGTGACGTACCGAGTAATTGAGTATTTGAGTGTGGAGGTGCTGGATGGGTGAACATGTGAATACCGAATGAATCCCTACATTGGGTGACTTACCGAGTAATTGAGTGCTTGAGTGTGGAGGTGCTGGGTGGGTGAACGAGTGAATACCGAATGAGTACCAACATTTGGTGACTTACCGAGTAATTGAGTATCTGAGTTTGGAGGTGCTGGGTGGGTGAACGATTGAATACCGAATGCGTACCAACATTGTGTGACTTACGGAGTAATTGAGTATTTGAGTGTGGAGGTGCTGGGTGGATGAACGAGTGAATACCGAATGAGTACACGTCTACCAACATTGGGTGACTTACCGAGTAATTGAGTATTTGAGTGTGGAGGTGTTGGGTGGGTGAATGAGTGAATACCGAATGAGTACATGTGTACAAACATTGGGTGACTTACTGAGTAATTGAGTATTTGAGTGTGGAGGTGCTGGGTGGGTGAACGAGTGAATACCGAATGCGTACCAACATTGTGTGACTTACCGAGTAATTGAGTATTTGAGTGTGGAGATGTTGGGTGGGTGAACGAGTGAATACCGAATGAGTACACGTCTACCAACATTGGGTGACTTACCGAGTAATTGAGTATTTGAGTGTGGAGGTGCTTTGTGGGAGAACGAGTGAATACCGAATAAGTACATGTGTACAAACATTGGGTGACTTACCGAGTAATTGAGTATTTGAGTGTGGAGGTGCTGGATGGGTGAACATGTGAATACCGAATGAGTACATGTGTACAAACATTGGGTTACTTACCGAGTAATTGAGTATCTGAGTGTGGAGGTGTTGGGTAGGCGAACGAGTGAATACCGAATGAGTACATGTGTACAAACATTGGGTGACTTACCGAGTAATTGAGTATCTGAGTGTGGAGGTGCTGGGTGGGTGAACGAGTGAATACCGAATGAGTACACGTATATAAACATTGGGTGACTTACCGAGTAATTGAATATCTGAGTGTGGAGATGGTGGGTTGGTGAACGAGTGAATATCGAATGAGTACATGTGTATAAACATTGGGTGACTTACCGAGTAATTGAGTATCTGAGTGTGGAGATGGTGGGTGGGTGAACGAGTGAATACCGAATGAGTACAAGTCTACCAACATTGGGTGACTTACCGAGTAATTGTGTATTGAGTGTGGAGATGGTGGGTGGGTGAACGAGTGAAAACCGAATGAGTACACGTCTACCAACATAGAGCGACTTACCGAGTAATTGAGTATTTGAGTGTGGAGGTGTTGGGTGGGTGAACGAGTGAATACCGAATGTGTACAAGTCTACCAACATTGGGTGACTTACCGAGTAATTGAGTATTTGAGTGTGGAGGTGCTTTGTGGGAGAACGAGTGAATACCGAATAAGTACATGTGTACAAACATTGGGTGACTTACCGAGTAATTGAGTATTTGAGTGTGGAGGTGCTGGATGGGTGAACATGTGAATACCGAATGAGTACATGTGTACAAACATTGGGTTACTTACCGAGTAATTGAGTATCTGAGTGTGGAGGTGTTGGGTAGGCGAACGAGTGAATACCGAATGAGTACATGTGTACAAACATTGGGTGACTTACCGAGTAATTGAGTATCTGAGTGTGGAGGTGCTGGGTGGGTGAACGAGTGAATACCGAATGAGTACACGTATATAAACATTGGGTGACTTACCGAGTAATTGAATATCTGAGTGTGGAGATGGTGGGTTGGTGAACGAGTGAATATCGAATGAGTACATGTGTATAAACATTGGGTGACTTACCGAGTAATTGAGTATCTGAGTGTGGAGATGGTGGGTGGTTGAACGAGTGAATACCGAATGAGTACAAGTCTACCAACATTGGGTGACTTTCCGAGTAATTGTGTATTTGAGTGTGGAGATGGTGGGTGGGTGAACGAGTGAAAACCGAATGAGTACATGTCTACCAACATAGAGCGACTTACCGAGTAATTGAGTATTTGAGTGTGGAGGTGTTGGGTGGGTGAACGAGTGAATACCGAATGAGTACATGTCTACCAACATTGGATAACTTACCGAGTAATTGAGTATTTGAGTGTGGAGGTGCTGGGTGGGTGAACGAGTGAATACCGAATGTGTACAAGTCTACCAACATTGGGTGACTTACCGAGTAATTGAGTATTTGAGTGTGGAGGTGCTGGGTGGGTGAACATGAGAATACCGAATGAGTACCAACATTGGGTGACTTACCGAGTAATTGAGTATTTGAGTGTGGAGATGGTGGGTGGGTGATCGAGTGATTACCGAATGAGTACACGTCTACCAACATTGAGTGACTTACCGAGTAATTGAGTATTTGAGTGTGGAGGTGATGGGTGGGTGAACCTGTGAATACCGAATGAGTCCCAACATTGGGTGTCTTACCGAGTAATTGAGTGCTTGAGTGTGGAGGTGCTGGGTGGGTGAACGTGTGAATACCGAATGAGTACCAACATTTGGTGACTTACCGAGTAATTGAGTATCTGAGTTTGGAGGTGATGGGTGGGTGAACGAGTGAATACCGAATGAGTACATGTCTACCAACATTGGGTGACTTACCGAGTAATTGAGTATCTGAGTGTGAAGGTGCTGGGTGGGTGAACGAGTGAATACCGAATGAGTACTAACAGTGGGTGACGTACCGAGTAATTGAGTATTTGAGTGTGGAGTAGCTGGATGGGTGAACATGTGAATACCGAATGAATCCCAACATTGGGTGACTTACCGAGTAATTGAGTGCTTGAGTGTGGAGGTGCTGGGTGGGTGAACGAGTGAATACCGAATGAGTACCAACATTTGGTGACTTACCGAGTAATTGAGTATCTGAGTTTGGAGGTGCTGGGTGGGTGAACGATTGAATACCGAATGCGTACCAACATTGTGTGACTTACCGAGTAATTGAGTATTTGAGTGTGGAGGTGCTGGGTGGATGAACGAGTGAATACCGAATGAGTACACGTCTACCAACATTGGGTGACTTACCGAGTAATTGAGTATTTGAGTGTGGAGGTGTTGGGTGGGTGTATGAGTGAATACCGAATGAGTATATGTGTACAAACATTGGGTGACTTACTGAGTAATTGAGTATTTGAGTGTGGAGGTGCTGGGTGGGTGAACGAGTGAATACCGAATGCGTACCAACATTGTGTGACTTACCGAGTAATTGAGTATTTGAGTGTGGAGATGTTGGGTGGGTGAACGAGTGAATACCGAATGAGTACACGTCTACCAACATTGGGTGACTTACCGAGTAATTGAGTATTTGAGTGTGGAGGTGCTTTGTGGGAGAACGAGTGAATACCGAATGAGTACATGTGTACAAACATTGGGTGACTTACCGAGTAATTGAGTATTTGAGTGTGGAGTTGCTGGATGGGTGAACATGTGAATACCGAATGAGTACATGTGTACAAACATTGGGTTACTTACCGAGTAATTGAGTATCTGAGTGTGGAGGTGTTGGGTAGGCGAACGAGTGAATACCGAATGAGTACATGTGTACAAACATTGGGTGACTTACCGAGTAATTGAGTATCTGAGTGTGGAGGTGCTGGGTGGGTGAACGAGTGAATACCGAATGAGTACACGTATATAAACATTGGGTGACTTACCGAGTAATTGAATATCTGAGTGTGGAGATGGTGGGTTGGTGAACGAGTGAATATCGAATGAGTACATGTGTATAAACATTGGGTGACTTACCGAGTAATTGAGTATCTGAGTGTGGAGATGGTGGGTGGGTGAATGAGTGAATACCGAATGAGTTCAAGTCTACCAACATTGGGTGACTTACCGAGTAATTGTGTATTTGAGTGTGGAGATGGTGGGTGGGTGAACGAGTGAATACCGAATGAGTACACGTCTACCAACATAGAGCGACTTACCGAGTAATTGAGTATTTGAGTGTGGAGGTGTTGGGTGGGTGAACGAGTGAATACCGAATGAGTACATGTCTACCAACATTGGATGACTTACCGAGTAATTCAGTATTTGAGTGTGGAGGTGCTGGGTGGGTGAACGAGTGAATACCGAATGTGTACAAGTCTACCAACATTGGGTGACTTACCGAGTAATTGAGTATTTGAGTGTGGAGGTGCTGGGTGGGTGAACATGTGAATACCGAATGAGTACCAACATTGGGTGACTTACCGAGTAATTGAGTATTTGAGTGTGGAGATGGTGGGTGGGTGATCGAGTGAATACCGAATGAGTACACGTCTACCAACATTGAGTGACTTACCGAGTAATTGAGTATTTGAGTGTGGAGGTGATGGGTGGGTGAACCTGTGAATACCGAATGAGTCCCAACATTGGGTGTCTTACCGAGTAATTGAGTGCTTGAGTGTGGAGGTGCTGGGTGGGTGAACGTGTGAATACCGAATGAGTACCAACATTTGGTGACTTACCGAGTAATTGAGTATCTGAGTTTGGATGTGATGGGTGGGTGAACGTGTGAATACCGAATGAGTACATGTCTACCAACATTGGGTGACTTACCGAGTAATTGAGTATCTGAGTGTGAAGGTGCTGGGTGGGTGAACGAGTAAATACCGAATGAGTACCAACAGTGGGTGACGTACCGAGTAATTGAGTATTTGAGTGTGGAGGTGCTGGATGGGTGAACATGTGAATACCGAATGAGTCCCAACATTGGGTGACTTACCGAGTAATTGAGTGCTTGAGTGTGGAGGTGCTGGGTGGGTGAACGAGTGAATACCGAATGAGTACCAACATTTGGTGACTTACCGAGTAATTGAATATCTGAGTTTGGAGGTGCTGGGTGGGTGAACGATTGAATACCGAATGCGTACCAACATTGTGTGACTTACCGAGTAATTGAGTATTTGAGTGTGGAGGTGCTGGGTGGATGAACGAGTGAATACCAAATGAGTACACGTCTACCAACATTGGGTGACTTACCGAGTAATTGAGTATTTGAGTGTGGAGGTGCTTTGTGGGTGAACGAGTGAATACCGAATGAGTACATGTGTACAAACATTGGGTGACTTACTGAGTAATTGAGTATTTGAGTGTGGAGGTGCTGGGTGGGTGAACGAGTGAATACCGAATGCGTACCAACATTGTGTGACTTACCGAGTAATTGAGTATTTGAGTGTGGAGATGTTGGGTGGGTGAACTAGTGAATACCGAATGAGTACACGTCTACCAACAATGGGTGACTTACCGAGTAATTGAGTATTTGAGTGTGGAGGTGCTGGATGGGTGAACATGTGAATACCGAATGAGTACATGTGTACAAACATTGGGTTACTTACCGAGTAATTGAGTATCTGAGTGTGGAGGTGCTGGGTAGGCGAACGAGTGAATACCGAATGAGTACATGTGTACAAACATTGGGTGACTTACCGAGTAACTGAGTGTCTGAGTGTGGAGGTGCTGGGTAGGTGAACGAGTGAATATCGAATGAGTACATGTGTACCAACATTGGGTGACTTACCGAGTAATTGAGTATCTGAGTGTGGAGGTGCTGGGTGGGTGAACGAGTGAATACCGAATGAGTACATGTCTATCAACATTGGGTGACTTACCGAGTAATTGAGTATCTGAGTGTGGATGTGCTGGGTGGGTGAACGAGTGAATACCGAATGAGTACACGTATATAAACATTGGGTGATTTACCGAGTAATTGAATATCTGAGTGTGGAGATGGTGGGTTGGTGAATGAGTGAATACCGAATGAGTACAAGTCTACCAACATTGGGTGACTTACCGAGTTATTGTGTATTTGAGTGTGGAGATGGTGGGTGGGTGAACGAGTGAATACCGAATGAGTACACGTCTACCAGCATAGAGCGACTTACCGAGTAATTGAGTATTTGAGTGTGGAGGTGCTGGGTGGGTGAACGAGTGAATACCGAATGCGTACAAACATTGGGTGACTTACCGAGTAATTGAGTATTTGAGTGTGAAGGTGCTGTGTGAGTGAACGAGTGAATACCGAATGAGTACACGTGTACCAACATTGGGTGACTTACCGAGTAATTGAGTATTTGAGTGTGGAGGTGCTGGGTGGGTGAACGAGTGAATACCGAATGCGTACCAACATTGGGTGACTTACCGAGTAATTGAGTATTTGAGTGTGGAGATGTTGAGTGGGTGAACGAGTGAATAACGAATGCATACCAACATTGGGTGACTTTCCGAGTAATTGAGTATTTGAGTGTGGAGGTGCTGGGTGGGTGAACATGTGAATACCGAATGAGTACCAACATTGGGTGACTTACCGAGTAATTGAGTATTTGAGTGTGGAGGTGCTGGGTGGGTGAACGAGTGAATACCGAATGCGTACAAACATTGGGTGACTTACCGAGTAATTGAGTATTTGAGTATGGAGGTGCTGTGTGAGTGAACGAGTGAATACCGAATGAGTACACGTGTACCAACATTGGGTGTCTTACCGAGTAATTGAGTATTTGAGTGTGGAGGTGCTGGGTGGGTGAACGAGTGAATACCGAATGCGTACCAACATTTGGTGACTTACCGAGTAATTGAGTATTTGAGTGTGGAGATGTTGAGTGGGTGAACGAGTGAATAACGAATGCATACCAACATTGTGTGATTTGCCGAGTAATTGAATATTTGAATGTGAAGATGCTGGGTGTGTGAACGAGAGAATACCGAATGAGTACACGTCTTCGCTCATTGGGTGACTTACCGAGTAATTGAGTATTTGAGTGTGGAGGTGCTGGATTGGTGAACATGTGAATACCGAATGAGTACATGTGTACACACTTTGGGTGACTTACCGAGTAATTGAGTATCTGAGTGTGGAGATGGTGGGAGGGTGAACGAGTGAATACCGAATGAGTACACTTCTACCAACATTGGGTGACTTACCGAGTAATTGAGTATTTGAGTGTGGAGGTGCTGGGTGGGTGAACATGTGAATACCGAATGAGTACCAACATTGGGTGACTTACCGAGTAATTGAGTGCTTTATTGTGGAGGTGCTGGGTAGGTGAACGAGTGAATACCGAATGAGTACCAACAATGGGTGACTTACCGAGTAATTGAGTATTTGAGTGTGGAGATGGTGGGTTGGTGAACGAGTGAATATCGAATGAGTACACGTCTATCAACATTGGGTGACTTACCGAGTAATTGAGTATTTGAGTGTGGAGGTGCTGGGTGGGTGATCATGTGAATACCGAATGAGTACCAACATTGGGTGACTTACCGAGTAATTGAATATCTGAGTGTGGAGGTGATGGGTGGGTGAACGAGTGAATACCGAGTGAGTACACGTCGTCCAACATTGGGAGACTTACCGAGTAATTGAATATCTGAGTGTGGAGGTGCTGGGTGAGTGAACGAGTGCATACCGAATGAGTACACGTATACAAACATTGGGTTACTTACCGAGTAATTGAGTATTTGAGTGTGGAGGTGCTGGATGGGTGAACGAGTGAATACCGAATGAGTACACGTATACAAACATTGTGTGACTTACCGAGTAATTGAATATCTGAGTGTGGAGGTGCTGGTTGAGTGAACGAGTGCATACCGAATGAGTACCAACAATGGGTGACGTACCGAGTAATTGAGTATCTGAGTGTGGAGGTGATGGGTGGGTGAACGAGTGAATAGCGAATGAGTACACGTCTACCAACATTGGGTGACTTACCGAGTAATTGAGAATCTGAATGTGGCCGTGCTGGGTGGGTGAATGAATGAATACCGAAGGCGTACCAACATTGGGTGAATTACCGCGTAATTGAGTATTTGAGTGTGGAGGTGCTGGATGGGTGAACATGTGAATACCGAATGAGTATATGATGTGTACAAACATTGGGTGACTTACCGAGTAATTGAGTATCTGAGTGTGGAGGTGCTGGATGGGTGAACCTGTGAATACCGTATGAGTACATGTGTACAAACATTGGGTGACTTACCGAGTAATTGAGTATTTGAGTGTGGAGGTGCTGGATGGGTGAACGAGTGAATACCGAATGAGTACATGTGTACACACATTGGGTGACTTACGGAGTAATTGAGTATCTGAGTGTGGAGGTGTTGGGTGAGTGAACGAGTGGATACCGAATGAGTACATGTGTACAAACATTGGGTAAATTAACGAGTAATTGAGTATCTGAGTGTGGAGGTGTTGGGTGGGTGAACGAGTGAATACCGAATGGGTACATGTGTACACACATTGGGTGACTTACCGAGTAGTTGAGTATCTGAGTGTGGGGGTGCTGGGTGAGTGAACGAGTGACTACCGAATGAGTACCAACAATGGGTGACGTACCAAGTAATTGAGTATCTGAGTGTGGAGGTGATGGGTGGGTAAACACGTCTACCAACATTGGGTGACTTACCGAGTAATTGAGTATCTGAGTGTGGAGGTGCTGGATGGGTGAATGAATGAATACCGAATGCGTACCAACATTGGGTGACTTACCGAGTAATTGAGTATCTGAGTGTGGAGGTGCTGCGTGGGTGAACGAATGAATACCGAATGAGTACCAACATTGGGTGACTTACCGAGTGATTGAATATTTGAGTGTGGAGGTGCTGGATGGGTGAACATGTGAATACCGAATGAGTATATGATGTATACAAACATTGGGTGACTTACCGAGTAATTGAGTATCTGAGTGTGGAGGTGCTGGGTGGGTGAACGAGTGAATACCGAATGAGTACCAACATTGGGTGACTTACCGAGTAATTGAGTATTTGAGTGTGGAGGTTCTGGATGGGTGAACATGTGCATACCGAATGAGTACATGTGTACAAACATTGGGTGACTTACCGAGTAATTGAGTATCTGAGTGTGGAGGTGCTGGGTGGGTGAACGAGTGAATACCGAATGAGTACACCTCTAGCAACATTGGGTGACTTACCGAGTATTTGAGTATTTGAGTGTGGAGGTGCTGGATGGGTGAACGAGTGAATACCGAATGGTTACACGTATACAAACATTGGGTGACTGGCCAAGTAATTGAGTATTTGAGTGTGGAGGTGCTGGGTGAGTGAACGAGTGAATACCGAATGAGTACACGTGTACAAACATTGGGTGACTTACCGAGTAATTGAATATTTGAGTGTGGAGGTGCAGGGTGGGTGAACTAGTGAATACCGAATGCTTACCAACATTGGGTCACTTACCGAGTAATTGAGTATTTGAGTGTGGAGGTGCTGGATGGGTGAACATGTGAATACCGAATGAGTATATGTCTACAAACATTGGGTGACTTACCGAGTAGTTGAGTATCTGAGTGTGGAGATGTTGGGTGGGTGAACGAGTGAATACCGAATGAGTACACGTATACAAACATTGGGTGACGTACCAAATAATTGAGTATCTGAGTGTGGAGATGATGGGTGGGTAAACACGTCTACCAACATTGGGTGACTTACCGAGTAATTGAGTATCTGAGTGTGGAGGTGCTGCGTTGGTGAACGAATGAATACCGAATGAGTACCAACATTGGGTGACTTACCGAGTGATTGAGTATTTGAGTGTGGAGGTGCTGGATGGGTGAACATGTGAATACCGAATGAGTATATGATGTATACAAACATTGGGTGACTTACCGAGTAATTGAGTATCTGAGTGTGGAGGTGCTGGGTGGGTGAACGAGTGAATACCGAATGAGTACCAACATTGGTTGACTTACCGAGTAATTGAGTATTTGAGTGTGGAGGTTCTGGATGGGTGAACATGTGCATACCGAATGAGTACATGTGTACAAACATTGGGTGACTTACCGAGTAATTGAGTATCTGAGTGTGGACGTGTTGGGTGGATGAACGAGTGAATACCGAATGAGTACATGTGTAGAAACATTGGGTGACTTACCGAGTAATTGAGTATCTGAGTGTGGAGGTGCTGGGTGGGTGAACGAGTGAATACCGAATGAGTACACCTCTAGCAACATTGGGTGACTTACCGAGTATTTGAGTATTTGAGTGTGGAGGTGCTGGATGGGTGAACGAGTGAATACCGAATGGGTACACGTATACAAACATTGGGTGACTGGCCAAGTAATTGAGTATTTGAGTGTGGAGGTGCTGGGTGAGTGAACGAGTGAATACCGAATGAGTACACGTGTACAAACATTGGGTGACTTACCGAGTAATTGAGTATTTGAGTATTTGAGTGTGGAGGTGCAGGGTGGGTGAACGAGTGAATACCGAATGCTTACCAACATTGGGTGACTTACCGAGTAATTGAGTATTTGAGTGTGGAGGTGCTGGATGGGTGAACATGTGAATACCGAATGAGTATATGTGTACAAACATTGGGTGACTTACCGAGTAGTTGAGTATCTGAGTGTGGAGATGTTGGGTGGGTGAACGAGTGAATACCGAATGAGTACACGTATACAAACATTGGGTGACTTACCGAGTAATTGAGTATCTGTGTGTGGAGGTGCTGGGTGAGTGAACGAGTGAATACCGAATGAGTACCAACAATGTGTGAAGTACCGAGTAATTGAGTATTTGAGTGTGGAGGTGATGGGTGGGTGAACGAGTGAATACCGAATGAGTACACGTCTACGAACATTGGATGACTTACCGAGTAATTGAGTATCTGAGTGTGGAGGTGCTGGGTGGGTGAATGAATGAATACCGAATGCGTACCAACATTGGGTGACTTACCAAGTAATTGAGTATCTGAGTGTGGAGGTGCTGGGTGGGTGAACGAATGAATACCGAATGAGTACCAACATTGGATGACTTACCGAGTAATTGAGTATTTGAGTGTGGAGGTGCTGGATGGGTGAACATGTGAATACCGAATGAGTATATGATGTGTACAAACATTGGGTGACTTACCGAGTAATTGAGTATCTGAGTGTGGAGGTGCTGGGTGGGTGAACGAGTGAATACCGAATGAGTACCAACATTGTGTGACTTACCGAGTAATTGAGTATTTGAGTGTGGAGGTTCTGGATGGGTGAACATGTGAATACCGAATGAGTACATGTGTACAAACATTGGGTGACTTACCGAGTAATTGAGTATCTGAGTGTGGAGGTGTTGGGTGGGTGAACGAGTGAATACCGAATGAGTACATGTGTACAAACATTGGGTGACTTACCGAGTAATTGAGTATTTGAGTGTGGAGGTGCTGGATGGGTGAACGAGTGAATACCGAATGGGTACACGTATACAAACATTGGGTGACTGGCCAAGTAATTGAGTATTTGAGTGTGGAGGTGCTGGCTGAGTGAACGAGTGAATACCGAATGAGTACATGTCTACTAACATTGGGTGACTTACCGAGTAATTGAATATTTGAGTGTGGAGGTGCTGGGTGGGTGAACGAGTGAATACCGAATGCGTACCAACATTGGGTGACTTACCGAGTAATTGAGTATTTGAGTGTGGAGGTGCTGGATGGGTAAACATGTGAATACCGAATGAGTACATGTGTACAAACATTGGGTGACTTACCGAGTAATTGAGTATTTGAGTGTGGAGGTGATGGTTGGGTGAACGAGTGAATACCGAATGAGTACACGTCTACCAACATTGGGTGACTTACCGAGTAATTGAGTATTTGAGTGTGGAGGTGCTGGATGGGTGAACGAGTGAATACCGAATGGGTACACGTATACAAACTTTGGTGACTGGTCAAGTACTTTAGTGTTTGAGTGTGGAGGTGCTGGGTGGGTGAACGAGTGAATACCGAATGTGTACACGTGTACAAACATTGGGTGACTTACCGAGTAATTGAGTATTTGAGTGTGGAGGTGATGGGTGGTTGAACGAGTGAATACCGAATGAGTACACGTCTACGAACATTGGATGACTTACCGAGTAATTGAGTATTTGAGTGTGGAGGTGCTGGGTGGGTGAACATGTGAATACCGAATGAGTACCAACATTGGGTGACTTACCGAGTAATTGAGTGCTTGAGTGTGGAGGTGCTGGATGGGTGAACGAGTGAATACCGAATGAGTACCAACATTGGGTGACTTACCGAGTAATTGAGTATCTGAGTCTGGAGCTGATGGGTGTGTGAACGAGTGAATACCGAATGAGTACACGTCTACCAACATTGGGTGACTTACCGAGTAATTGAGTATCTGCGTGTGGAGGTGATGGGTGGGTGAACGAGTGAAAACCGAATGAGTACACGTATACAAACATTGGGTGACTTACCTAGTAATTGAGTATTTGATTGTGGAGATGGTTGGTGGGTGAACGAGTGAATACAGAATGAGTACACGTCTACCAACATTGGGTGACTTACCGAGTAATTGAGTATCTGAGGGTGGAGATGGTGGGTTGGTGAACGAGTGAATACCGAATGAGTACACGTCTACCAACATTGGGTGACTGGCCAAGTAATTGAGTATTTGAGTTTGGAGATGGTGGGTGGGTGAACGAGTGAATACTGAATGAGTACATGTGTACAAACATTGGGTGACTTACCGAGTAATTGAGTAGTTGAGTGTGGAGGTGCTGGGAGGGTGAACGAGTGAATACCGAATGAGTACATGTGTACAAACATTGGGTGACTTACCGAGTAATTGAGTATTTGAGGGTGGAGATGGTGGGTGGGTGAACGTCTACCGATACTGGATACGAGGATGCTCCTCATATGACATTTCCAACAACATATCAAATATAATTACCGGCTTTCTGATCGTAGACTAATTAATTAACAATGCATCATGTCTACTCTTCCTACAGGCAAACCAATTATAAAGATTCAAGATTTCAAGAATCAAGATTTTATTAAGTAACTTAAACTTAAAATGCTTCTAGTTACATGATCAAATATATTAACATATAAGTTATCAACAGCTCAATCATTTTGCTACTTATTTAAACAAATATGGCCAATGTGCAGTTTTCAATTATAGTCCTATCATTTGATTTGTACATAATATTATGTTGAACGCCTCGTATTAGATTAACGTTTATTAAATTATGTCGATTTGCTAAATAAACGTTGGTGTTGCTAAATGAATTATATCGTAAAATAAAGTCTTTATTATTATTTGTTTTATATTATTATTGTTATGCATTGTTACTATGCATAATTTAGTCCAATTTATAAATTTCTCGTTAGTTATTAGAAATAATATAAATGTGTAATTGCCAAAGTTTATATATTACTCCCAATTAAATTTCAATTGTCACAGAATCATTAAGTATATGTTGTTACTAGCTTTGCTAATCCTTTCAACACCACATACCTCTAAATAGGCTTACAAAAAGCATAGATCAAGATGAGTCGACTCGTGACGCTCGTGACGAGCCGTTTCATCGGGATCTGAATATTTTGTCAGTACTATTACCAGGCCCGTAGCCACACTGAGGCACACCGAGGCAGCTGGCTCGGTTAAAGTTTCCGAAGCCAAAAACAATAAATGTAAAATTAAATAAATGAAATGCAAAATTATCAATATTGCTGTATAAAATGTTGACTTCTAGAGAGCTGAAAGGTCAGTACATAATTATACGTCTTCTATACCCCAACACGTGTGTAAATATGCACCCGGACCCCCACCCCACGCTAGATAGCCTCGGTTGCAATCCTCTGACTACGGTACTGTAGACAAAATTACCCATTTTGATAAATGAACTCATTCCAATGTAATTTACTTATTAATGTATTAGTCTAAAAATATTATGTACCAGTCCATGTCAGTTACTTAGTTTTGAAGTCTTTCGAAATAAAATTCTGTTCTGTTCTATGATGAGATATATATTGACCAAATATAATACTTTGAAAATAAAGCAAACTAATGCACCCCCACAAAGCTTCATATTTTAATTAAATCCACTACTTGAGTTTGAAAGCGTATGGTATAATTACATATTGGACAAGCCTTCGATCAACAATCAAAGGATATATAGAAATTATGTAAATTACCTGAACTTGAACAATGTTGATATGTGATATACTAGTATACCAGAGTACAACCATAGTCTTGTTCAATGTTCACATAACATCAATAATACATTCTTTTGAATGCCGTCTTCAGAAATGTATGAACTACTTACTGACTGGCTTTTAATGGGCATTGCGAGTGGAAACATCAATTATTGGTAACGAGCCAACTATCTGTCCTAATAATAATCTTAGTATTGTCTATAGTATCTGATGTTGCAACCGTTTATTGCGTATCATTGTGTTCGTATACTACCATACTAAGATGAATTGATGGTACTAAACGGGGATTTGTACAACACCGTACTAAGTTCGATGAATTGATGGTACTAAACGGGGACTCATACAACACCGTACTAAGTTCGATGAATTGATGGTACTAAACGGGGACTCATACAACACCGTACTAATATCGATGAATTGATGGTACTAAACGGGGATTTGTACAACACCGTACTAAGATCGATGAATTGATGGTACTAAACGGGGACTTGTACAGCACAGTACTAAGATCGATGAATTGATGGTACTAAACGGGGACTCATACAGCACCGTACTAAGATCGATGAATTGATGGTACTAAACGGGGACTCATACCACACCGTACTAAGATCGATGAATTGATGGTACTAAACGGGGACTCATACAACACCGTACTAAGATCGATAAATTGATGGTACTAAACGGGGACTTGTACAGCACAGTACTAAGATCGATGAATTGATGGTACTAAACGGGGACTCATACAACACCGTACTAAGATCGATGAATTGATGGTACTAAACGGGGGCTCGCACAGCACCGTACTAAGTTCGATGAATTGATGGTACTAAACGGGGACTCATACAACACCGTACTAAGATCGATGAATTGATGGTACTAAACGGGGACTCATACAACACCGTACTCAGATCGATGAATTGATGGTACTAAACGGGGACTTGTACAGCACAGTACTAAGATCGATGAATTGATGGTACTAAACGGGGGCTCGCACATCACCGTACTAAGTTCGATGAATTGATGGTACTAAACGGGGACTCATACAACACCGTACTAAGATCGATGAATTGATGATACTAAACGGGGACTCATACAACACCGTACTAAGATCGATGAATTGATGGTACTAAACGGGGACTTGTACAGCACAGTACTAAGATCGATGAATTGATGGTACTAAACGGGGGCTCATACAGCACCGTACTAAATTCGATGAATTGATGGTACTAAACGGGGGCTCACACAGCACCGTACTAAGTTCGATGAATTGATGGTACTAAACGCGGACTCATACCACACCGTACTAAGATCGATGAATTGATGGTACTAAACTGGGACTTGTACAGCACCGTACTAAGATCGATGAATTGATGGTACTAAATGGGGATTTGTACAGCACCGTACTAAGATCGATGAATTGATGGTACTAAATGGGGATTTGTACAGCACGTACTAAGATCGATGAATTGATGGTACTAAATGGGGATTTGTACAGCACCGTACTAAGATCGATGAATTGATGGTACTAAAACGGGACTAACTAATTGAAGAATAGCATGCATTCATAAAATAATTTTTTGATACAGAATGTGCAGCTTTTTTTCCATTGCTAATAAATAACTATTCTCGTCGATGATGACTGAGCTTATTTACCCTCGCCTCCGGCGAACCATGTGGGCGAGCGATTATTCTCGTCATATCAGATCCTTCGATATATACGTGTCATTATAGTCGTGTAATTAGCATGCAATCGACATGCTTGTAAGTAGCAGACAATGGTAAGCTAATTAAAGTTCGGTACAATCCTATCAGTTGGCATGCATGCCTATCAGGAATATAGATCAACGAAACAGCGTCATGGTGTTGTGTAATCTGAATAATAATTGGCTTCTATAATGTACTAGCTATTGGCTTCTATAATGTACTAGTTATTGGCTTGTATAATGTACTAGCTATTGGCTTCTATAATGTACTAGATATTGGCTTCTATAATGTACTAGATATTGGCTTCTATAATGTACTAGATATTTGCTTCTATAATGTACTAGATATTGGCTTCTATAATGTACTAGTTATTGGCTTCTATAATGTACTAGCTATTGGCTTCTATAATGTACTAGCTATTGGCTTCTATAATGTACTAGCTATTGGCTTCTATAATGTACTAGCTATTGGATTCTATAATGTACTAGTTATTGGCTTCTATAATGTACTAGCTATTGGCTTCTATAATGTACTAGATATTGGCTTCTATAATGTACTAGCTATTGGCTTCTATAATGTACTAGCTATTGGCTTGTATAATGTACTAGATATTGGCTTCTATAATGTACTAGATATTTGCTTCTATAATGTACTAGATATTGGCTTCTATAATGTACTAGTTATTGGCTTCTATAATGTACTAGCTATTGGCTTCTATAGTGTACTAGATATTGGCTTCTGTAATGTACTAGATATTGGCTTCTATAATGTACTAGATATTTGCTTCTATAATGTACTAGATATTGGCTTCTATAATGTACTAGTTATTGACCTCTATAATGTACTAGCTATTGGCTTCTATAATGTACTAGCTATTGGCTTCTATAATGTACTAGCTATTGGCTTCTATAATGTACTAGCTATTGGCTTCTATAATGTACTAGTTATTGGCTTCTATAATGTACTAGCTATTGACTTCTATAATATACTAGATAGTGGCTTCTATAATCTACTAGATATTGCCCGAAAATAAATACTTCGAAAAGAACAAACTACGGCATTCTCAATGACAACACACATCCATATCATTGGTTGTTGTAAACTCTTTGTTTTAGGAATACTTGTAACTATTCTCACATGAAAAAGAAAGTGTGCACTTCGTTAGTGGGAACATTTTAAACTTATATATAGAAGCAATAAATAGGCACATTTGGTATCAACATGAGCAAACATGTGTTGGCTACACGATGTTTTACTTATAATTGAAAGTTGATCATTATCAGAACACTGTTTTACGTGTGAATGTATATAATTAATTAATGTGCTCGTAAGCAATGTACTTAAATTCCACATTGAATTCTCATTCTAGTTCCCTCGCCCCCTCCCCATCCCTTCCCCCTCCCTACATCCCCTCTCTCTAACCGTTACGATTGTGCTCGTAGACAAGGCACTTAAATTCCACATTGTTCTACATTGTTTTCTCACTCTAGTTCCCTCGCTCCCCCTCCATCCCCATCGTTCCCTCCCTCCCTCCATTCTCCCTCCCTCCCTACATCCTTTCTCTCATTGTGATGGATTACATCAGGAATGAGGTCTCGAGAGCAGAAATCTGTAGTTTATACTCGTTTCTGACAACATATTCTGGCCACGAGGATGGACTATCCTTGTCCAGTAACAGTGCATACGAGGATGGACTATCCTTGTCCAGTAACAGTGCATACGAGGATGGACTATCCTTGTCCAGTAACAGTACATACGAGGATGGACTATCCTTGTCCAGTAACAGTGCATACGAGGATGGACTATCCTTGTCCAGTAACAGTGCATACGAGGATGGACTATCCTTGTCCAGTAACAGTACATACGAGGATGGACTATCCTTGTCCAGTAACAGTACATACGAGGGTGGACTATCCTTGTCCAGTAACAGTGCATACGAGGGTGGACTATCCTTGTCCAGTAACAGTACATACGAGGGTGGACTATCCTTGTCCAGTAACAGTACATACGAGGGTGGACTATCCTTGTCCAGTAACAGTACATACGAGGGTGGACTATCCTTGTCCAGTAACAGTACATACGAGGGTGGACTATCCTTGTCCAGTAACAGTACATACGAGGGTGGACTATCCTTGTCCAGTAACAGTACATACGAGGGTGGACTATCCTTGTCCAGTAACAGTACATACGAGGATGGACTATCCTTGTCCAGTAACAGTGCATACGAGGGTGGACTATCCTTGTCCAGTAACAGTACATACGAGGGTGGACTATCCTTGTCCAGTAACAGTACATACGAGGGTGGACTATCCTTGTCCAGTAACAGTGCATACGAGGGTGGACTATCCTTGTCCAGTAACAGTACATACGAGGGTGGACTATCCTTGTCCAGTAACAGTGCATACGAGGGTGGACTATCCTTGTCCAGTAACAGTACATACGAGGATGGACTATCCTTGTCCAGTAACAGTGCATACGAGGGTGGACTATCCTTGTCCAGTAACAGTGCATACGAGGGTGGACTATCCTTGTCCAGTAACAGTACATACGAGGATGGACTATCCTTGTCCAGTAACAGTGCATACGAGGGTGGACTATCCTTGTCCAGTAACAGTGCATACGAGGATGGACTATCCTTGTCCAGTAACAGTGCATACGAGGGTGGACTATCCTTGTCCAGTAACAGTGCATGCTTATGAATACTCTTATTCCTTTTTGTTGTTTCATTTGTTTAAATGTCCGGAAGGAATAAAAAGAAATATAGCTAAATATACACCTCGTCATATCACTGCTCAGCATAGTTGGGAAGCTGTTTGCCCGCATAGCCCTCATTAGACTCCAGAAGCTAGCTGATCAGGTCTACGCAGAGTCCCAGTGTGGCTTTCGACCCAAGAGATCAACAGTCGACATGGTATTCTCGCTGAGACAGCTACAAGAGAAGTGGGCAACATCAGCCCATCTACATCAGCTTCATATACCTCACCAAATCGTTCGACCTGGTGAGCCGCGATGGGCTATACAAGATCCTACCTCTGATCGACTGCCCGCTCAAGTTTCTTAGCATCGTAAAGTCTTTTCATGACGGCATGAAGAGTACCGTGCAGTACGAAGGTGAAACCTCTACAGAATTCGAGGTCAAAAGCGGCGTCAAGCAAGGCTGCGAACTCGTCGCCTCACTCTGCGGCATCTGCTTTGCCATGCTGGTCGGGCATGCTTTCAAGAGAGCTACATAAGGAGTCTACCTTCACTCCAGATCTGACGACAAGCTCTTTAACATCACCCGTCTAAAGGCAAAATCCAAGACAAGAGAAGTCCTCATCAGAGACATGCTATTTGCCGACGACGCTGCACTTGCTGCATACTAAAGAACAGCTCCAGTCACTGATGGACCGTTTCTCTGCAGCTTGCGACCTCTTCAGCCTAACCATCAGCTTGAAGAAGACCCAAGTCATCGGTGACTATCAGCTTAAGGTCGTCAGCCAATTTACATATCTGGGTTCCACAGCCACGAACAACCTCTCGCTCGATGTGGATCTGGACAAACGTATTGGCAAAGCAGCCTCCACCCTCTCCAGGCTCAGCAAGAAGGTGTGGGAAAACAGACAGCTGACAACCAACACCAAGATAGCGGCGTACAAGGCTTGCGTCGTCAGCACACTCCTCTATGGAAGCGAGTCATGGACAACATACGCCACTCAAGATCGTGAGCTGCAAGTGTTCCATCTCTGCTGTCTGCGACGCATCCTAGGAATATCCTGGCAAGACAAGGTCACAAACAACGAGGTAATCAACAGAGCGGCGAGGGTAAATAAATGGAATCATCATCGAAAAATTTGATATATAATTATAATAAATGATATTGACAACTGAAAAAGGTTACATTTTTGTCCTAATTTTTTATTCTTGCGCCAAATTATTAGACCCCCACCCCAATTCCCAGAAAATGTATAATACCAAGCTTATATTAATATATTTAGACTATACATAATGTTTTCCTGTGGGCCAATGGAGATAGATATCTCACCACTTCATATGATGCCTGTGGGTCACTTTAGATAGGTCCCTTACCGGGACTTTCAATTCTCACAGCTTCAACATTTTCCCCCAGGCCGTGAGAACTGAAAGTCACCTCAGAAAATGCACAATACCGAGCTACTATTAGTAAATTTAGACTTGACATAATGTTTTCATGCTGGTCACGTGAGATAGATATCTCACCACTTCATATGATGCCTGTGAGTCACTTTAGAAAGGTCCCTGACTGGAACTTTCAATTCTCACAGCTTCAGCATTTTTCTCCAAGCCGTGAGAATTGAAAGTCACCTCAGAAAATGCATACTACCGAGCTAATATTAGTAAATTTAGACTTGACATATTGTTTTCATGCTGGTCAATTGAGACAGATATCTCACCACTTCATATGATGCCTGTGCCGGAACTTTCAATTCTCACAGCTTCAACATTTCCCCCCAAGCCTTGAGAATTGAAAGTCACCTCAGAAAATGCATAATACTGAGCTAATATTGGTAAATTTAGACTTCACATATATGATTTCATGCTGGTCTGTTGATATACAGTCAAACCTGTCTTAAGCAGCCAGTCAAAGGAGTCAGAGAAAGTGGCTGCTTAACACAGGTGGCTGCTTAACCCATTCAACACCAAGTAACTCACATGGACTGGTGCATGATATTTTCAGACCAATAAATTAATAAGGAAATTACATTTGGACCAGTTCATTTATCAAAATAGGTAATTTTTGTCTAAAAATAGTAATATTACTAGCAAAAAGTGCAGATCCTGATGAGACGGCTCGTTACGAGCCGGCTCATCTGGATCTACACTTTTTGTAAGCCTATCGAGAGGTCTGTGGTGTTAAAAGGGTTAATAGAGGTAAACTATATAATAAAACAACCGATTGGGAATCTGGAAACTTGCTGCTTAATACAGGTTTGGCTGCTTAGTGGAGATGACCACTAACACAGGTTTGACTGTAGATATCTCACCACTTCATATGTTGCCGGTGGGTCACTTTGATAGGTCTCTCATTGGAACTTTCAATTATCACAGGATTAACATTTTCAGAAAATATGTATCGGAATATATATATATATGTGTATCATAATGTATATATGAATGTATCGGAATGTATATATATATATTGGAATGTGTGT
>CM026389.1:62260847-62290847 GCA_014843695.1 Archivesica marissinica | reverse complement strand
TTAATAAACATACAGGGATTATTCTTTTTATATTCGACGAGTGTTCAATATATAATGTTTGTACAGCCCCAGTTTCAACATAACTTGTGATAACATGTACAATAGTACAACCTCAGTTTCTACATAACTTGTGAGAGCGTGAACTATAGTACAACACCAGTTTCAACATAACTTGTGAGAGCGTGTACTATAGTACTATCCCAGTTTCAACATAACTTGTGAGAGCGTGTACTATAGTACTATCCCAGTTTCAACATAACTTGTGAGAGCGTGTACTATAGTACAGCCTCAGTTTCAACATAACGTGTGAGAGCGTGTACTATAGTACTATCCCAGTTTCAACATAACTTGTGAGAGCGTGTACTATAGTACAGCCTCAGTTTCAACATAACGTGTGAGAGCGTGTACTATAGTACAACCTCAGTTTCAACATAACTTGTGAGAGCGTGTACTATAGTACAGCCTCAGTTTCAACATAACTTGTGAGAGCGTGTACTATAGTACTATCCCAGTTTCAACATAACTTGTGAGAGCGTGTACTATAATACAGCCCACGTTTCAACATAACTTGTGAGAGCGTGTACTATAGTACAGACTCAGTTTCAACATAACTTGTGAGAGCGTGTACTATAGTACAGCAACATTTTCAACATAAATTGTGAAAGCGTGTACCGGGTACGTTTATTTATCGTAGATATATCGGTTGCCCGTATGAGCGACGCCTACTACCGCATACAGGCATATTCCCATTCCAGTGTAATGCACCTACATGAGACCTCGGGTTAAAGCAAGTCTCATCCGAAAGACTATAATATGAGTCAGTTTAATATGGCATAGCGGGTATCGAACATGCGGCCCCGGGATTACAACAACAACAACAACATTTATTGCATTAAGACATCAGCTGATGCTTATAGCATACAGATAAAATACATATACATGTATTGTGAAAAAGTGAAAACATGAAAACATGGTTTATAATGGAGTAGTTTCGGAGAAGCGTGTACGTATGAACTTTGAAAAGGATAATTTGAAAGCAAATAAATGAATGATATATGAGTATTTCTCATGCTAGCTCATGATTACAAGTCGAGCGTGTTACTCACTGGACCACTGATGCTCTACTATCATTGACACTCCACAAACCAACTGGATAGCTTCCTCAAAGGAAATAGTTCCACAACCCTGTGTGATTCGAACAGATGTGATGAGCAAGTGATTTGAAGTCAACGACCTGAATCACTATGGCACTGAGGCCACTATGAAATAATGAAAATGATACATAAAAGAAAAGTGAAGGTTTTCTCCGGATTTAAGATTATATCACTATTGCATGTGACGATTTGTGGAACTCTGGAGTATTGATCATATAGTGCGGCAAAACTCCGCACATTCAACCTTTTATATGGAATCACTCAACACTAAATTAAACCACACACACTGTCATTGCAAATATCATTGAAAACATACGCACACATGACGGTGATGCGGATGACAGTTTACTATCGTTGTGACAATTTAACAAAAAGAAGTTGCTGCTGTTATGGGTAAGCTCTTTTATTGAGTAAAATTAAAAACATAGATATCAGAAACTATCCTTCAGTGTAAGGTAGTTGGGCACTGTCTGGGAAAGTATCCTTCAGTGTAAGGTTATTGGGCAATGTCTGGGAAACTATCCTTCAGTATAAGGTTGTTGGGCAATGTCTTGGAAACTATCCTTCAGTGTAAGGTTGTTTCGCAATATCTGGGAAACTATCCTTCAGTGCAAGGTTGTTGGGCACTATCTGGGAAACTATCCTTCAGTATAAGGTTGTTGGGCAATGTCTGGGAAACTATCCTTCAGTGTAAGGTTGTTGGGCAATGTCTGGGAAACTATCCTTCAGTGCAAGGTTGTTGGGCAATGTCTGGGAAACTATTCTTCAGTGTAAGGTTGTTGGGCAATGTCTGGGAAACTATCCTTCAGTATAAGGTTGTTGGGCAATGTCTGGGAAACTATCCTTCAGTGTAAGGTTGTTTCGCAATGTCTGGGAAACTATCCTTCAGTGCAAGGTTGTTGGACAATATCTGGGAAACTATCCTTTAGTGCAAGGTTGTTGGGCAATGTCTGGGAAACTATCCTTCAGTGTAAGGTTGTTGGGCAATGCCTGGGAAACTATCCTTCACTTCAGTGTAAGGTTATTGGGCACTATCTGGGAAACTATCCTTCAGTGTAAGGTTGTTGGAAAATATTTGGGAAACTATCCTTCAGTGTAAGTTTGTTGGGCAATGTCTGGGAAACTATCCTTCAGTGTAAGGTTGTTGGGCAATATCTGGGAAACTATCCTTCAGTGTAAGCTTGTTGCGCAATGTCTGGGAAACTATCCTTCAGTGTAAGGTTGTTTCGCAATATCTGGGAAACTATCCTTCAGTGTAAGGTTGTTGGGCAATGTCTGGGAAACTATCCTTCAGTGTAAGGTTGTTAGGCAATGTCTGGGAAACTATCCTTCAGTATAAGGTTGTTGGGCAATGTCTGGGAAACTATCCTTCAGTGTAAGGTTGTTGCGCAATGTCTGGGAAACTATCCTTCAGTGCAAGGTTGTTTGGGCAATGTCTGGGAAACTATCCTTCAGTGTAAGGTTGTTGGGCAATATCTGGGAAACTATCCTTCAGTGTAAGGTTGTTGGGCAATGTCTTGGAAACTATCCTTCAGTGTAAGGTTGTTGCGCAATGTCTGGGAAACTATCCTTCAGTGTAAGGTTGTTGGGCAATGTCTGGGAAACTATCCTTCAGTATAAGGTTGTTGGGCAATGTCTGGGAAACTATCCTTCAGTGTAAGGTTGTTGGAAAATATTTGGGAAACTATCCTTCAGTGTAAGGTTGTTGGGCAATATCTGGGAAACTATCCTTCAGTGTAAGGTTGTTGGGCAATGTCTGGGAAACTATCCTTCAGTGTAAGGTTGTTGGACAATGTCTGGGAAACTATCCTTCAGTGTAAGGTTGTTGGACAATATCTGGGAAACTATCCTTCAGTGCAAGGTTGTTGGACAATATCTGGGAAACTATCCTTCAGTGTAAGGTTGCTGCGCAATGTCTGGGAAACTATCCTTCAGTATAAGGTTGTTGCGCAATGTCTGGGAAACTATCCTTCAGTGCAAGGTTGTTGGACAATATCTGGGAAAATATACTTCAGTGCAAGGTTATTGGACAATATCTGGGAAAATATACTTCAGTGCAAGGTTGTTGGGCAATGTCTTGGAAACTATCCTTCAGTGTAAGGTTGTTGGGCAATGTCTTGGAAACTATCCTTCAGTGTAAGGTTGTTGCGCAATGTCTGGGAAACTATCCTTCAGTGTAAGGTTGTTGGGCAATGTCTGGGAAACTATCCTTCAGTGTAAGGTTGTTGGGCAATATCTGGGAAACTATCCTTCAGTGTAAGGTTGTTGGACAATGTCTGGGAAACTATCCTTCAGTGCAAGGTTGTTGGGCAATGTCTGGGAAACTATCCTTCAGTATAAGGTTGTTGGGCAATGTCTGGGAAACTATCCTTCAGTGTAAGGTTGTTGGAAAATATTTGGGAAACTATCCTTCAGTGTAAGGTTGTTGGGCAATATCTGGGAAACTATCCTTCAGTGTAAGGTTGTTGGACAATGTCTGGGAAACTATCCTTCAGTATCAGGTTGTTGGGCAATGTCTGGGAAACTATCCTTCAGTATAAGGTTGTTGGGCAATGTCTGGGAAACTATCCTTCAGTGTAAGGTTGTTGGACAATATTTGGGAAACTATCATTCAGTGTAAGGTTGTTGGGCAATGTCTGGGAAACTATCCTTCAGTGTAAGGTTGTTGGACAATGTCTGGGAAACTATCCTTCAGTATCAGGTTGTTGGGCAATGTCTGGGAAACTATCCTTCAGTATAAGGTTGTTGGGCAATGTCTGGGAAACTATCCTTCAGTGTAAGGTTGTTGGACAATATTTGGGAAACTATCATTCAGTGTAAGGTTGTTGGGCAATGTCTGGGAAACTATCCTTCAGTGTAAGGTTGTTGGGCAATGTCTGGGAAACTATCCTTCAGTGTAAGGTTGTTGGGCAATGTCTGGGAAACTATCCTTCAGTGTAAGGTTGTTGGGCAATGTCTGGGAAACTATCCTTCAGTGTAAGGTTGTTTCGCAATGTCTGGGAAACTATCCTTCAGTGTAAGGTTGTTGGACAATATCTGGGAAACTATCCTTCAGTGTAAGGTTGTTGGGCAATGTCTGGGAAACTATCCTTCAGTGTAAGGTTGTTGGACAATATCTGGGAAACTATTCTTCAGTGTAAGGTTGTTGGGCAATGTCTGGGAAACTATCCTTCAGTGTAAGGTTGTTGGGCAATATCTGGGAAACTATCCTTCAGTGTAAGGTTGTTGGACAATGTCTGGGAAACTATCCTTCAGTGTAAGGTTGTTGGACAATATCTGGGAAACTATCCTTCAGTGTAAGGTTGTTGGACAATATCTGGGAAACTATCCTTCAGTGTAAGGTTGTTGGACAATATCTGGAGATGATATTTTACCATCTAGGACTTTATTCGTCCTGTTTTAAGGTCGTTATCACAGCTGAAAGTGTTCTGTCATATATCCTTTTTCTTGCATGCTGATCATAATATTAACGTTATGCACAACTACCGGAATATTTAAGGAACTTTCCTACCAATTATCATGTATGTGCATAGCTTCACAAAAACGATTCGGCATGTGTGAAAAAAAACGGGCTAAAGTTGTGGACAATTCCGATTTGAAACGGCGAGTCAACATATTTTGGACTCACTGTCATTTCAGCTCGCCGGTACGGAACGGAACTGCCTACAACCGTGTTTTTCACTGTTTTTCATGAATCACACGGCGGTGAAACAGCAACGCATGTATGTTGTCATATAAAGTAGATTTAGTTCATACAATTATTTAGTTATCTCGATTGCGAAACAAGATCTTACAACATTAATTTAATAGCTCGCGAGATCTCATTCCCGATGGAATACATCGCTGTGTGGGAGAGAGAAGAGGCAATGTGAAATTTAGGTGCCATAAAAAAGAAATAGTTTAACCTTATCATCGCGTTGCACTAATTTCCTTGAATTCAAATGATATTTATATTTTGCTACTGGTTGCCCATTTGAGCGACGGGCAGTTTACCTAACAACACCTGTCCTGGGCAGGCTCCAGCGGTTAACCAGTACTTGGTACATCAACCTCCGTAAGATACTGTCAACTGTTTCATATAAATAGACACGATCTGAGCGGGGCTCGAACCCGTGACCATCAGTCATATGAATATATAATGATATCATTAAAACATTGAAATTAATTTCAATGCACATAGAAACAGGCCAAATCGAATTTATTCTTTGAAAATAATATTATGTGGCATGTCACACATTATGTATGTATGTTGCTCAAAGTCCATATTCCATAATATTGCATGTAATTATTTTCAGTGTACATTGAAAATATTTCAAATTAACTCTGTAACCTTCTCCAATGAATTGAATCAGTTATTAACATGTACTCTGTATATGCATTATTTACTATATATATTTGTTAAATCGCTGTTCGTTTATATCATGCAGATATTGTCCTCATGGGCTTTTTCGCAAAAAGGAATTGATACATATATACATACCTAGTCACATGTACAACTTGTATTTATTAGCACTATTAAATACAAATTTGAAATAACTGTTAACTTATTCTAGATATCCGTATCACGTATACATCCACCAACTCATATACGTAAAATAACGGTACGAGACAAATAGGTCAACGAATATTGGGCAATAATTACAGTCACCAAAACAAACACGTTTGAGACACGATAGGATCGTTCATTTAAACGCGGGCTTAAATACGGCTAAAGTCGACTATGTATGTCGTAATTTGATATACAATTGTATTAAAACAAACAAAAAGTATATCAACCAATAGCTTAGTTTAATACGAGTTTATTGTATACACGCAATCACAATCATACTGCACATACTGCACATATGGGTTGGACCACAATTAATAGCAACATTATAGATGCTATGAGATTATTGCAGCAGATACGGGAGGGCTTAACATAATGTTGTCATAACTTGTAGCCCGACCCATTTGCTGTTTACCCAGATTAAATGGAATACAGCAATACTAATTAGTAATTAAACATAATTTTATTTCATTGTATAATTATAATATGCAATCATTATGAAATAAAATGCAATAAAACATTATTAAAAGTAGCACATAAATAAGTTATGCTTTATCTTATATTAAAGTTATCTTATAAATGTGCCGAGTGATACTAGAATGAAATTAACAGAATAGAACACATGCCTTCTAGAGGAGAACAAGATACATGCACACAATTAACAAGTACGCTTAGATGCTATCACCCTCCCCGATACCCAGGTTATCAGTGTTAGTATTTACTTTTTTTACGTTTACTTATCGTCGCTACCGGTTGCCCATATGAGAGCCGCTTCCTGAAGAGATTAGTCATTTTAGATTGTGGAGGATATTGCAATGATACAGACAGAGACCCATTCCAGAGTCTCCTCTGGTTCTTTTACGTGCACGGTGTAAAGCACCGACACGATACCTCGGTTTAAAGTCCCATCTGAAAAACTGTTAATTTTATTAGGTTCAGACAGGTGATCGAACCTGCGATCCATGTATTACAAGTCCAGCGTGTTACCACTGGACTACAGCTCCGTCTGCTAATATTGACTCTCCATACTTACTTATTATATAACATGTGTATAAGAATGTTTAAATCGTTCGGCTTCTTTTATAAATAGTTGAGCATGATTGAAAAGGATATTTATTTCAGTATTTGTAGGCAACATGTACTCAAGAAATGAACATTTTACATATAATTTAACAGCAGTAGACTGAAAGGGATTAAAACCAATGCAAACATATATTCTTCTCCCTAATATTCAGATTCAGTTTTATCATCGGTGATTGTCGAAAAATGTCGACCCGTGCCCTAATTCAGTGGTGTTGTCAGAAGAACTGTCTATTAGCGATATTTGCGCTGCATTATTTTTCGGTTGTTGCTATGTTGTTAGACGACAGTTCTGAGGTTGTTGCTATGTTGTTAGGCGACAGTTCTGAGGTTGTTGCTATGTTGTTAGGCGACAGTTCTGAGGTTGTTGCTATGTTGTTAGGCGACAGTTCTGAGGTTGTTGCTATGTTGTTAGGCGACAGTTCTGAGGTTGTTGCTATGTTGTTAGGCGACAGTTCTGAGGTTGTTGCTATGTTGTTAGGCGACAGTTCTGAGGTTGTTGCTATGTTGTTAGGCGACAGTTCTGAGGTTGTTGCTATGTTGTTAGGCGACAGTTCTGAGGTTGTTGCTATGTTGTTAGGCGACAGTTCTGAGGTTGTTGCTATGTTGTTAGGCGACAGTTCTGAGGTTGTTGCTATGTTGTTAGGCGACAGTTCTGAGGTTGTTGCTATGTTGTTAGGCGACAGTTCTGAGGTTGTTGCTATGTTGTTAGGCGACAGTTCTGAGGTTGTTGCTATGTTGTTAGGCGACACTTCTGAGGTTGTTGCTATGTTGTTAGGCGACAGTTTGCGGTTGTTGCTATGTTGTCATGCTACAGTTTTGCTGTTGTGCGATGTTGTTATGCTATAGTTGTGCGGTTGTTGCGTTGTTGTTATGCGACAGTTTTGCGGTTGTTGCGTTGTTGTTATGCTATAGTTGTGCGGTTGTTGCGTTGTTGTTATGCGACAGTTTTGCGGTTGTTGCGATGTTGTTATGCTATAGTTGTGCGGTTGTTGCGATGATGGTATGCGACAGTTTTGCGGTTGTTGCGTTGTTGTTATGCGACAGTTTTGCGGTTGTTATGTTGTTGTTATGCTATAGTTTTGCGGTTGTTGCGATGATGTTATGCTACAGTTTTGCGGTTGTTGCGATGATGGTATGCTACAGTTTTGCGGTTGTTGCGATGATGGTATGCTACAGTTTTGCGGTTGTTGCGATGATGGTATGCTACAGTTTTGCGGTTGTTGCGATGATGATATGCTACAGTTTTGCGGTTGTTGCGTTGTTGTTATGCTACAGTTTTGCGGTTGTTGCGTTGTTGTTATGCTACAGTTTGTAATTGTTGCGATGTTGTTATGCGACAGTTTTGCGGTTGTTGCGATGATGGTATGCTACAGTTTTGCGGTTGTTGCGATGTTGTTATGCGACAGTTTGTGGTTGTTGCGATGTTGTTATGCTACAGTTTTGCGGTTGTTGCGATGTTGTTATGCGACAGTTTGTGGTTGTTGCGATGTTGTTATGCGACAGTTTGTAATTGTTGCGATGTTGTTATGCTACAGTTTTGCGGTTGTTGCGATGTTGTTATGCGACAGTTTGTGGTTGTTGCGATGTTGTTATGCGACAGTTTGTAATTGTTGCGATGTTGTTATGCGACAGTTTGTGGTTGTTGCGATGATGTTATGCTACAGTTTTGCGGTTGTTGCGTTGTTGTTATGCGACAGTTTTGCGGTTGTTGCGATGTTGTTATGCGACAGTTTGTGGTTGTTGCGATGTTGTTATGCGACAGTTTGTAATTGTTGCGATGTTGTTATGCGACAGTTTGTGGTTGTTGCGATGATGTTATGCTACAGTTTTGCGGTTGTTGCGATGTTGTTATGCGACAGTTTGTGGTTGTTGCGATGTTGTTATGCTACAGTTTTGCGGTTGTTGCGTTGTTGTTATGCTACAGTTTGTGGTTGTTGCGATGTTGTTATGCGACAGTTTGTAATTGTTGCGATGTTGTTATGCGACAGTTTGTGGTTGTTGCGATGATGTTATGCTACAGTTTTGCGGTTGTTGCGTTGTTGTTATGCGACAGTTTTGCGGTTGTTATGTTGTTGTTATGCTATAGTTTTGCGGTTGTTGCGATGATGGTATGCTACAGTTTTGCGGTTGTTGCGATGATGGTATGCTACAGTTTTGCGGTTGTTGCGATGTTGTTATGCGACAGTTTGTGGTTGTTGCGATGTTGTTATGCGACAGTTTGTAATTGTTGCGATGTTGTTATGCGACAGTTTGTGGTTGTTGCGATGATGTTATGCTACAGTTTTGCGGTTGTTGCGTTGTTGTTATGCGACAGTTTTGCGGTTGTTATGTTGTTGTTATGCTATAGTTTTGCGGTTGTTGCGATGATGGTATGCTACAGTTTTGCGGTTGTTGCGATGATGGTATGCTACAGTTTTGCGGTTGTTGCGATGTTGTTATGCGACAGTTTGTGGTTGTTGCGATGTTGTTATGCGACAGTTTGTAATTGTTGCGATGTTGTTATGCGACAGTTTGTGGTTGTTGCGATGATGTTATGCTACAGTTTTGCGGTTGTTGCGATGTTGTTATGCGACAGTTTGTGGTTGTTGCGATGTTGTTATGCTACAGTTTTGCGGTTGTTGCGTTGTTGTTATGCTACAGTTTGTAATTGTTGCGATGTTGTTATGCGACAGTTTTGCGGTTGTTGCGATGATGGTATGCTACAGTTTTGCGGTTGTTGCGATGTTGTTATGCGACAGTTTGTGGTTGTTGCGATGTTGTTATGCTACAGTTTTGCGGTTGTTGCGATGTTGTTATGCGACAGTTTGTGGTTGTTGCGATGTTGTTATGCGACAGTTTGTAATTGTTGCGATGTTGTTATGCGACAGTTTGTGGTTGTTGCGATGATGTTATGCTACAGTTTTGCGGTTGTTGCGATGTTGTTATGCGACAGTTTGTGGTTGTTGCGATGTTGTTATGCTACAGTTTTGCGGTTGTTGCGTTGTTGTTATGCTACAGTTTGTAATTGTTGCGATGTTGTTATGCGACAGTTTTGCGGTTGTTGCGATGATGGTATGCTACAGTTTTGCGGTTGTTGCGATGTTGTTATGCGACAGTTTGTGGTTGTTGCGATGTTGTTATGCTACAGTTTTGCGGTTGTTGCGATGTTGTTATGCGACAGTTTGTGGTTGTTGCGATGTTGTTATGCGACAGTTTGTAATTGTTGCGATGTTGTTATGCTACAGTTTTGCGGTTGTTGCGATGTTGTTATGCTACAGTTTTGCGGTTGTTGCGATGTTGTTATGCGACAGTTTGTGGTTGTTGCGATGTTGTTATGCGACAGTTTGTGGTTGTTGCGATGTTGTTATGCGACAGTTTGTAATTGTTGCGATGTTGTTATGCTACAGTTTTGCGGTTGTTGCGGTGTTGTTATGCTACAGTTTTGCGGATGTTGTTATGTGAAAGTTTGCGATTGTTGTTAGGTTGTTATGCGACAGTTTTGCGGTTGTTGCGTGTTGCTATGCTATAGTGATGCGGTTGTTGCGTGTTGCTATGCTATAGTGATGCGGTTGTTGCGATGTTGTTATGCTACAGTGTTGCGGTTGTTGCGATGTTGTTATGCGACAGTTTGTGGTTGTTGCGATGTTGTTATGCGACAGTTTGTGGTTGTTGCGATGTTGTTATGCGACAGTTTGTGGTTGATGCGATGTTGTTATGCGACAGTTTGTGGTTGTTGCGATGTTGTTATGCGACAGTTTGTGGTTGTTGCGGTGTTGTTATGCGACAGTTTTGCGGTTGTTGCGTGTTGCTATGCTATAGTGTTGCGGTTGTTGCGATGTTGTTATGCTCCAGTTTTGCGGTTGTTGCGGTGTTGTTATGCGACAGTTTTGCGGTTGTTGCGTGTTGCTATGCTATAGTGTTGCGGTTGTTGCGATGTTGTTATGCTCCAGTTTTGCGGTTGTTGTGGTGTTGTTATGTGACAGTTTTGCGGTTGTTGCGTGTTGCTATGCTACAGTGTTGCGGTTGTTACTATGTTGTTATGCTACAGGTTTGCGGTTGCTACGATGTTGTTATGCTACAGTTTTGCGGTTGTTGGTTTGTTGTTATGCTAAAGTTTTGCGGTTGTTGGTTTGTTGTTATGCTACAGTTTTGCGGTTGTTGGTTTGTTGTTATGCTACAGGTTTGCGGTTGTTGCGATGTTGTTATGCTACAGTGTTGCGGTTGTTGCTATGTTGTTATGCTACAGGTTTGCGGTTGTTGCTATGTTGTTATGCTACAGTGTGCGGTTGTTGCGATGTTGTTATGCTACAGTGTTGCGGTTGTTGCTATGTTGTTATGCTACAGGTTTGCGGTTGTTGCTATGTTGTTATGCTACAGTGTGCGGTTGTTGCGGTGTTGTTATGCTACAGTTTTGCGGTTGTTGTTACGTTGTTAAACGACAGTTTTGATCTTGTTTCTCTGTTGTTATGCGACAGTTTTGAAGTTGTTGGTTTGTTGTTATGCTACAGTTTTGAGTTGTTGCGATGCTGTTATGCTACAGCTTTGAGGTTGTTGCGATGCTGTTATGCTACAGTTTTGAGTTGTTGCGATGTTGTTATGCTACAGGTTTGAGTTGTTGCGATGCTGTTATGCTACAGTTTTGAGGTTGTTGCGATGCTGTTATGCTACAGTTTTGCGGTTGTTGCATTGTTGTCATGCTACAGTTTTGCTGTTGTTACACGACATAACGGTGCTGATAATAGCTGTACAGTCAAACCTGTGTTAGTGGTCACCTCTATTTAGATGCCAACCTGTATTATATATACAGTCAAACCTGTGTTAGTGGTCACCTCTATTTAAATGCCAACCTGTATTATATATACAGTCAAACCTGTGTTAGTGGTCACCTCTATTTAGATGGCAACCTGTATTATATATACAGTCAAACCTGTGTTAGTGGTCACCTCTATTTAAATGCCAACCTGTATTATATATACAGTCAAACCTGTGTTAGTGGTCACCTCTATTTAGATGGCAACCTGTATTATATATACAGTCAAACCTGTGTTAGTGGTCACCTCTATTTAAATGCCAACCTGTATTAAGCAGCAAGTTTCCAGATTCTCATTATCATGTTGTGTTATACAATCGACCTCTATTAAGTAGCCACCTGTGCTAAGCAGCCCCTTTTTTGATTGCTTTGGCTGGCTGCTTAAGACAGGGTTGACTGTAAATAGAATACATTTTAACTATTATTTTCTATATCTGTTCATATCCACGTACGATATTCATGATCACATAATAATAGAATGACGCTATGTACAGTTGTTAAATAAAGTGACAATGCCAATGTGAGATTTCAATCTTACTATTGACGTTTTTTTCTGATTTGAAGAATTCAATTTCAACGATGTGTCGTGACAGGCCAAATTTATGTGTACATACGCTTTCAAATAAATTAACACGTTTGAATGTAAACTCCAATGAAATATCATAATTGCTTCTATTCGCTGATTTTACTTTCTGATTGAGCAATTCAAGTTATATTATATTCTTGTTCAGGAAAAACGAAATTACTGTGCACTGTTTACGCATTAATTCTATACTTTTTTGGCCAGCAATTTTCATGAAACCTGCTAAATGCCATTAACACGCATTAATTCCTTTGCTATTATTATTTGTTACCTGCTAAATGTCATTTACGCACGTTAATTCCTATGCTATTATTGTTTGTTATCGGCTAACAGTCATTTATGCATATTAATTCCTATGCTATTATTATTTATTACCGGCTAAAAGTCATTTACGCATAATAATTCCTATGTTATTATTGTTTGTTGCCGGCTATAAGTCATTTACGCATATTAATTCCTATGCTGTTATAATTTGTTACCTGCTAAATGTCATTTACGCACATTAATTCCTATGCTGTTATGATTTGTTACCTGCTAAATGTCATTTACGCACATTAATTCCTATGCTGTTATGATTTGTTACCTGCTAAATGTCATTTACGCACATTAATTCCTATGCTGTTATGATTTGTTACCTGCTAAATGTCATTTACGCACATTAATTCCTATGCTGTTATGATTTGTTACCTGCTAAATGTCATTTACGCACATTAATTCCTATGCTGTTATTATTTGTTACCTGCTAAATGTCATTTACGCACATTAATTCCTATGCTGTTATGATTTGTTACCTGCTAAATGTCATTTACGCACATTAATTCCTATGCTGTTATGATTTGTTACCTGCTAAATGTCATTTACGCACATTAATTCCTATGCTGTTATGATTTGTTACCTGCTAAATGTCATTTACGCACATTAATTCCTATGCTGTTATGATTTGTTACCTGCTAAATGTCATTTACGCACATTAATTCCTATGCTGTTATGATTTGTTACCTGCTAAATGTCATTTACGCACATTAATTCCTATGCTGTTATGATTTGTTACCTGCTAAATGTCATTTACGCACATTAATTCCTATGCTGTTATGATTTGTTACCTGCTAAATGCCATTTACGCACATTAATTCCTATGCTGTTATGATTTGATACCTGCTAAATGTCATTTACGCACATTAATTCCTATGCTGTATTATTTGTTACCTGCTAAATGTCATTTACGCACATTAATTCCTATGCTGTTATGATTTGTTACCTGCTAAATGTCATTTACGCACATTAATTCCTATGCTGTTATGATTTGTTACCTGCTAAATGTCATTTACGCACATTAATTCCTATGCTGTTATGATTTGTTACCTGCTAAATGTCATTTACGCACATTAATTCCTATGCTGTTATGATTTGTTACCTGCTAAATGTCATTTACGCACATTAATTCCTATGCTGTTATGATTTGTTACCTGCTAAATGTCATTTACGCACATTAATTCCTATGCTGTTATGATGTGTTACCTGTTAAATGTCTTTTACGCACATTAATTCCTATGCTGTTATGATTTGTTACCTGTTAAATGTCTTTTACGCACATTAATTCCTATGCTGTTATGATTTGTTACCTGCTAAATGTCATTTACGCACATTAATTCCTATGCTGTTATGATTTGTTACCTGCTAAATGTCATTTACGCACATTAATTCCTATGCTGTTATGATGTGTTACCTGTTAAATGTCTTTTACGCACATTAATTCCTATGCTGTTATGATTTGTTACCTGTTAAATGTCTTTTACGCACATTAATTCCTATGCTGTTATGATTTGTTACCTGCTAACACACATATATATGATTTCCATTAAAACAACTATACTTCAATTTTATGAACAATTTAATATTATTTTTTTGGGGGGGTTAAAGTCAACAGCTTAGGTCATATGGCGACTCTCCAGTTTGTATTGGTTAGGGAAGACCCGGCTGACACGCAGATCAATATTTCAGACAAAGACCAGTTTAGACACGTCAACCTGCCGCAGTCCAGCTGGATAGCTTCCTCACTTGAAACAAATTCACACCCACACTTAGATGAAGTCACCGACATTTAAACCAAGGTAAATGAATTTGAATGAATATCGGCAAATCGATTGTTTAGAAATATGCTATGACCTAATTCTATAGTTGATATACATAATCCCACCGAATTAAATGTCATTATAAATAGACATATATTAAAACTCCAAATACCTCCAAGTTGAACGGAACACATTGTCACATTACCCACAATGCCATAGAATGCTTCGGTTATTCAAATGAATGAAGTAAACAATTTGAGGACATATTAAATTGGAAGTCATGCAGATATCACCATAACAAACCATTTCAACCATTACGTTAACCAGAACGAAATACAGTCGCACTTGCATTAAGCAGCCAACATGTATTAAGCAACCAGTTGTCAGATTCCCAATAGGTTACATTCTCATACATTTAACTTCTATTAAGCAGCCACCTGTGCTGCTAAGCAGCCACTATCTGTGATTCCCTTGGCTGACTGCTTAACACAGGTTTGACTGTATTTGACCTCTATTAAGCAGTCACCTGTGCTAAGCAGCCACTATCTGTGATTCCCTTGGCTGACTGCTTAACACATGTTTGACTGTGTACCACTATGATACTATATATTAAATGTTGTGCTCATATATATAGGCATTTAAGTATCTAACAGGCCTCGACACATTTTTAATTTCTTACTCGTCCTACTGGGCGAGTGGTGCCACAGTTCCACTCGTCCAGATTGGACCACCACTCGTCCCATGTATTTTAGGACAATTTAAAAATCGTCAGAATTGCCCTTTAATTTATTAATAAGTGCAATTATGTCACTACATGTATTTAGAATTTTGATCAAGATACACACACTAGCATGGTTTATATTCGTGTGGTTTATACACATTTTTATTCAGAAACAAAATTAAGACTTGTAATCAACTCACCTGTTGAGGATACAAGTAGTAATGCACGCATCATACAATTATTATTACACGACATATTATTAAGGTAACCGTTTTGGTCACAACATTGGTATACAGCCTTGCACATATCTCAAACTGAGTCTCCAACTCTCAACCATATCAATTAGCTACATCATGTCTGAGCTTAGCCACGGGATTACGATTTACTGATCAGACATTCAGTAAGCTTCAGTCACAGATCGAGAGCTAACCGTTGTGCATGCTCGAACCTAGTGGGATATTCAATTCAGTCAACACTTGTTCCCGCTACCGCTGGCTCATTATCTGGGCTAGTAGTATCACTATGAATTGTCCGTTTCCTCGGATCTGGACACACATGTTCTCTTGTGTGCCTGCTTCCCTTCCCAGCATTCAACCAGTTCACAATACTTTTAGTTGGGTTGTAGTCCTTGAGAGCTATTCCATCCAGGTTGATACGCATCAGACTGGAGACAGTGCTCTGCTTGAGTGACGTTCTGGTGTCCGTTTTGATCTGGTTCATCTTACTGAAGCCCCGTTCGCACTCTGCGGTCGTTGGGGGGAAATTGTCAACATTATCTGTACCAGAGGGAGTATGTTCTTCAGATGCTCCACGTCCTGGTTCGCCAATATATTTTCATAGGCATCAACAACTGATCTCTTTACGTTTCTAGAAATGTACATTTTCAAGTCCAGCCACTCGTCTGGCCCCGTCTCTTTTTCAGCATCAGTCAGCAACGGCGCATACATCGTGAACAGTTTTTTCAATGTTATCATCACCAAACGCCCTGAACCCATCCTTTTCGCTGTCCTTGTTCGGCCATATATGGAAGTCAAATACGCTGAACAATGAGTGTGGTTCACCTTCTAGATGCTTCACAAATCGTTCTTCGATGAATGTTTCCGCAGCAGTCAGAAGTTCGTTGAGGTCTGCTTTGATTCTACCTGATGTGTCGTGCTGTAGCTTGATGTGTTTGTGAGTCATCGGTTTTCCCTTGAACTCTCCATCTTCACTATCAGACAGGAACTTTCGCAGAGCTTTCCCCCTTCTAACTTTCATGTTGTTGACTTTCTCTTGGAGTTCACTTACCCTCTTCGCAACTTCACATATGCGACTTTTTCTCTCCTGGAACAGTACGGACACCTCTGCAAGTAAATTGGTCCAGTCAATCATGAAATGCAGAAATGTCAGGAATCGTTCGGTTTTCATTTCATTCATGTAGTTCTTAGCTTTGTTGGATGCGTCAGAATTACCCGCCGATATTATTTCCTGGAGGTGTGTCATGGTGATGTCATAGTTGTCTAGTAACGCATTCAGGGCCCGATTCTGTCTAGCAACCCATCGTATCTGCTGTACACCGCCATAGTGTTTCAGTTCCTGATCCAGCGACACAGCACTCTCATACAGTTCTCGTCTACGTTTAGGGGAATAGTAGTACAGCTGGAATATTCCTTTCAGAACTTTCTCAAACTCAGCTAGATAGTCGCACCCCTTCTTGGCATCGCATACAGCGAGTTCTAAATTATGCGCATTGCAATGAACGACAGAGACATACTTGTCACATTTATGTTCATCATCTAAGTCACTGTTTATGTCGTCAATGAAAAGCTTAACAGCTACCACTTTCTTCCCTAGATTTACAGAAGCCCCGTCTGTGTTAATCCCGACTAGCTTTTCCGCGATAGTCTCCTTACTGACACCTACGGAATTAAGTCCCTTCAACCAGCCATCCTTCACCCTGTGCGCATGCCCATGTTCCAGATCAACAATTTCAGCTAGACTAGTCTTAACTTCTCCGTTTTCTGCAACATAACCACGTACATTAATTCCTATTAATGTATACCCGTAACAGCTTTGGCCTTATCAGATTCACGTTTGTCTACGTCCCCGCCTCTCTGCAAAAATCGTCGAATGTCAGTCGAAATTGTTGTTTTCTGTGATGCTGGCACGCAGACGACGCGTGATTGGTCGTGACGGGTTTCGTAAAACAAATATAGGCTGCAGCTATTGTACCCAAGTTTAGCAAGAGTCAAACACCAGTCTACAATTTGTGAGTTGTTTATTGTGGCAGCGTAAACACATTAAAATATCCTCTGTGATTTCCCATTATCACGCCTGGTAATCATTCCGAAGAAAGTAAAACGGATATTATTATATTTTGTTCCTATGATTTATATTGGATATTTAGCTGAAATTTTCACTCGTCCGACTGGGCAAGCGACTTGGAATTTCTACTCGTCCAGATCGAAAAGTTACTCGTAAATACGAGCGGACGGTGGATTTGTCGAGCCCTGACTGTCTGACAACAATAATAATGAGTGTATGACCTGCGGTATGTATCGGTGATATACACCGGGCATGTAACAGAACTTGGGATACTTCTGGATTTGGAGCATCTTCTGTATCTTCTCAGGGTTCAAATATGTATTTGTAAATTATATTACTCTTAGTTGACTCCAGTGTTTTTCAATTGGCGACAGAAGTTGCACAGACAAACATTCAGACAGAGGGAACCCTGCTTGAACTATCACCCACTACAACGGTGGTGCGATGCATTAAAGGCATGTCATATGTATGCAAGTGTGAAAGTCGTGATAGCATAGTGATAGCATAGTGATAACATAATGATAGCATAGTGATGGCATAGTGATAGCATAGTGATAGCATAGTGATAACATAGTGATAACATAGTGATAGCATAGTGATAGCATAGTGATAGCATAGTGATAGCATAGTGGTAACATAGTGGTAGCATAGTGATAGCATAGTGATAGCATAGTAGTAGCATAGTGATAGCATAGTGATAGCGCGTTCATAAAGTTATCTATCTATCTGCAGCAGTTATGAGTGTGCCCCTTAGGCAAATCGCTTAAATTCCACATGCCTCTTCTCTCTCCCCCGTGATTATAGATTCCATCAGGAATGAGGTCTCGAGAGCGATTCATCTAACGTTGTATAAACTTGTTTCGCAATCGAGCTAAAATCGAGCTAAAGTACATTAGCATAAACTAACATTTGTATAAAATGTGTGGTATTGCAGTGTTGTGATGTCCCGTTGACAAATAATACATAGACGACGACTGGAAATTATGAACGAGTCGTTCTGTATGTGTATCTGTCGAGTCAAAATATCTCCATCTGCTCGGCTTTGTAGAAATTAGCAACCAAAAGTATTCGACTTGTAGTTTTTCTGAACGTTTAATTGCTGTAGACCAAGGTTGGTGGTGTGCATGTACAAGAGACTGGTAAATACATTAACAGTTCATCCCTGTGGGTAAAGGTCATAGATAGGTGAAACCGGAGTTGGCATATGAACAACTTAGATATACACTTTAAGCACATTCACAATAAGCAATATATTACCCTATGTAGCTCAATCAAATGCATCGTGAGTTCGAACCCCATACACACGCCCTATATTTTTGAGGATTTAAAAAACAACTTTTTTATTCCAATTTATATTGTGTTAGAGGAATATATCTAATTCTAAGAACCAACAAAGCATTATAACGTTACGTGAACGTTCTGAGTAGAGAACTACAGTGCACGTGTTTAATGATAGCTTGGCCTCCGCGAACTTTAAATACATTCAATGTAGTTCATACCCCATTGGAATCTATTAACTCGCGATTCATTCCTTAAATATATATCATGATATTATTCTTGATAATTTTTATCCTACAAGCTTATCATCAACAACTATTTAGTTTTACCGAAATAATTTCTATACATCGATTTCAACTAATTTCCAAAACATGGTTTTCTACAGCCATCGAATTTTAAGCACATTTACAATTTGTTTGTGTGTTTTACATTTATTTATCGCCGTTACCGGTTGCCCATATGAGCGACGCATCCTGAAGAGATTAGTCATGTTAGAATGTTGCAGGAGCGTATCCTAATAGAAGCTCACGTTTAACTACTAAGCGTATCCTAATAGAAGCTCGCGTTTAACTACTAAGCATATCCTAATAGAAGCTAATGTTTAACTACTAAGCGTATCCTAATAGAAGCACAGGTTTAACTACTAAGCGTATCCTAATAGAAGCCCATGTTTAACTACTAAGCGTATCCTAATAGAAGCCCAGGTTTAACTACTAAGCGTATCCTAATAGAAGCTCATGTTTAACTACTAAGCGTATCCTAATATAAGCTCATGTTTAACTACTAAGCGTATCCTAATAGAGGGTCATGTTTAACTACTAAGCGTATCCTAATAGAAGCTCATGTTTAACTACTAAGCGTATCCTAATAGAAGCTCATGTTTAACTACTAAGCGTATCCTAATAGAAGCTCATGTTTAACTACTAAGCGTATCCTAATAGAAGCTCATGTTTAACTACTAAGCGTATCCTAATAGAAGCTCGCGTTTAACTACTAAGCGTATCCTAATAGAAGCTCGCGTTTAATTACTAAGCGTATTCTAATTGAAGCCCATGTTTAACTACTAAGCGTATCCTAATAGAAGCTCATGTTTAACTACTAAGCTTATCCTAATAGAAGCTCATGTTTAACTACTAAGCGTATCCTAATAGAAGCTCATATTTAACTACTAAGCGTATCCTAATAGAAGCTCTGGTTTAACTACTAAGCATATCCTAATAGAAGCTCATGTTTAACTACTAAGCGTATCCTAATAGAAGCTCGCGTTTAACTACTAAGCTTATCCTAATAGAAGCTCGCGTTTAACTACTAAGCGTATCCTAATAGAAGCTCATGTTTAGCTACTAAGCGTATCCTAATAGAAGCTCATGTTTAACTACTAAGCGTATCATAATATAAGCTCATGTTTAACTACTAAGCTTATCCTAATAGAAGCTCATGTTTAACAACTAAGCGTATCCTAATAGAAGCTCATGTTTAACTATTAAGCGTATCCTAATAGAAGCTCGCGTTTAACTACTAAGCGTATCCTAATAGAAGCTCATGCTTAACTACTAAACGTATCCTAATAGAAGCTCAGGTTTAACTACTAAGCGTATCCTAATAGAAGCCCATGTTTAACTACTAAGCGTATCCAAATAGAGGCCCATGTTAACTACTAAGCGTATCCTAATAGAAGTTCATGTTTAACTACTAAGCGTATCCTAATAGAAGCTCATGTTTAACTACTAAGCGTTTCCTAATAGAAGCCCATGTTTAACTACTAAGCGTATCCTAATAGAAGCCCATGTTTAACTACTAAGCGTATCCTAATATAAGCTAAAGTTTAACTACTAAGCGTATAATAATAGAAGCTCATGTTTAACTACTAAGCGTATCCTAATAGAAGCTCATGTTTAACTACTAAGCGTATCCTAATAGAAGCTCATGTTTAACTACTAAGCGTATCCTAATAGAAACTCGCGTTTAACTACTAAGAGTATCCTAATAGAAGCTCATGTTTAACTACTAAGCGTATCCTAATAGAAGCTCGCGTTTAACTACTAAGCGTATCCTAATAGAAGCCCATGGTTAACTACTAAGCGTATCCTAATAGAAGCCCATGTTTAGCTACTAAGCGTATCCTAATGGAAGCTCATGTTTAACTACTAAGCGTATCCTAATAGAAGCCCATGTTTAACTACTAAGCGTATACTAATAGAAGCCCATGTTTAACTACTAAGCGTATCCTAATAGAAGCCCATGTTTAGCTACTAAGCGTATCCTAATAGAATCCCATGTTTAACTACTAAGCGTATCCTAATAGAAGCTCACGTTTAACTACTAAGCGTATCCTAATAGAAGCTCACGTTTAACTACTAAGCGTATCCTAATAGAAGCTCATGTTTAACTACTAAGCGTATCCTAATAGAAGCTCGCGTTTAACTACTAAGCGTATCGTAATAGAAGCTCATGTTTAACTACTAAGCGTATCCTAATAGAAGCCCATGTTTAGCTACTAAGCGTATCCTAATAGATGCTCATGTTTAACTACTAAGCTTATCCTAATAGAAGCCCATGTTTAACTACTAAGCGTATCCTAATAGAAGCCCATGTTTAACTACTAAGCGTGTCCTAATAGAAGCCCATGTTTAGCTACTAAGCGTATCCTAATAGAAGCTCATGTTTAACTACTAAGCGTATCCTAACAGAAGCCCATGTTTAACTACTAAGCGTATCCTAATTAAAGCCCATATTTAGCTACTAATCGTATACTAATAGAAGCTCATGTTTAACTACTAAGCGTATCCTAATAAAAGCTCATGATTAACTACTAAGCGTATTCTAATAGAAGCTCGCGTTTAACTACTAAGCGTATCCTAATAGAAGCCCATGTTTAGCTACTAAGCGTATCCTAATAGAATCCCATGTTTAACTACTAAGCATATCCTAATAGAAGCTCACGTTTAACTACTAAGCGTATCCTAATAGAAGCTCATGTTTAACTACTAAGCTTATCCTAATAGAAGCTCATGTTTAACTACTAAGCGTATCCTAATAGAAGCTCATATTTAACTACTAAGCGTATCCTAATAGAAGCTCATGTTTAACTACTAAGCGTATCCTAATAGAAGCTCATGTTTAACTACTAAGCGTATCATAATAGAAGCTCGCGTTTAACTACTAAGCTTATCCTAATAGAAGCTCGCGTTTAACTACTAAGCGTATCCTAATAGAAGCTCGCGTTTAACTACTAAGCGTATCCTAATAGAAGCTCAGGTTTAACTACTAAGCATATCCTAATAAAAGCTCGCGTTTAACTACTAAGCGTAAGCTAATAGAAGCCCATGTTTAGCTACTAAGCGTATCCTAATAGAAGCCCATGTTTAGCTACTAAGCGTATCCTAATAGAATCCCATGTTTAACTACTAAGCGTATCCTAATAGAAGCTCGCGTTTAACTACTAAGCGTATCCTAATAGAAGCTCACGTTTAACTACTAAGCGTATCCTAATAGAAGCTCATGTTTAACTACTAAGCGTATCCTAATAGAAGCTCATGTTTAACTACTAAGCGTATCCTAATAGAAGCTCATATTTAACTACTAAGCGTATCCTAATAGAAGCTCATGTTTAACTACTAAGCGTATCCTAATAGAAGCTCATGTTTAACTACTAAGCGTATCCTAATAGAAGCTCGCGTTTAACTACTAAGCTTATCCTAATAGAAGCTCGCGTTTAACTACTAAGCGTATCCTAATAGAAGCTCATGTTTAACTACTAAGCGTATCCTAATAGAAGCTCATGTTTAACTACTAAGCGTATCCTAATAGAAGCTCGCGTTTAACTACTAAGCTTATCCTAATAGAAGCTCGTGTTTAACTACTAAGCGTATCCTAATAGAAGCTCATGTTTAGCTACTAAGCGTATCCTAATAGAAGCTCATGTTTAACTACTAAGCGTATCATAATATAAGCTCATGTTTAACTACTAAGCTTATCCTAATATAAGCTCATGTTTAACTACTAAGCGTATCCTAATAGAAGCTCATGTTTAACTACTAAGCGTATCCTAATAGAAGCTCGCGTTTAACTACTAAGCGTATCCTAATAGAAGCTCATGTTTAACTACTAAGCGTATCCTAATAGAAGCTCAGGTTTAACTACTAAGCGTATCCTAATAGAAGCCCATGTTTAACTACTAAGCGTATCCTAATAGAAGCCCATGTTTAACTACTAAGCGTATCCTAATAGAAGCTCATGTTTAACTACTAAGCGTATCCTAATAGAAGCTCATGTTTAACTACTAAGCGTATCCTAATAGAAGCTCATGTTTAACTACTAAGCGTATCCTAATAGAAGCTCATGTTTAACTACTAAGCGTATCCTAATAGAAGCTCACGTTTAACTACTAAGCGTATCCTAATAGAAGCTCATGTTTAACTACTAAGCGTATCCTAATAGAAGCTCATGTTTAACTACTAAGCGTATCCTAATAGAAGCTCACGTTTAACTACTAAGCGTATCCTAATAGAAGCCCATGTTTAACTACTAAGCGTATCCTAATAGAAGCTCATGTTTAACTACTAAGCGTATCCTAATAGAAGCCCATGTTTAACTACTAAGCGTATCCTAATAGAAGCCCATGTTTAACTACTAAGCGTATCCTAATAGAAGCCCATGTTTAGCTACTAATCGTATACTAATAGAAGCTCATGTTTAACTACTAAGCGTATCCTAATAAAAGCTCATGTTTAACTACTAAGCGTATCCTAATAGAAGCTCGCGTTTAACTACTAAGCGTATCCTAATAGAAGCTCATGTTTAACTACTAAGCGTATCCTAATAGAAGCTCGCGTTTAACTACTAAGCGTATCCTAATAGAAGCTCGCGTTTAACTACTAAGCGTATCCTAATAGAAGCTCATGTTTAACTACTAAGCGTATCCTAATAGAAGCTCGCTTTAACTACTAAGCGTATCCTAATAGAAGCCCATGTTTAGCTACTAAGCGTATCCTAATAGAAGCTCGCGTTTAACTACTAAGCTTATCCTAATAGAAGCTCGCGTTTAACTACTAAGCGTATCCTAATAGAAGCTCGTGTTTAACTACTAAGCGTATCCTAATAGAAGCTCATGTTTAACTACTAAGCGTATCCTAATAGAAGCTCGCGTTTAACTACTAAGCGTATCCTAATAGAAGCCCATGTTTAGCTACTAAGCGTATCCTAATAGAAGCCCATGTTTAGCTACTAAGCGTATCCTAATAGAATCCCATGTTTAACTACTAAGCGTATCCTAATAGAAGCTCGCGTTTAACTACTAAGCGTATACTAATAGAAGCTCACGTTTAACTACTAAGCGTATCCTAATAGAAGCTCATGTTTAACTACTAAGCTTATCCTAATAGAAGCTCATGTTTAACTACTAAGCGTATCCTAATAGAAGCTCATGTTTAACTACTAAGCGTATCCTAATAGAAGCTCATGTTTAACTACTAAGCGTATCCTAATAGAAGCTCATGTTTAACTACTAAGCGTATCCTAATAGAAGCTCGCGTTTAACTACTAAGCTTATCCTAATAGAAGCTCGCGTTTAACTACTAAGCGTATCCTAATAGAAGCCCATGTTTAACTACTAAGCGTATCCTAATAGAAGCTCATGTTTAACTACTAAGCGTATCCTAATAGAAGCTCGCGTTTAACTACTAAGCGTATCCTAATAGAAGCTCATGTTTAACTACTAAGCGTATCCTAATAGAAGCTCGCGTTTAACTACTAAGCGTATCCTAATAGAAGCCCATGTTTAACTACTAAGCGTATCCTAATAGAAGCCCATGTTTAGCTACTAAGCGTATCCTAATAGAAGCTCATGTTTAACTACTAAGCGTATCCTAATAGAAGCCCATGTTTAACTACTAAGCGTATCCTAATAGAAGCCCATGTTTAACTACTAAGCGTATCCTAATAGAAGCCCATGTTTAGCTACTAATCGTATACTAATAGAAGCTCATGTTTAACTACTAAGCGTATCCTAATAAAAGCTCATGTTTAACTACTAAGCGTATCCTAATAGAAGCTCGCGTTTAACTACTAAGCGTATCCTAATAGAAGCTCGTGTTTAACTACTAAGCGTATCCTAATAGAAGCTCGCGTTTAACTACTAAGCGTATCCTAATAGAAGCTCATGTTTAACTACTAAGCGTATCCTAATAGAAGCTCGCGTTTAACTACTATCCTAATAGAAGCCCATGTTTAGCTACTAAGCGTATCCTAATAGAAGCCCATGTTTAGCTACTAAGCGTATCCTAATAGAATCCCATGTTTAACTACTAAGCGTATCCTAATAGAAGCTCGCGTTTAACTACTAAGCGTATACTAATAGAAGCTCACGTTTAACTACTAAGCGTATCCTAATAGAAGCTCATGTTTAACTACTAAGCTTATCCTAATAGAAGCTCATGTTTAACTACTAAGCGTATCCTAATAGAAGCTCATATTTAACTACTAAGCGTATCCTAATAGAAGCTCATGTTTAACTACTAAGCGTATCCTAATAGAAGCTCGCGTTTAACTACTAAGCTTATCCTAATAGAAGCTCGCGTTTAACTACTAAGCGTATCCTAATAGAAGCTCATGTTTAGCTACTAAGCGTATCCTAATAGAAGCTCATGTTTAACTACTAAGCGTATCATAATATAAGCTCATGTTTAACTACTAAGCTTATCCTAATAGAAGCTCATGTTTAACTACTAAGCGTATCCTAATAGAAGCTCATGTTTAACTACTAAGCGTATCCTAATAGAAGCTCGCGTTTAACTACTAAGCGTATCCTAATAGAAGCTCATGTTTAACTACTAAGCGTATCCTAATAGAAGCTCAGGTTTAACTACTAAGCGTATCCTAATAGAAGCCCATGTTTAACTACTAAGCGTATCCTAATAGAAGCCCATGTTTAACTACTAAGCGTATCCTAATAGAAGCTCATGTTTAACTACTAAGCGTATCCTAATAGAAGCTCATGTTTAACTACTAAGCGTATCCTAATAGAAGCTCATGTTTAACTACTAAGCGTATCCTAATAGAAGCTCATGTTTAACTACTAAGCGTATCCTAATAGAAGCTCATGTTTAACTACTAAGCGTATCCTAATAGAAGCTCATGTTTAACTACTAAGCGTATCCTAATAGAAGCTCGCGTTTAACTACTAAGCGTATCCTAATAGAAGCCCATGTTTAGCTACTAAGCGTATCCTAATAGAAGCCCATGTTTAACTACTAAGCGTATCCTAATAGAAGCTCGCGTTTAACTACTAAGCGTATCCTAATAGAAGCTCATGTTTAACTACTAAGCGTATCCTAATAGAAGCTCATGTTTAACTACTAAGCGTATCCTAATAGAAGCTCATGTTTAACTACTAAGCGTATCCTAATAGAAGCTCATGTTTAACTACTAAGCGTATCCTAATAGAAGCTCATGTTTAACTACTAAGCGTATCCTAATAGAAGCTCGCGTTTAACTACTAAGCGTATCCTAATAGAAGCTCATGTTTAACTACTAAGCGTATCCTAATAGAAGCTCATGTTTAACTACTAAGCGTATCCTAATAGAAGCTCATGTTTAACTACTAAGCGTATCCTAATAGAAGCTCATGTTTAACTACTAAGCGTATCCTAATAGAAGCTCATGTTTAACTACTAAGCGTATCCTAATAGAAGCTCGCGTTTAACTACTAAGCTTATCCTAATAGAAGCTCGCGTTTAACTACTAAGCGTATCCTAATAGAAGCTCGCGTTTAACTACTAAGCGTATCCTAATAGAAGCTCATGTTTAACTACTAAGCGTATCCTAATAGAAGCTCGCGTTTAACTACTAAGCGTATCCTAATAGAAGCCCATGTTTAGCTACTAAGCGTATCCTAATAGAAGCCCATGTTTAGCTACTAAGCGTATCCTAATAGAATCCCATGTTTAACTACTAAGCGTATCCTAATAGAAGCTCGCGTTTAACTACTAAGCGTATCCTAATAGAAGCTCACGTTTAACTACTAAGCGTATCCTAATAGAACTCATGTTTAACTACTAAGCTTATCCTAATAGAAGCTCATGTTTAACTACTAAGCGTATCCTAATAGAAGCTCATGTTTAACTACTAAGCGTATCCTAATAGAAGCTCCGTTTACTACTAGCTATCCTATAGAAGCTCATGTTTAACTACTAAGCGTATCCTAATAGAAGCCATGTTTAACTACTAAGCGTATCCTAATAGAAGCCAGTTTAACTACTAAGCGTACCTAATAAGTTTACTACTAAGCGTATCCTAATAGAAGCTCTGTTTAACTACTAAGCGATCCTAATAGAAGCTCCGTTTAACTACTAAGCGTATCCTAATAGAAGCCCAGTTTAACTACTAAGCGTATCCTAATAGAAGCTCATGTTTAACTACTAAGCGTATCCTAATAGAAGCTCATGTTTAACTACTAAGCGTATCCTAATAGAAGCTCATGTTTAACTACTAAGCGTATCCTAATAGAAGCTCATGTTTAACTACTAAGCGTATCCTAATAGAAGCTCATGTTTAACTACTAAGCGTATCCTAATAGAAGCTCATGTTTAACTACTAAGCGTATCCTAATAGAAGCTCGTGTTTAACTACTAAGCGTATCCTAATAGAAGCTCATGTTTAACTACTAAGCGTATCCTAATAGAAGCTCATGTTTAACTACTAAGCGTATCCTAATAGAAGCTCATGTTTAACTACTAAGCGTATCCTAATAGAAGCCCATGTTTAACTACTAAGCGTATCCTAATAGAAGCTCATGTTTAGCTACTAATCGTATACTAATAGAAGCTCATGTTTAACTACTAAGCGTATCCTAATAGAAGCTCGCGTTTAACTACTAAGCGTATCCTAATAGAAGCTCACGTTTAACTACTAAGCGTATCCTAATAGAAGCTCATGTTTAACTACTAAGCTTATCCTAATAGAAGCTCATGTTTAACTACTAAGCGTATCCTAATAGAAGCTCATATTTAACTACTAAGCGTATCCTAATAGAAGCTCATGTTTAACTACTAAGCGTATCCTAATAGAAGCTCATGTTTAACTACTAAGCGTATCCTAATAGAAGCTCGCGTTTAACTACTAAGCTTATCCTAATAGAAGCTCGCGTTTAACTACTAAGCGTATCCTAATAGAAGCTCATGTTTAACTACTAAGCGTATCCTAATAGAAGCTCATGTTTAACTACTAAGCGTATCCTAATAGAAGCTCACGTTTAACTACTAAGCGTATCCTAATAGAAGCTCATGTTTAACTACTAAGCGTATCCTAATAGAAGCTCATGTTTAACTACTAAGCGTATCCTAATAGAAGCCCATGTTTAACTACTAAGCGTATCCTAATAGAAGCCCATGTTTAACTACTAAGCGTATCCTAATAGAAGCCCATGTTTAACTACTAAGCGTATCCTAATAGAAGCTCGCGTTTAACTACTAAGCGTATCCTAATAGAAGCTCATGTTTACTACTAAGCGTATCCTAATAGAAGCTCATGTTTAACTACTAAGCGTATCCTAATAGAAGCTCACGTTTACTAAGTATCTAATAACCTTTACTACACTATCCTATAGAAGCATGTTTAACTACTAAGCGTATCCTAATAGAAGCCGTTTAACTACTAAGCGTATCCTAATAGAAGCCATTTTACTACTAAGCGTATCCTAATAGAAGCTCATGTTTAACTACTAAGCGTATCCTAATAGAAGCTCATGTTTAACTACTAAGCGTATCCTAATAGAAGCTCATGTTTAACTACTAAGCGTATCCTAATAGAAGCTCATGTTTAACTACTAAGCGTATCCTAATAGAAGCTCGCGTTTAACTACTAAGCGTATCCTAATAGAAGCTCACGTTTAACTACTAAGCGTATCCTAATAGAAGCTCATGTTTAACTACTAAGCGTATCCTAATAGAAGCTCACGTTTAACTACTAAGCGTATCCTAATAGAAGCTCATGTTTAACTACTAAGCGTATCCTAATAGAAGCTCGTTTAACTACTAAGCGTATCCTAATAGAAGCCCATGTTTAACTACTAAGCGTATCCTAATAGAAGCTCATGTTTAACTACTAAGCGTATCCTAATAGAAGCCCATGTTTAACTACTAAGCGTATCCTAATAGAAGCTCGCGTTTAACTACTAAGCGTATACTAATAGAAGCTCACGTTTAACTACTAAGCGTATCCTAATAGAAGCTCATGTTTAACTACTAAGCTTATCCTAATAGAAGCTCATGTTTAACTACTAAGCGTATCCTAATAGAAGCTCATGTTTAACTACTAAGCGTATCCTAATAGAAGCTCACGTTTAACTACTAAGCTTATCCTAATAGAAGCTCGCGTTTAACTACTAAGCGTATCCTAATAGAAGCTCATGTTTAACTACTAAGCGTATCCTAATAGAAGCTCATGTTTAACTACTAAGCGTATCCTAATAGAAGCTCGCGTTTAACTACTAAGCGTATCCTAATAGAAGCTCATGTTTAACTACTAAGCGTATCCTAATAGAAGCTCGCGTTTAACTACTAAGCGTATCCTAATAGAAGCCCATGTTTAACTACTAAGCGTATCCTAATAGAAGCCCATGTTTAGCTACTAAGCGTATCCTAATAGAAGCTCATGTTTAACTACTAAGCGTATCCTAATAGAAGCCCATGTTTAACTACTAAGCGTATCCTAATAGAAGCCCATGTTTAACTACTAAGCGTATCCTAATAGAAGCTCATGTTTAACTACTAAGCGTATCCTAATAGAAGCTCATGTTTAACTACTAAGCGTATCCTAATAGAAGCTCATGTTTAACTACTAAGCGTATCCTAATAGAAGCCCATGTTTAGCTACTAATCGTATACTAATAGAAGCTCATGTTTAACTACTAAGCGTATCCTAATAGAAGCTCATGTTTAACTACTAAGCGTATCCTAATAGAAGCTCGCGTTTAACTACTAAGCGTATCCTAATAGAAGCCCATGTTTAGCTACTAAGCGTATCCTAATAGAATCCCATGTTTAACTACTAAGCGTATCCTAATAGAAGCTCGCGTTTAACTACTAAGCGTATCCTAATAGAAGCTCACGTTTAACTACTAAGCGTATCCTAATAGAAGCTCATGTTTAACTACTAAGCTTATCCTAATAGAAGCTCATGTTTAACTACTAAGCGTATCCTAATAGAAGCTCATATTTAACTACTAAGCGTATCCTAATAGAAGCTCATGTTTAACTACTAAGCGTATCCTAATAGAAGCTCATGTTTAACTACTAAGCGTATCCTAATAGAAGCTCACGTTTAACTACTAAGCGTATCCTAATAGAAGCTCATGTTTAACTACTAAGCGTATCCTAATAGAAGCTCATGTTTAACTACTAAGCGTATCCTAATAGAAGCTCATGTTTAACTACTAAGCGTATCCTAATAGAAGCTCATGTTTAACTACTAA
>CM026389.1:62194627-62259847 GCA_014843695.1 Archivesica marissinica | reverse complement strand
AATAGAAGCTCATGTTTAACTACTAAGCGTATCCTAATAGAAGCTCATTTTTAACTACTAAGCGTATCCTAATATAAGCTCATGTTTAACTACTAAGCGTATCCTAATAGAAGCTCATGTTTAACTACTAAGCGTATCCTAATAGAAGCTCATGTTTAACTACTAAGCGTATCCTAATAGAAGCCCATGTTTAACTACTAAGCGTATGCTAATAGAAGCTCATGTTTAACTACTAAGCGTATCCTAATAGAAGCTCGCGTTTAACTACTAAGCTTATCCTAATAGAAGCTCATGTTTAACTACTAAGCGTATCCTAATAGAAGCTCCCATTTAACTACTAAGCGTATCCTAATAGAAGCCCATGTTTAACTACTAAGCGTATCCTAATAGAAGCTCGCGTTTAACTACTAAGCGTATCCTAATAGAAGCTCGCGTTTAACTACTAAGCGTATCCTAATAGAAGCTCATGTTTAACTACTAAGCGTATCCTAATAGAAGCTCACGTTTAACTACTAAGCGTATCCTAATAGAGGCTCATGTTTAACTACTAAGCGTATCCTAATAGAAGCTCATGCTTAGCTACTAAGCTTATCCTAATAGAAGCTAATGTTTAATTACTAAGCGTATCCTAATAGAAGCTCGCGCTTAACTACTAAGCGTATCCTAATAGAAGCTCACGTTTAACAACTAAGCGTATCCTAATAGAAGCTCATGTTTAACTACTAAGCGTATCATAATAGAAGCTCACGTTTAACTACTAAGCGTATCCTAATAGAAGCTCATGTTTAACTACTAAGCCTATCCTAATAGAAGCTCATGCTTAGCTACTAAGCTTATCCTAATAGAAGCTAATGTTTAACTACTAAGCGTATCCTAATAGAAGCTCGCGTTTAACTACTAAGCGTATCCTAATAGAAGCTCAGGTTTAACTACTAAGCGTATCCTAATAGAAGCCCATGTTTAACTACTAAGCGTATCCTAATAGAAGCCCATGTTTACCTACTAGTATACCTAATAGAAGCTCATGTTTACTACTAAGCGTATCCTAATAGAAGCTCATGTTTAACTACTAAGCGTATCCTAATAGAAGCTCACGTTTAACTACTAAGCGTATCCTAATAGAAGCTCACGTTTAACTACTAAGCGTATCCTAATAGAAGCTCGCGTTTAACTACTAAGCGTATACTAATAGAAGCTCACGTTTAACTACTAAGCGTATCCTAATAGAAGCTCATGTTTAACTACTAAGCTTATACTAATAGAAGCTCATGTTTAACTACTAAGCGTATCTTAAGAAGCTCATGTTTAACTACCAAGCGTATCCTAATAGAAGCTCATGTTTAACTACTAAGCGTATCCTAATAGAAGCTCATGTTTAACTACTAAGCGTATCCTAATAGAAGCTCGCGTTTAACTACTTAGCGTATCCTAATAGAAGCTCATGTTTAACTACTAAGCATATCCAAATAGAAGCTCATGTTTAACTACTAAGCGTATCCTAATAGAAGCTCATGCTTAGCTAATAAGCTTATCCTAATAGAAGCTAATGTTTAACTACTAAGCGTATCCTAATAGAAGCTCATGTTTAACTACTAAGCGTATCCTAATAGAAGCTCATGTTTAACTACTAAGCGTATCCTAATAGAAGCTCATGCTTAGCTACTAAGCTTATCCTAATAGAAGCTCATGTTTACTACTAAGCGTATCCTAATAGAAGCTCATGTTTAACTACTAAGCGTATCCTAATAAGCTCACGTTTAACTACTAAGCGTATCCTAATAGAAGCTCACGTTTAACTACTAAGCGTATCCTAATAGAGGCTCATGTTTAACTACTAAGCGTATCCTAATAGAAGCTCATGCTTAGCTACTAAGCTTATCCTAATAGAAGCTATTGTTTAACTACTAAGCGTATCCTAATAGAAGCTCGCGTTTAACTACTAAGCGTATCCTAATAGAAGCTCACGTTTAACTACTAAGCGTATCCTAATAGAAGCTCATGTTTAACTACTAAGCGTATCATAATAGAAGCTCACGTTTAACTACTAAGCGTATCCTAATAGAAGCTCATGTTTAACTACTAAGCGTATCCTAATAGAAGCTAATGTTTAACTACTAAGCGTATCCTAATAGAAGCTCATGTTTAACTACTAAGCGTATCATAATAGAAGCTCACGTTTAACTACTAAGCGTATCCTAATAGAAGCTCATGTTTAACTACTAAGCGTATCCTAATAGAAGCTCATGCTTAGCTACTAAGCTTATCCTAATAGAAGCTAATGTTTAACTACTAAGCGTATCCTAATAGAAGCTCGCGTTTAACTACTAAGCGTATCCTAATAGAAGCTCAGGTTTAACTACTAAGCGTATCCTAATAGAAGCCCATGTTTAACTACTAAGCGTATCCTAATAGAAGCCCATGTTTAACTACTAAGCATATCCTAATAGAAGCTCATGTTTAACTACTAAGCGTATCCTAATAGAAGCTCATGTTTAACTACTAAGCATATCCTAATAGAAGCTCATGTTTAACTACTAAGCGTATCCTAATAGAAGCTCATGTTTAACTACTAAGCGTATCCTAATAGAAGCTCATGTTTAACTACTAAGCCTATCCTAATAGAAGCCCATGTTTAACTACTAAGCGTATCCTAATAGAAGCTCATGTTTAACTACTAAGCGTATCCATATAGAAGCTCGCGTTTAACTACTAAGCGTATCCTAATAGAAGCTCATGTTTAACTACTAAGCGTATCCTAATAGAAGCCCATGTTTAACTACTAAGCGTATCCTATTAGAAGCCCATGTTTAGCTACTAAGCGTATCCTAATAGAAGCTCATGTTTAACTACTAAGCGTATCCTAATAGAAGCCCATGCTTAACTAATAAGAGTATCCTAATAGAAGCTCGCGTTTAACTACTAAGCGTATCCTAATAGAAGCTCATGTTTAACTACTAAGCGTATCCTAATAGAAGCTCGCGTTTAACTACTAAGCGTATCCTAATAGAAGCTCGCATTTAACTACTAAGCGTATCCTAATAGAAGCTCGCGTTTAACTACTAAGCATATCCTAATAGAAGCTCATGTTTAACTACTATGCGTATCCTAATAGAAGCTCGCGTTTAACTACTAAGCGTATCCTAATTGAAGCCCATGTTTAGCTACTAAGCGTATCCTAATAGAAGCTCATGTTTAGCTACTAAGCGTATCCTAATAGAAGCCCATGTTTAACTAATAAGCGTATCCTAATAGAAGCTCATGTTTAGCTACTAATCGTATACTAATAGAAGCTCATTTTTAACTCCTAAGCGTATCCTAATAAAAGCTCATGTTTAACTACTAAGCGTATCCTAATAGAAGCTCGCGTTTAACTACTAAGCGTATCCTAATAGAAGCTCATGTTTAACTACTAAGCGTATCCTAATAGAAGCTCGCGTTTAACTACTAAGCGTATCCTAATAGAAGCTCGCGTTTAACTACTAAGCGTATCCTATTGGAAGCTCGCGTTTAACTACTAAGCATATCCTAATAGAAGCTCATGTTTAACTACTAAGCGTATCCTAATAGAAGCCCATGTTTAGCTACTAAGCGTATCCTAATAGAAGCCCATGTTTAGCTACTAAGCGTATCCTAATAGAAGCCCATGTTTAGCTACTAAGCGTATCCTAATAGAATCCCATGTTTAACTACTAAGCGTATCCTAATAGAAGCTCGCGTTTAACTATTAAGCGTATCCTAATAGAAGCTCATGTTTAACTACTAAGCGTATCCTAATAGAAGCTCATATTTAACTACTAAGCGTATCCTAATAGAAGCTCATGTTTAACTACTAAGCGTATCCTAATAGAAGCTCATGTTTAACTACTAAGCGTATCCTAATAGAAGCCTATGTTTAACTACTAAGCGTATCCTAATAGAAGCTCATGTTTAACTACTAAGCGTATCCATATAGAAGCTGGCGTTTAACTACTAAGCGTATCCTAATAGAAGCTCATGTTTAACTACTAAGCGTATCCTAATAGAAGCCCATGTTTAACTACTAAGCGTATCCTAATAGAAGCCCATGTTTAGCTACTAAGCGTATCCTAATAGAAGCTCATGTTTAACTACTAAGCGTATCCTAATAGAAGCCCATGTTTAACTAATAAGAGTATCCTAATAGAAGCTCATGTTTAACTACTAATCGTATCCTAATAGAAGCCCATGTTTAACTACTAAGCGTATCCTAATAGAAGCTCATGTTTAACTCCTAAGCGTATCCTAATAGAAGCTCATGTTTAACTACTAAGCGTATCCTAATAGAAGCCCATGTTTAACTACTAATCGTATACTAATAGAAGCTCATGTTTAACTCCTAAGCGTATCCTAATCAAAGCTAATGTTTAACTACTAAGCGTATCCTAATAGAAGCTCGCGTTTAACTACTAAGCGTATCCTAATAGAAGCTCATGTTTAACTACTAAGCGTATCCTAATAGAAGCTCGCGTTTAACTACTAAGCGTATCCTAATAGAAGCTCGCATTTAACTACTAAGCGTATCCTAATAGAAGCTCGCGTTTAACTGCTAAGCATATCCTAATAGAAGCTCATGTTTAGCTACTAATCGTATACTAATAGAAGCTCATGTTTAACTCCTAAGCGTATCCTAATGAAAGCTCATGTTTAACTACTAAGCGTATCCTAATAGAAGCTCGCGTTTAACTACTAAGCGTATCCTAATAGAAGCTCATGTTTAACTACTAAGCGTATCCTAATAGAAGCTCGCGTTTAACTACTAAGCGTATCCTAATAGAAGCCCATGTTTAACTACTAAGCGTATCCTAATAAAAGCTCATGTTTAACTACTAAGCGTATCCTAATAGAAGCTCGCGCTTAACTACTAAGCGTATCCTAATAGAAGCCCATGTTTAGCTACTAAGTGTATCCTAATAGAATCCCATGTTTAACTACTAAGCGTACCCTAATAGAAGCTCGCGTTTACCTACTAAGCGTATCATAATAGAAGCTCACGTTTAACTACTAAGCGTATCCTAATAGAAGCTCATGTTTAACTACTAAGCTTATCCTAATAGAAGCTCATGTTTAACTACTAAGCGTATCCTAATAGAAGCTCATATTTAACTACTAAGCGTATCCTAATAGATGCTCAAGTTTAACTACTAAGCGTATCCTAATAGATGCTCAAGTTTAACTACTAAGCGTATCCTAATAGAAGCTCGCGTTTAGCTACTAAGCTTATCCTAATAGAAGCTCGCGTTTAACAACTAAGCTTATCCTAATAGAAGCTCGCGTTTAACTACTAAGCGTATCCTAATAGAAGCTCATGTTTAGCTACTAAGCGTATCCTAATAGAAGCTCATGTTTAACTACTAAGCGTATCATAATATAAGCTCATGTTTAACTACTAAGCGTATCCTAATAGAAGCTCATGTTTAACAACTAAGCGTATCCTAATAGAAGCTCATGTTTAACTACTAAGCGTATCCTAATAGAAGCTCGCGTTTAACTACTTAGCGTATCCTAATAGAAGCTCATGTTTAACTACTAAGCGTATCCAAATAGAAGCTCATGTTTAACTACTAAGCGTATCCTAATAGAAGCTCATGTTTAACTATTAAGCTTATCCTAATATAAGCTAATGTTTAACTACTAAGCGTATCCTAATAGAAGCTCATGTTTAACTACTAAGCTTATCCTAATAGAAGCTCATGTTTAACTACTAAGCGTATCCTAATAGAAGCTCATGTTTAACTACTAAGCGTATCCTAATAGAAGCTCACGTTTAACTACTAAGCGTATTCTAATAGAAGCTCACGTTTAACTACTAAGCGTATCCTAATAGAGGCTCATGTTTATCTACTAAGCGTATCCTAATAGAGGCTCATGCTTAGCTACTAAGCTTATCCTAATAGAAGCTCGCGTTTAACTACTAAGCGTATCCTAATAGAAGCTCATGTTTAGCTACTAAGCGTATCCTAATAGAAGCTCATGTTTAACTACTAAGCGTATCATAATATAAGCTCATGTTTAACTACTAAGCGTATCCTAATAGAAGCTCATGTTTAACTACTAAGCGTATCCAAATAGAAGCTCATGTTTAACTACTAAGCGTATCCTAATAGAAGCTCATGTTTAACTATTAAGCTTATCCTAATAGAAGCTAATGTTTAACTACTAAGCGTATCCTAATAGAAGCTCATTTTTAACTACTAAGCGTATCCTAATAGAGGCTAATGTTTAACTACTAAGCGTATCCTAATAGAGGCTCATGTTTAACTACTAAGCTTATCCTAATAGAAGCTCATGTTTAACTACTAAGCGTATCCTAATAGAAGCTCATGTTTAACTACTAAGCGTATCCTAATAGAAGCTCACGTTTAACTACTAAGCGTATCCTAATAGAAGCTCACGTTTAACTACTAAGCGTATCCTAATAGAGGCTCATGTTTAACTACTAAGCGTATCCTAATAAAAGCTCATGCTTAGTTACTAAGCTTATCCTAATAGAAGCTAATGTTTAACTACTAAGCGTATCCTAATAGAAGCTCGCGTTTAACTACTAAGCGTATCCTAATAGAAGCTCACGTTTAACAACTAAGCGTATCCTAATAGAAGCTCATGTTTATCTACTAAGCGTATCCTAATAGAAGCTCATGTTTAACTACTAAGCGTATCATAATAGAAGCTCACGTTTAAATACTAACCGTATCCTAATAGAAGCTCATGTTTAACTACTAAGCGTATCCTAATAGAAGCTCATGCTTAGCTACTAAGCTTATCCTAATAGAAGCTAATGTTTAACTACTAAGCGTATCCTAATAGAAGCTCGCGTTTAACTACTAAGCGTATCCTAATAGAAGCTCATGTTTAACTACTAAGCGTATCCTAATAGAACATCATGTTTAGCTACTAAGCGTATCCTAATAGAAGCTAATGTTTAACTACTAAGCGTATCCTAATAGACGCTCATGTTTAGCTACTAAGCGTATCCTAATAGAAGCTAATGTTTAACTACTAAGCGTATCCTAATAGAAGCTCATGTTTAACTACTAAGCGTATCATAATAGAAGCTCACGTTTAACTACTAAGCGTATCCTAATAGAAGCTCATGTTTAACTACTAAGCGTATCCTAATAGAAGCTCGCGTTTAACTACTAAGCGTATCCTAATAGAAGCTCATGTTTAACTACTAAGCGTATCCTAATAGAAGCCCATGTTTAACTACTAAGCTTATCCTAATAGAAGCTAATGTTTAACTATTAAGCGTATCCTAATAGAAGCTCGCGCTTAACTACTAAGCGTATCCTAATAGAAGCTCATGCTTAGCTACTAAGCTTATCCTAATAGAAGCTCGCGTTTGACTACTAAGCGTATCCTAATAGAAGCTCATGTTTAGCTACTAAGCGTATCCTAATAGAAGCTCATGTTTAACTACTAAGCGTATCATAATATAAGCTCATGTTTAACTACTAAGCGTATCCTAATAGAAGCTCATGTTTAACTACTAAGCGTATCCTAATAGAAGCTCATGTTTAACTACTAAGCGTATCCTAATAGAAGCTCATGTTTAACTATTAAGCGTATCCTAATAGAAGCTCATGTTTGACTACTGAGCGTATCCTAATAGAAGCTAATGTTTAACTACTAAGCGTATCCTAATAGAGGCTCATATTTAACTACTAAGCTTATCCTAATAGAAGCTCATGTTTAACTACTAAGCGTATCATAATATAAGCTCATGTTTAACTACTAAGCGTATCCTAATAGAAGCTCATGTTTAACTACTAAGCGTATCCTAATAGAAGCTCACGTTTAACTACTAAGCGTATCCTAATAGAGGCTCATGTTTACTACTAAGCGTATCCTAATAGAAGCTCATGCTTAGCTACTAAGCTTATCCTAATAAGCTAATGTTTAACTACTAAGCGTATCCTAATAGAAGCTCGCGTTTAACTACTAAGCGTATCCTAATAGAACATCATGTTTAGCTACTAAGCGTATCCTAATAGAAGCTAATGTTTAACTACTAAGCGTATCCTAATAGAAGCTCATGTTTAGCTACTAAGCGTATCCTAATAGAAGCTAATGTTTAACTACTAAGCGTATCCTAATAGAAGCTCATGTTTAACTACTAAGCGTATCATAATAGAAGCTCACTTTAACTACTAAGCGTATCCTAATAGAAGCTCATGTTTAACTACTAAGCGTATCCTAATAGAAGCTCGCGTTTAACTACTAAGCGTATCCTAATAGAAGCTCATGTTTAACTACTAAGCGTATCCTAATAGAAGCCCATGTTTAACTACTAAGCTTATCCTAATAGAAGCTAATGTTTAACTATTAAGCGTATCCTAATAGAAGCTCGCGCTTAACTACTAAGCGTATCCTAATAGACGCCCATGTTTAACTACTAAGCGTATCCTAATAGAAGCTCATGTTTAACTACTAAGCGTATCCTAATAGAAGCTCACGTTTAACTACTAAGCGTATCCTAATAGAAGCTCATGTTTTAGGTATCCTAATAGCTTAGTACCCTCGTTGCTTCATATACAGTTCACCCAACGATTATATGCAGACAGCACAGGGGTTTCTCTGCGATACATATATTTCTAGTATTATACATATCATGGTGTCCAGGACACCCTGTAGGGTTCTAGCCTATTTTAAATTTGTAAATCGGACTAAATTAAGTAGGATTAATTAAGTAGGATTAATTAAGTATACCGTTATGTAAGGTATGGTCGTGCTGGATGGGTACTTTCAATCCTAGAACGTCAGTAGTGAACACAGGCCCATTCTAATGGATCTAGAACGTCAGTAGTGAACACAGGCCCATTATAATGGATGTGTTAGACGTTCAAATGGATACGGAATAGAATCTAAATTTATTATAATATTGAGTATATTCTACACTTTGTACTTATATATAGGACAATAGATCAGGGCTCGACAAATCCACTCGTCCGCTCGTATTTACGAGTAACTTTTCGATCTGGACGAGTAGAAATTCCAAGTCGCTTGCCCAGTCGGACGAGTGAAAATTTCAGCTAAATATCCAATATAAATCATAGGAACAAAATATAATAATATCCGTTTTACTTTCTTCGGAATGATTACCAGGCGTGATAATGGGAAATCACCGAGGATATTTTAATGTGTTTACGCTGCCACAATAAACAACTCACACATTGTAGACTGGTGTTTGACTCTTGCTAAACTTGGGTACAATAGCTGCAGCCTATATTTGTTTTACGAAACCCGTCACGACCAATCACGCGTCGTCTGCGTGCCAGCATCACAGAAAACAACAATGTCTACTGACATTCGGCGATTTTTGCAGAGAGGCGGGGACGTAGACAAACGTGAATCTGATAAGGCCAAAGCTGTTACGGGTATACATTAATAGGAATTAATGTACGTGGTTATGTTGCAGAAAACGGAGAAGTTAAGACTAGTCTAGCTGAAATTGTTGATCTGGAACATGGGCATGCGCACAGGGTGAAGGGTGGCTGGTTGAAGGGACTTAATTCCGTAGGTGTCAGTAAGGAGATTATCGCGGAAAAGCTAGTCGGGATTAACACAGACGGGGCTTCTGTAAATCTAGGGAAGAAAGTGGTAGCTGTTAAGCTTTTCATTGACGACATAAACAGTGACTTAGATGATGAACATAAATGTGACAAGTATGTCTCTGTTGTTCATTGCAATGCGCATAATTTAGAACTCGCTGTATGCGATGCCAAGAAGGGGTGCGACTATCTAGCTGAGTTTGAGAAAGTTCTGAAAGGAATATTCCAGCTGTACTCATATTCCCCTAAACGTAGACGAGAACTGTATGAGAGTGCTGTGTCGCTGGATCAGGAACTGAAACACTATGGCGGTGTACAGCAGATACGATGGGTTGCTAGACAGAATCGGGCCCTGAATGCGTTACTAGACAACTATGACATCACCATGACACACCTCCAGGAAATAATATCGGCGGGTAATTCTGACGCATCCAACAAAGCTAAGAACTACATGAATGAAATGAAAACCGAACGATTCCTGACATTTCTGCATTTCATGATTGACTGGACCAATTTACTTGCAGAGGTGTCCGTACTGTTCCAGGAGAGAAAATGTCTCATATGTGAAGTTGCGAAGAGGGTAAGTGAACTCCAAGAGAAAGTCAACAACATGAAAGTTAGAAGGGTGAAAGCTCTGCGAAAATTCCTGTCTGATAGTGAAGATGGAGAGTTCAGGGGAAAACCGATGACTCACAAACACATCAAGCTACAGCACGACACATCAGGTAGAATCAAAGCAGACCTCAACGAACTTCTGACTGCTGCGGAAACATTCATCGAAGAACGATTTGTGAAGCATCTAGAAGGTGAACCACACTCATTGTTCAGCGTATTTGACTTCCATATATGGACGAACAAGGACAGCGACAAGGATGGGTTCAGGCCGTTTGGTGATGATAACATTGAAAAAACTATTCACGATGTATGCGCCGTTGCTGACTGATGCTGAAAAAGAGACGGGGCCAGAGGAGTGGCTGGACTTGAAAATGTACATTTCCAGAAACGTAAAGAGATCAGTTGTTGATGCCTATGAAAATATATTGGCGAACCAGGACGTGGAGCATCTGAAGAACATACTCCCTCTGGTACAGATAATGTTGACAATTTCCCCCCAACGACCGCAGAGTGCGAACGGGGCTTCAGTAAGATGAACCAGATCAAAACGGACACCAGAACGTCACTCAAGCAGAGCACTGTCTCCAGTCTGATGCGTATCAACCTGGATGGAATAGCTCTCAAGGACTACAACCCAACTAAAAGTATTGTGAACTGGTTGAATGCTGGGAAGGGAAGCAGGCACACAAGAGAACATGTGTGTCCAGATCCGAGGAAACGAACAATTCATAGTGATAATACTAGCCCAGATAATGAGCCAGCGGTAGCGGGAACAAGTGTTGACTGAATTGAATATCCCACTAGGTTCGAGCATGCACAACGGTTAGCTCTCGATCTGTGACTGAAGCTTACTGAATGTCTGATCAGTAAATCGTAATCCCGTGGCTAAGCTCAGACATGATGTAGCTAATTGATATGGTTGAGAGTTGGAGACTCAGTTTGAGATATGTGCAAGGCTGTATACCAATGTTGTGACCAAAACGGTTACCTTAATAATATGTCGTGTAATAATAATTGTATGATGCGTGCATTACTACTTGTATCCTCAACAGGTGAGTTGATTACAAGTCTTAATTTTGTTTCTGAATAAAAATGTGTATAAACCACACGAATATAAACCATGCTAGTGTGTGTATCTTGATCAAAATTCTAAATACATGTAGTGACATAATTGCACTTATTAATAAATTAAAGGACATTTCTGAAGATTTTTAAATTGTCCTAAAATACATGGGACGAGTGGTGGTCCAATCTGGACGAGTGGAACTGTGGCATCACTCGCCCAGTAGGACGAGTAAGAAATTAAAAATGTGTCGAGGCCTGGCAATACGGTTAATGGCATATGGACTAGTCTGTATACATACTCGTATCTTCGACTAGATATACAATACTGTTAATGGCATATGGACTAGTCTGTATACATACTCGTATCTTCGACTAGATATACAATACTGTTGATGGCTTATGTACTAGTCTATATACATACTCGTAACTTCGACTAGATCTACAATACTGTTGATGGCATATGGACTAGCCTGTATACATACTCGTAACTTTGACTAGATATACAATACGGTTGATGGCATATGGACTAGCCTGTATACATACTCGTATCTTAGACTAGATATACAATACGGTTGATGGCATATGGACTAGCCTGTATACATACTCGTATCTTAGACTAGATATACAATACGGTTGATGGCATATGGACTAGTCTATATAGATACTCGTATCTTCGACTAGATATACAATACGGTTGCTGGCATATGGACTAGTCTGTATACATACTCGTATCCTTGACTAGATATACAATACGGTTGATGGCATATGGACTAGCCTGTATACATACTCGTATCTTAGACTAGATATACAATACGGTTGATGGCATATGGACTAGTCTATATAGATACTCGTATCTTCGACTAGATATACAATACGGTTGCTGGCATATGGACTAGTCTGTATACATACTCGTATCCTTGACTAGATATACAATACGGTTGATGGCATATGGACTAGCCTGTATACATACTCGTATCTTAGACTAGATATACAATACGGTTGATGGCATATGGACTAGTCTATATAGATACTCGTATCTTCGACTAGATATACAATACGGTTGCTGGCATATGGACTAGTCTGTATACATACTCGTATCCTTGACTAGATATACAATACGGTTGATGGCATATGGACTAGCCTGTATACATACTCGTATCTTCGACTAGATATACACTACTGTTGATGGCATATGGACTATCCTGTATAGATACTTGTATCTTCGACTATATATACAATACGGTTGCTGGCATATGGACTAGTCTGTATACATACTCGTATCTTCGACTAGATATACAATACGGTTGATGGCATATGGACTAGTCTGTATACATACTCGTATCTTCGACTAGATATACAATACGGTTGATGGCATATGGACTAGTCTGTATACATACTCGTATCTTCGACTAGATATACAATACGGTTGATGGCATATGGACTAGTCTGTATACATACTCGTATCTTCGACTAGATATACAATACGGTTGATGGCATATGGACTAGTCTGTATACATACTCGTATCTTCGACTAGATATACAATACGGTTGATGGCATATGGACTAGTCTGTATACATACTCGTATCTTCGACTAGATATACAATACGGTTGATGGCATATGGACTAGTCTGTATACATACTCGTATCTTCGACTAGATATACAATACGGTTGATGGCATATGGACTAGTCTGTATACATACTCGTATCTTCGACTAGATATACAATACGGTTGATGACATATGGACTAGCCTGTATACATACTCGTATCTTCGACTAGATATACAATACGGTTGATGACATATGGACTAGTCTGTATACATACTCGTATCCTTGACTAAATATACAATACGGTTGATGGCATATGGACTAGTCTGTATACATACTCGTATCTTAGACTAGATATACAATACGGTTGATGGCATATGGCCTAGTCTGTATACATACTCGTATCTTCGACTAGATATACAATACGGTTGATGGCATATGGACTAGTCTGTATACATACTCGTATCTTCGACTAGATATACAATACCACTGGTGTCTTATTGACTAGTCTGTATGCATACTCGTATCTTCGACTAGATGTACAATACGGTTGATGGCATATGGACTAGTCTGTATACATACTCGTATCTTCGACTATATATACAATACTGTTGATGGCTTATGTACTAGTCTATATCTATACTGGTAACTTCGACTAGATATACAATACTGTTGATGGCATATGGACTAGCCTGTATACATACTCGTATCTTCGACTAGATATACAATACGGTTGCTGGCATATGGACTAGTCTGTATACATACTCGTATCTTCGACTAGATATACAATACTGTTGATGACTTATTGACTAGTCTGTATACATACTCGTATCATTGACTAGATATAAAATACTGTTGAGGACTTATTGACTAGTCTGTATACATACTTGTATCTTCGACATAATACTGTTGCTGGCATATGGTCTAGTCTGTATACATACTCGTATCTTCGACTAGATATACAATACGGTTGATGGCATATGGACTAGTCTGTATACATACTCGTATCTTCGACTAGATGTACAATAATGTTGCTGGCATATGGACTAGCCTGCATAGATACTCGTATCTTCGACTAGATATACAACACGGTTGATGGCATATGGACTAGCCTGTATAGATACTCGTATCTTCGACTAGATATACAATACGGTTGATGGCATATGGACTAGTCTATATAGATACTCGTATCTTCGACTAGATATACAATACGGTTGATGACATATGGACTAGCCTGTATACATACTCGTATCTTCGACTAGATATACAATACTCTTGATGGCATATGGACTAGCCTGTATAGACACTCGTATCTTCGACTAGATATACAATACGGTTGATGACATATGGACTAGTCTGTATACATACTCGTATCTTCGACTAGATATACAATACGGTTGATGGCATATGGACTAGTCTGTATACATACTCGTATCTTCGACTAGATATACAATACCACTGGTGTCTTATTGACTAGTCTGTATGCATACTCGTATCTTCGACTAGATGTACAATACGGTTGATGGCATATGGACTAGTCTGTATACATACTCGTATCTTCGACTATATATACAATACTGTTGATGGCTTATGTACTAGTCTATATCTATACTGGTAACTTCGACTAGATATACAATACTGTTGATGGCATATGGACTAGCCTGTATACATACTCGTATCTTCGACTAGATATACAATACGGTTGCTGGCATATGGACTAGTCTGTATACATACTCGTATCTTCGACTAGATATACAATACTGTTGATGACTTATTGACTAGTCTGTATACATACTCGTATCATTGACTAGATATACAATACTGTTGAGGACTTATTGACTAGTCTGTATACATACTTGTATCTTCGACATAATACTGTTGCTGGCATATGGACTAGTCTGTATACATACTCGTATCTTCGACTAGATATACAATACGGTTGATGGCATATGGACTAGTCTGTATACATACTCGTATCTTCGACTAGATGTACAATAATGTTGCTGGCATATGGACTAGCCTGCATAGATACTCGTATCTTCGACTAGATATACAACACGGTTGATGGCATATGGACTAGCCTGTATAGATACTCGTATCTTCGACTAGATATACAATACGGTTGATGGCATATGGACTAGTCTATATAGATACTCGTATCTTCGACTAGATATACAATACGGTTGATGACATATGGACTAGCCTGTATACATACTCGTATCTTCGACTAGATATACAATACTGTTGATGGCATATGGACTAGCCTGTATAGACACTCGTATCTTCGACTAGATATACAATACGGTTGATGACATATGGACTAGTCTGCATACATACTCGTATCTTCGACTAGATATACAATATTGTTGATGACTTATTGACTAGTCTGTATACATACTCGTATCTTCGACTAGATATACAATACGAGTAATTGCTTATGGACTAGTAAACATAGTTGAATTATGTTGCTGTTTGTTACAATGTAGTACATATAGTTGATTATGTTGCTGTTTGTTACAATGTAGAACATATAGTTGATTATGTTGCTGTTTGTTACAATGTAGTACATATAGTTGATTATGTTGCTGTTTGTTACAATGTAGTACATATAGTTGATTATGTTGCTGTTTGTTACAATGTAGTACATATAGTTGATTATGTTGCTGTTTGTTACAATGTAGAACATATAGTTGATTATGTTGCTGTTTGTTACAATGTAGTACATATAGTTTATTATGTTGCTGTTTGTTGCAATGTAGTACATATCGTTTATTATGTTGCTGTTTGTTACAATGTAGTACATATCGTTTATTATGTTGCTGTTTGTTACAATGTAGTACATATTGTTGATTATGTTGCTGTTTGTTACAATGTAGAACATATAGTTGATTATGTTGCTGTTTGATACAATGTAGTACATATAGTTGATTATGTTGCTGTTTGTTACAATGTAGTACATATAGTTGATTATGTTGCTGTTTGTTACAATGTAGTACATATAGTTGATTATGTTGCTGTTTGTTACAATGTAGAACATATAGTTGATTATGTTGCTGTTTGTTACAATGTAGTACATATCGTTTATTATGTTGCTGTTTGTTGCAATGTAGTACATATCGTTTATTATGTTGCTGTTTGTTACAATGTAGTACATATCGTTTATTATGTTGCTGTTTGTTACAATGTAGTACATATTGTTGATTATGTTGCTGTTTGTTACAATGTAGAACATATAGTTGATTATGTTGCTGTTTGATACAATGTAGTACATATAGTTGATTATGTTGCTGTTTGTTACAATGTAGTACATATAGTTGATTGTGTTGCTGTTTGTTACAATGTAGAACATATAGTTGATTATGTTGCTGTTTGTTACAATGTAGAACATATAGTTGATAATGTTGCTGTTTGTTACAATGTAGTACATATAGTTGATTATGTTGCTGTTTGTTACAATGTAGAACATATAGTTGATTATGTTGCTGTTTGTTTCAATGCAGAACATATAGTTGATTATGTTGCTGTTTGTTACAAGGTAGTACATATAGTTGATTATGTTGCTGTTTGTTACAAGGTAGTACATATAGTTGATTATGTTGCTGTTTGTTACAATGTATAACATATAGTTGATTATGTTGCTGTTTGATCTCATTGACCGTCGGTATCTGTCACATTGGCCGTCGATATGTCACATTGGTCGTCGGTATCTGTCCCATTGTACATCGGTATATATCCAATTGTTCGTCGGTATATGTCACATTGATTGTCGGTATTTGTCCAATTTATCGTCGATATATGTTCCATTGGTCATCGATATCTGTCACATTGACCGTCTGTAACTGTCCGATTGGTCTTCGGTATCTGTCACATTGGACGTCGATATCTTTCACATTGGCCGTCGATATCTGCCCCATTTGTCGTCTTTATCTGTCTCATTGGCCGTCGATATGTCACATTGACCGTTGGTATCTGTCCCATTGGTCGTCTGTATTTGTCACATTGGCCGTCGGTATCTGTCACATTGGTCGTCGGTATCTGTCCCATTTGTCGTCGGTATCAGTCCCATTGGTCTTCGGTATCTGTCACATTGACCGTCGGTATATGTCCCATTGGACGTCGGTATCTATCCCATTGGTCGTCGGTATCTGTCATATTGGCCGTCGATATGTCACATTGGCCGTCCGTATCTGCCCATTGGTCGTCTTTATCTGTCTAATTGGCCGTCGGTATATATCCCATTGGTCGTCGGTATCTGTCACATTGGTCGTCGGTATCTATCCCATTGGTCGTCGGTATCTGTCACATTGGCCGTCGATATGTCACATTGGCCGTCGGTATATGCCCATTGGTCGTCTTTATCTGTCTAATTGGCCGTCGGTATATATCCCATTGGTCGTCGGTATCTGTCACATTGGTCGTCGATATATGTCACATTGGCCGTCGGTATATATCCCATTGGTCGTCGGTATCTGTCACATTGGTCGTCGGTATCTGTCACATTGGTCGTCGGTATCTGTCACATTAGCCGTCGATATCTGTCACATTGGTCGTTGGTATCTGTCTCATTGGCCGTCGATATATGTCCCATTTGTCGTCGGTATCTGTCCCATTGGCATTCGGTATATGTCCATTGGTCATTGGTATCTCTCCCATTGGCCCTCTGTATTTGTCACATTTGTTGTCGGTATATGTCCCATTGGTCGTCGGTATTTGTCCAATTGGCAGTCGGTATCTGTTCCATTGGTCTTCAGCATCTCTCCCGTTGGCCGTCGGTATCTGTACCATTGGCCGTCTGTATCTGTCGCATTGGCCGTCGGTATCTAGCCCGTTTGTCGTCGGTATCTGACCCATTGGACGTCGGTATCTGGCCCGTTTGTCGTCGGTATCTGACCCATTGGCTGTCGCTATCTGGCCCATTGGTCGTCGGTATCTGACCCATTGGCCGTCGGTATCTGGCCCGTGTGTCGTCTGTATCTGACCCATTGGTCGTCGGTATCTGACCCATTGGTCGTCGGTATCTGACCCATTGGCCGTCGGTATCTGGCCCGTTTGTCGTCGGTATCTGACCCATTGGTCGTCGGTATCTGACCCATTGGCCGTCGGTATCTGGCCCATTGGTCGTCGGTATCTGACCCATTGGCCGTCGGTATCTGGCCCGTTTGTCGTCGGTATCTGACCCATTGGTCGTCGGTATCTGGCCCATTGGTCGTCGGTATCTGACCCATTGGCCGTCGGTATCTGGCCCATTGGTCGTCGGTATCTGACCCATTGGTCGTCGGTATCTGACCCATTGGTCGTCGGTATCTGACCCATTGGTCGTCGGTATCTGGTCCATTGGTCGTCGGTATCTGGCCCATTGGTCGTCGGTATCTGGCCCATTTGCCGACAGATGTAACCGGGTTGATATTGTTGAATTACAATCTAAGTTGACTATTAATAGTTAACGCAATCAGTAACTTGTAACAAAACCCATCCCACCCACACCCCACCACACACCCCAAACAGAAACAGAATCCAAAATTGAAATGTAATAATTTAATTAAGAGATCAATTTTTTAAATATTTATTTAAGTTTTATGTTTTCCTTAATTCCATTGCATCCAACATAAATAATTTATCATCTACGCTCATGGTTACACCCAAGCGTAAACCACAAAGTACATATATGTTTGTTTCAAGAAACAACTAAAAGACTTGGTGTAGGTGTGGCATCAACAATGGCAACCTCATATCGACAGAAAAAGTTTTGGCCTTGAATCTAAGCAAAGGTGTATATCTATGTAAATGTATTTACAAATACAATCTAACTTGTCACATGGCCATCTGCCAGAAGGATCAAAGGTCATCCCATACGTATGCCACAGCTAGTAGAACGCACTGCTCGTCACTGGTGGTTCGGGGGCAAGTTTAATAACACAAAGCACAATCGTAATTATCATCAATGTTGTTATTTTGTGTGTTTTTTCCTTACATTATGTAAATATTGTATATTAACTGTGCCAATAATATTGGCTTACATGTATGATATATAATGTTACTATATATGTGTACTAGTATAATGGCAACCATTATTTATGCCCACACTTCTGTAGTCTCCGTATTAAATGCCCAACTGAAGAGTGACTGATCTCCTAATTACGTCAGACTCGCTTACGTATTTGTCTTTTGCGTTATCTGACTTCCAGCGGCCGTGCTTCTTAAACAGTGTATCAATAACGCCGGAGTTAGCCGCGCTAGTCGCTCCACCTGAACGAAATGAATGCAATCCGTATTTCTTGCTATCTAAACCGATAGCTGCAATATTTTTTAACAATATTTCTCTTGCTCTGGTATAAGACATGTGTTTACCAGTGCATAACTTGTGTTCACCCGATATCTTGTTAAATTTAATGTTCCTAAATATATATTCATTAGAATGTTCTGGTATAGCTGCGAGCTTCGTGTATTTTTCCTAAAATAACTATTGGACAAGTTTCTTTCCCTGTTCTGGCTATTACTACTTGTCACCAAGTTGAGAGACGGGCCTCTTTTTATCAATGTTTGTATGCTAAGATATAGCATCATCTTTTGTAAATTTCGTGTTTATGCCGAAATTGCTAGAGTTTTCTTTTAAACCTTAGGGTATTGTTTTCTGCACTAGAAAACATAAACACACATGTACAGTTTATCAAATTCGGGTCAGAAATGACATATATATATTATATACGAGTGCAAGCCATCCTAGACTTAGCATACATTGCATACACATTTCATATATGATGTATAACAATTTATTTCTTCAGGTCCAAATCTATAATTTTATAGCCAGAACTTTACTAGAGAATCTTCTAGAATTAAACGAGCTTACATCTACTTTCTTTGTCAAGAATATATTCTGCCCGACTCCGAATTCTAATACATCTATAATGTAACTTTTCTTTGTAAACTGCTTATCGAATAGTAATGGCAAAAATGGTGAACTAGACCATTTTGGTACAATCAAAGTCCCGTGACCTCCACATGCTAGCAAGTGCAAAACTGTTTTGTTTACCAGCCTGATTATACACGCCAATTATAAGCTGACCCCCAGTCTTGTGTAAAGCAATCTACACCTTCAGTCTCAAAATCGTAGAACTTTGAATTATATCTCGTGACTTTACGATTGCTTGCAGTTGCAAATCTATCTATTTCGTGCGGCCCCCATAGAGTATCCATGAAATGGAAAAACTCGTCCGAAACTTCCCAATTATCTGTATCTCTAATGTTACTGATGTTGTCTGCGATATAATTGTGTTCTCTAGATACCCACTGAATCTCAAGATCTATCTTATAAATAAGGCTTATTTTGAAAATGGCCAATGCTTCGTTATGCAATTCAGACATTTTACTGCATAAAATGATATGTATACAATTATGAGAATCTGATAGCCATTTCACAGACCTATTTGCTAGAACACTGCCAACTGCATTGAGCGCTAAACGCACTGCTTTAATCTCTCTAAAAGTTGAACTTTTAGTACTATCTGTATGGGACTCTCTGAACACATTAATTGGTGTGTTTACCACATATGCCCCTGCTGCCACATTGCTAGCGTCTGAATAAACCAATGTCTTTACTGGACTATAGACTAAAATATCTCTATGATTCAGTCTACTAATGTTATCCAGCCAAAACTGTATTTCCGACACACACAGATTTGGTAGATTTATCTTATATATGCAATCCCATGATCTGCGAGCTTCAATTTCGGAGTAAAGAAACCTAGTCATTAGCCTAGCAATGTTGCCTATGACTGGCATCATAGAGACAATTGTGCCAGTACAAACTGCTATCCGTCTAGCTGAAACAAAAGGTAGATTATCTAGGACAGATTCGAGTGCAACTTTTAGTTCCGCGATTCTCCTATGTGGAATGTCTATGCAATACCCCAAGCTGTTCCAAATAAAACCAGTCCATTCTAATGACTGGACTGGGATCCATATAGATTTGTCGACGTTAATGACAAATCCGGCCGACTTCAAACAATCTTTTACAATTTTTGAATCGTCACAAGTCGATTTGTAATCGACATTTGTGCCCCAGCCGTCGTCGACAAAATATAACAAGTTTGATGTCGTTAAATCTAATATACTTCAGTATTTCACGTAATATTTTTGTAAATACAAAGGCGGTTGAACTCAATCCAAATGGGAGAACCGTGAAGCAATAGTATTTCCCTTTATACTGAATCCAAGAAAGGTTTGATGTCTAGCAAAAATGTCAATATGATAATATCCTTTGGACATGTCAAGGTATGAATCTTTTTTAAAAAATTCCAAAGCAATTTTCCAATCTTCAAAGGAAATTCTTTCTTTCCAGATATGTTTGTTGACTAGTCTCAAATCCAAAATTAGTCGTTTCTTTCCCTGTGAATTGATAGAAACACTAAGTGGACTAACGACATGTGGAACGAACGGAGTTTCTACAATATATTGACATTTTATCATATCCGATATTGACTGTTCCACAAATTTAAGATTATCTAGTGCCGATTTGTTATTTTTGGAAAACAATTTATCTGGAGTAGTAATAAAGGGTAGCTTGTAACCGTCACGTAAAATATTCAATATTTCACTATTAGTGCCTATGCTCTCCCAAATTGCAATACGCTGCTATAATTTTCCCTTTACATTAGTGTTGTATGTCCCCGTATTGAGCATGAAATTTATTTTCGTGAGTCTCAAAATAGTCATAATATTCAGACAATCTCAAATAATACTTCATTTATTTGCTGTTCCTTCTGTACCAAGCGACAATCCCGCCCCTGCTCGTTTCCACGTGGGATGCCCTTGAAGATTTGGCAGTCAATTCTGAAGTGCCCTGCCCTACAGAAACTGAAGCACACGTCATTCGGTCCCGCTTGCCTTTCCCCCCGAAAAGGACTGTTCCCATAAGGGCCGAATCTTGTTTGGTGTGCTGACCCCGTATAGGAATCCCGCCGGATAGAATGGCACCACCTCTCTGTAGTTGCTCCCTCCGTAGCTGTAGAGTCCTGCTGGAACTGCCATCGCCCCTTCGTAGCCACCCGGACGCATGCAATGAGAAGTAACATTTGCCACATTGCAATTGTGTTTAGGAGTGTTCTTAAGTTTTTTAATAGCACGAGACTCTGCCTGCTTTAATTTACGTTCGTGGTCGCTGTCGCGACTCAGTGCCGGAGTCTCGTATTCACCGACAGTCGCCCAACCCCCGGGGGAATTGTCCGCTATGCGAATTAACTTGTTTTGTACTGAACTTTTTTCCCAATATCAAGTGCTAACTTGTTAGCTTGTATTGGCTCAGAGTTATACGCAACTATACTTTCCGCCAGTCTTATTATTTCCAAGTTATGCTCAAACTGCTTAGTGTGTGAAACACTCTTTAATTTGAAATTTTTCTTCCGGTTTACTATTACTGTTAGCTGCTATGTGCTTTTGATATCGCCTAGCTGAGTATCAAAGTATGTCCTAAATAGACTAAATGCATCGAAAACTTCGTTTTCCCCCCGAGGGCTTACATTGCGACAAAAGTTCTGTTCTCGCTGTGTTTGCCTTCCCACTACGCTTCCTCTCAACTGTCTCGTGTTGTAAGTAGTGCTGTCCGAATCACTTTCCGGCATAATCTGGATCCTATTGTTTAATCTACTGTGAATTAAAATAGGTATAGGTTATTACATGGGGCAAGTGTGCCTTAAGGCGATATTGGCACACTAGGTGAGTTATTTGCCCGAGGGCTTCAGCCCGAGGGCAAATTCGAACCTAGTGTGCCAATATCGCCTTAAGGCACACTTGCCCCATGTAATGACTTATTTATTGCATATGTTGAGCATATGTGTGTAAATTCACAAATTGTGAACAAAACAATCAAAATAATTTATAACTCACCATCAATCTATTTTCTACATTCAAATCTACAATAAACAGTAACTAAGTCTATTACATGTACATGAAGTATTGTATAACAGTTAATATTAAACATATCAGTCTCTACGAATGCATGTGTATCATTTTCATTCTCAATCAGACCATCTAAAGTAAGCAAACGGTCAGATAATGATCTTAGCGTACTATCGCCAGCCGCCATGATGTTTCCGTTACCGTTGTCAATTACGTCAACGTAGACGCGTGCGGACAATCTGCCGTTGCTGTACGGCAGGTGCGAGTTGACCGGAAGTAGCCTCAATATCGATTTTTGGCACACTTGCACCGTGCCAATATCGGATATTGGCACACTTGGTCGATTTTAAGAATTTCACAACCGATATTGCCGCAACTTGCATGTAAATGTGTTACTATATATAGTAACATATGCAATACTATGTCTTATCGTCGTCTTGTTGAGCCTTCGAATGAAATATCATGCGATATTTCCCACTCAGAAACCACGTTACACAATGCTCTATTGCACAATAGAGCACGTTTATACAGGTAAACTGTAAAACCTTGTACCCGATAATAAATACATTTATTTAACATCACTACAGGTTGCCCATTTTAGCGACGGGCAGTTTACGTAACAACACTTTTCCTGGGCAGGCTCCAGTTGTTAAACAGTACTTGGTACTTGGCGCATCAACCTCCCTAACGAAGTGCCAACATATAAACAGTACTTGGCGCATCAACCTCCCTAACGAAGTGCCAACATATAAACAGTACTTGGCGCATCAACCTCCCTAACGAAGTGCCAACATATAAACAGTACTTGGGCATCAACCTCCCTAACGAAGTGCCAACATATAAACAGTACTTGGCGCATCAACCTCCCTAACGAAGTGCCAACATATAAACAGTACTTGGCGCATCAACCTCCCTAACGAAGTGCCAACATATAAACAGTACTTGGTGCATCAACCTCCCTAACGAAGTGCCAACATATAAACAGTACTTGGCGCATCAACCTCCCTAACGAAGTGCCAACATATAAACAGTACTTGGCGCATCAACCTCCCTAACGAAGTGCCAACATATAAACAGTACTTGGCGCATCAACCTCCCTAACGAAGTGCCAACATATAAACAGTACTTGGCACATCAACCTCCCTAACGAAGTGCCAACATATAAACAGTACTTGGCGCATCAACCTCCCTAACGAAGTGCCAACATATAAAAAGACACGGTGTGAGCGGTGCTCGAACCCGTGACAATCAATGATAATAGCGACCTCAACCATTCGACCACGGACGCAGAACTATAAGTCAGGCTAGCCGAACATGGCTTTATGTAAGTGATTTTCATTGGACGATTTGCACGTCGTTATATTGAAAAATCTTTGCTTGACTTTGAAATGCATAATCCGTAATACAAGCATTGATTAATTTATTAGACATTTATTAAGTCAGTCAGTCAATAAGTCAGTCAGCCAGTCAGCAAGTCAGCAAGTCAGTCTGTTATGTTATATGTTATATTTCGGGTTTTACGCCTGCATCAGCACCATTTTGGGTTATATCGCCGGCGGGCAGTTTACCAACACCTTTCCTGGGTAGGCTCCAGCGGTTAACCAGTACTTGGGTGCACCAACCTCCGTAAGAAACTGCCAACTTGTTCATATAAATGAGACAAAGCCTGAGCGGCCAGTCAGTCTGTAAGTCAGTAGGTCAGTTATTAGACATTTATTCAGTCAGTCACTAAGTAAGTCAATAAGTAAGTCAGTATGTAAGTCAGTAGGTCAGTTATTAGACATTTATTCAGTCAGTCACTAAGTAAGTCAATAAGTCAGTAAGTAAGTCAATAAGTAAGTCTGTAAGTCAGTAAGTCAGTTCGTAAGTCAGTAAGTCAGTAAGTCAGTAGGTCAGTTATTAGACATTTATTCAGTCAGTCACTAAGTAAGTCAATAAGTCAGTAAGTAAGTCAGTAAGTAAGTCTGTAAGTCAGTAAGTCAGTCAATAAGTCAGTAAGTCAGTTATTAGACATGTATTCAGTCAGTCACTAAGTAAGTCAGTAAGTCTGTCTGTAAGTCAGTAAGTCAGTCAATAAGTCAGTAAGTAAGTCAGTAAGTCTGTCTGTAAGTCAGTAAGTCAGTCAATAAGTCAGTAAGTCAGTTATTAGACATGTATTCAGTCAGTCACTAAGTAAGTCAGTAAGTCTGTCTGTAAGTCAGTAAGTCAGTTATTAGACATTTATTCAGTCAGTCACTAAGTAAGTCAGTAAGTCAGTAAGTAAGTAAGTCAGTCAATCAGTCAGTAAGTCAGCAGTCAGTCAGTAAGTCAGTCAGTAAGTCAGTTATTAGATATTTATTCAGTCAGTCACTAAGTAAGTCAGTAAGTCAGTAAGTAAGTCAGTAAGTCAGTCAGTAAGTCAGTAGGTCAGTTATTAGACATTTATTCAGTCAGTCAATAAGTACGTCAGTAAGTCAGTAAGTAAGTCAGTAAATCAGTAAGTAAGTAAGTCAGTAAGTCAGTACGTAAGTCAATAAGTCAGTCAGTAAGTCAGTAGGTCAGTTATTAGACATTTATTCAGTCAGTCACTAAGTAAGTCAGTAAGTCAGTCAGTAAGTCAGTAAGTAAGTCAGTCAGTAAGTCAGTCAGTTATTAGACATGTATTCAGTCAGTTACTAAGTAAGTCAGTAAGTCAGTAAGTAAGTCAGTCAGTCAGTCAGTAAGTCAGTCAGTAAGTCAGCAGTCAGTAAGTCAGTAAGTCAGTAAGTCAGTCAGTCAGTTATTAAATATTTATTCAGTCAGTCACTAAGTAAGTCAGTAAGTCAGTAAGTAAGTCAGTCAGTAAGTCAGTAGGTCAGTTATTAGACAGTGTAAGTCAGTAAGTAAGTCAGTAAGTCAGTCAGTAAGTCAGTCAGTAAGTCAGTCAGTCAGTCAGTCAGTCAGTCAGTCAGTCAGTCAGTCAGTCAGTCAGTCAGTCAGTCAGTCAGTCAGTCAGTCAGTCAGTCAGTCAGTCAGTCAGTCAGTCAGTCAGTCAGTCAGTCAGTCAGTCAGTCAGTAAGTCAGTCAGTAAGTCAATCAGTCACTAAGTCAGTCCGTTAGTCAGTGAGTCAGTCAGTAAGTCAGTCAGTAATTAACAAACGTCGTATACGCGGTTTGTTGACACAACAAAATAATGTAAACATCCATGTGTACGTAATACAACTTGAGTATCTTGAATAACACGATTTATGGTACAGATTTACTGTTATATCTCATATTTGTGCCTATGTATTTGTAGACGTATCTCTGAGCGACATTATCTCGCGTTTAGTATTATGATGACAAACAAACGTCATTTCATGAGCATGGATGACCGTTATATGAATTCATACTTTCAATCCACAAACACATTGTTTATTGATTCAATGTTATGTGTTCGGAAGAATTTGTAGTAGCAATGTTACTATTTATATGTGAGGAAATGCATGTTATTTGCTTTTTGCGATGTAATGTCGCTATAAGCAAAAGTGGATTTGATGAATGTTGTTTTACGGACGAACATCTGGGCTTAACCAATGACTAAGATATAGTTTCCCTCTGTCTGAATGTTTGTCTGCGCCACTTCTGTCGCCAATTGAAAAACACTAGAGCCAATTTGAAAACCTTGGAGCCAACTAAGAGTCATATAGTTCACAAATAAATATTTGAAGCCATGTATTTGACAAAACATGTGCAAAACAAAAAAATAAATAAAAGTTGCGCCAACTATTTTCGCCAATTCACAAAATGTAGCGACAATATTTGTTTTTTTGTCGCAATTGGCGCCATTGGCGACCGACAGCGATAATGTGCTACAATATAGTCCCTGTTTAATTCAGAGACAAATGTTCGTATTTCGTATTGGCGCCTCATTTTGATTGTTTATAATAGTTTGCTTAGTGCATATCCAACTATATGTTCCATCGATAGTACATCGGTAACCAAGGCAACTAACCTATACTATCATTAAGTTTTACAAGAAATGTAGTTTGCCTCATCAATCTAGGCTATCACTGTGGGTAGCATAGTATCCAATTAATACTCAGCAAGCACTGCACATCGAACCAGGGCCAACGTGTCCAAATGCCAAATAACATTGCATGTGTGTGTAATGTTCGGCGAAAGTGTTGCCATAGTAATAACGCCAGTAATAATTATACGAGAGGCTGTCTGCAACCCAAAACATAATATGTGTGTGTAATGTTCGGCGAAAGTGATGCCACAGTAATAACGCCAGTAATATACAAGAGGCCGTCTGCAACCCAAAATATAATATGCATTTCCTTTCTAACCATCTAGAGCAAACGGCTTACAGAAATTATATTGATTGGATCATTTGGTGAAATCGTGAATGGAGATGAAAAGCATATCCACTGAAGCACTCAGACTAAACGAAGCATTGCATAAACAACTTAATTCATTCAGAAACATGGTCTGCTTCGTATAGAGAGGTATGCCCTTGAATGTTAAGTCGAATCTGTTCTGATAAACAGACACGAAAAGAAAGACATGTTTCCGCGCTTCATTAATTACTGGTATATTTATATAATACATTCTAAGGCCAGTTGGATGTGAACATAGCAACTTTTTATCTGTTAAGAATAATTTATTTATTAAGGTCATCGATCGTTTTGGATTGATATATCGGTAGATATCAGGTTTTATTTGTAAACTGTTCGTGAATTAAAATCTGTATGTTCCAGCTAAGATATCATGTCAATATGCGTGTGCTTAAAATATTTATTTATACAAATTTATTTTAGACTCGATTGCAGTTCTAACAACATTGGATTAATCGTTCTATATACATACGACACGAAGGAGAGAAAGAAGGGGCAATGTGGAATTTACGCGCATTGCCTAAGGGCACAATCGTAACTGCTACAGCTGGGCGAAACTCTCACATACGCAGCTAATGGGCTACCACAGCGCTATCACGACTTCAACGATTCAATTAATCCATGTTACACTGAGCAATTCACATGGGCTGGTCCATGATATTTTTAGACCAATAAATATAACAGATTATTACATTTGGATTAAATTGAGTAACTACTGACAATACTAGTACATGAGCATTGGAATTCAACATGGAAACAATGTAGAAAGCTGAATTGTTCACCAATTATGCCTGGAACCTTCCTGTGTATATATGCAATAAGATTATGTGCCGATTTTCGTGAGCTAGCTTGAAAATCCAAGATGGCGCCCACAATGTGAAAATATTAAGATTTTACAAAATTATCATAAAATAAATTAAGTTACATTGACCACACATATGAAGTTACATATATACATTGACTACACATATGAAGTTACATATATACATTGACTACACATATGAAGTTACATATATACATTGACTACACATATTAAGTTACATATATACATTGACTACACATATGAAGTTACATATATACATTGACTACACATATGAAGTTACATATATACATTGACTACACATATTAAGTTACATATATACATTGACTACACATATGAAGTTACATATATACATTGACTACACATATGAAGTTACATATATACATTGACTACACATATGAAGTTACATATATACATTGACTACACATATGAAGTTACATATATACATACACAAAAAACTATATACATTGACCACACATATTAAGTTACATGCATACAGTGACTACACATATGAAGTTACATATATACATTGACTACACATATTAAGTTACATATATACATTGACTACACATATGAAGTTACATATACATGACTACACATATTAAGTTACATATATACATTGACTACACATATGAAGTTACATATATACATTGACTACACATATGAAGTTACATATATACATTGACTACACATATGAAGTTACATAATTATATACATTGACTACACATATCAAGTTACATATATGCATTGACTACACATATGAAGATACATATATACATTGACTACACATCTGAAGTTACGTATATACATTGACTACATATATGAAGTTACGTATATACATTGACTACACATATGAAGTTACATATATACATTGACTACACATATGAAGTTACATATATACATTGACTACATATATGACGTTACATATATACATTGACTACACATATGCAGTTACATATATACATTGACTACACATATGAAGTTACATATATACATTGACTACACATATGAAGTTACATGCATACATTGACTACACATATGAAGTTACATATATACATTGACTACATATATGACGTTACATATATACATTGACTACACATATGCAGTTACATATATACATTGATTACACATATGAAGTTACATATATACATTGACTACACATATGAAGTTACATGCATACATTGACTACACATATGAAGTTGCATGTATGCATTGACTACACATATGAAGTTACATGCATACATTGACTACACATATGAAGTTGCATGCATACATTGACTGCACATATGAAGTTGCTTATATACATTGAATACACATATGAAGTTACATATATACATTGACTACACATATGAAGTTACATATATACATTGACTACATATATGAAGCTACATGCATATATTGACTACACATATTACGTTACATGTATACATTGACTACATATATGAAGTTACATAATTATATACATTGACTACACATATCAAGTTACATATATGCATTGACTACACATATGAAGATACATATATACATTCACTACACATCTGAAGTTACGTATATACATTGACTACATATATGAAGTTACGTATATACATTGACTACACATATGAAGTTACATATATACATTGACTACACATATGAAGTTACATATATACATTGACTACATATATGACGTTACATATATACATTGACTACACATATGAAGTTACATATATACATTGACTACACATATGAAGTTACATATATACATTGACTACACATATGAAGTTACATGCATACATTGACTACATATATGAAGTTGCTTATATACATTGGCTGCACATATGAAGTTACATGCATACATTGACTACACATATGAAGTTACATGCATACATTGACTACACATATGACGTTACATATATACATTGACTACACATATGAAGTAACATGCATACATTGACTACACATATGAAGTTACATGTATACATTGACTACACATATGAAGTTACATGCATACATTGGCTGCACATATGAAGTTACATGCATACATTGACTACACATATGAAGTTACATGCATACATTGACTACACATATGAAGTTACATATATACAGTGACTACACATATGAAGTTACATGCATACATTGGCTACACATATGAAGTTACATATATACATTGACTACATATATGAAGTTACATGCATACATTGACTACACATATGAAGTTACATGCATACATTGACTACACACATGAAGTTACATGCATACATTGACTACATATATGAAGTTACATGCATACATTGACTGCACATATGAAGTTACATATATACATTTACTGCACATATGAAGTTAGATGTATACATTTACTACACATATGAAGTTGCATATATACATTGACGACACATATGAAATTAAATACATACATTGACTACACATATGAAGTTACATGTATACATTGACTGCACATATGAAGTTACATGTATACATTGACTGCACATATGAAGTTACATGTATACATTGACTGCACATATGAAGTTGCATATATACATTGACGACACATATGACATTAAATACATTCATTGACTACACATATGCAGTTACATATATACATTGACTACACATATGAAGTTAACAAACCTGCCTCTAGCAAGGCTGCGTACTAGACCCCACACTGTTCGGCAACTTCTTTGCCATGCTGTTCAGGCACGCTTTCAAGAGAGCTACAGAAGGAGTCTACCTACACTCCAGATCTGACGGCAAGCTCTTTAACATCACCTGTCTAAAAAGCAAAATCCAAGACAAGAGAAGTCCTCATCAGAGACATGCTATTTGCCGACAACGCTGCACTTGCTGCCCATACTATAGAAAAGCTCCAGTCACTGATGGACCGTTTCTCTGCAGCCTGCGACCTCTTCAGCCTAACCATCAGTTTGAAGAACACCCAAGTCATTTCCCAAGGAACTGCCAACCCACCCGCCATTGTCATAGGAGAATATCAGCTTGAGGTCGTCAGCCAATTTACATACCTGGGTTCCACAGCCCACGAACAACCTCTCGCTCGATGTGGAGCTGGACAAACGTATTGGCAAAGCAGCCTCCACCCTCTCCAGGCTCAGCAAGAAGATGTGGGAAAACAGACAGCTGACAACCAACACAAAGATAGTGGTGTACGAGGCTTGCGTCGTCAGCACACTCCTCTATGGAAGCGAGTCATGGACAACATACGCCACTCAAGAGCGAAAACTGCATGTGTTCCATCTCCGCTGTCTGCGACGCATTCTAGGCATATCCTGGCAGGACAAGGTCACCAACAACGAGGTCCTCAGCAGAGCCGGCATCCCATCTATGTACATATTACTCCGCCAACGCCGATTACGCGGGTTCGGACACGTACACCGGATGGACGACGGTCGCATTCCAAAAGATCTGCTGTATGGTGAACTTGCCGCAGGGCACAGATACAAAGGTCGACCCCAACTTCACTTCAAGGATGTCTGCAAACGAGATATGAAATCGCTGGGGATGGACACCACCAACTGGGAATCCCTCGCAGCAAACAGAATAGCGTGGAGCCAACAGCTGTCAACGGGCTTAAAGAGGGGGAGAACTCGCTCTGAAAGCAGCCTCTGACGACAAACACAGGAAGAGGAACGCCAAACAGTGTGAGCTGCCATCAACTGCATCGCCTTCCAGTGACTATGTCTTCACGTGCGAAGGCTGCAACCGCCACTGCAGGTCACGCATCGGGCGTACAGCCACAGCAGACGGTGCTCATCTTTAGACTCAACGGGCGTAAATTCCATAGCCTGACAAGACTGACGGATGCCGAAGTTACACATATGAAGTTGCATGTATACATTGACTACACATATGAAGTTGCATGTATACGTTGACTACACATATGAAGTTGCATGTATACATTGACTACACATATGAAGTTACATATATACATTGACTACACATATGAAGCAACATGCATACATTGACTACACATATGAAGTTACATGTATACATTGACTACACATATGAAGTTACATGCATACATTGACTACACATATGAAGTTACATGCATACATTGACTACACATATGAAGTTACATATATACATTGACTACACATATGAAGTTACATACATACATGGACTGCACATATGAAGTTATATATATGCATTGACTACACATATGAAGTTACATGCATACATTGACTACACATATGAAGTTACATATATACATTGACTGCACATATGAAGTTACATGTATACATTGACTACACATATTAAGCTACATGTATGCATTGACTACACATATTAAGTTACATATATACATTGACTACACATATTATGTTACATGTATACATTGACTACACATATTAAGTTACATATATACATTGACTACACATATGAAGTTGCATGTATACATTGACTACACATATGAAGTTGCATGTATACATTGACTACACATATGAAGTTGCATGTATACATTGACTACACATATGAAGTTACATGTATACATTGACTACACATATGAAGTTGCATATATACATTGACTACATTTATGAAGTTGCATATATACATTGACTACATATATGAAGGTGCATGTATACATTGACTACACATATGAAGTTGCATGTATACATTGACTACATATATGAAGCTGCATGTATACATTGACTACACATATGAAGTTGCATGTATACATTGATGACACATATGAAATTAAATACATACATTGACTACACATATGAAGTTGCATGTATACATTGACTACACATATGAAGCTGCATGTATACATTGACTACATATATGAAGTTGCATGTATACATTGACTACACATATGAAGCTGCATGTATACATTGACTACACATATGAAGTTGCATATATACATTGACTACACATATGAAGTTGCATGTATACATTAGTTTATACAAATTTATTTTAGCTCGATTGCGAAACAAGTTCTTTCAACTTATATAAATCGCTCTCGAGACCTCATTCCTGATGGAATCCATCGCCACGAGGGAGAGAAGAGGCAACGTGGAATTTAAATGCCTTGCCTAAGGACACAATCGTAACGGCTCCAGCGGGGCTCGAACTCCGGACGTATACATTGACTACATATATGAAGCTGCATGTATACATTGACTACACATATGAAGTTGCATATATACATTGACTACACATATGAAGTTGCATGTATACATTGACTACACATATAAAGTTGCATGTATACATTGACTACACATATGAAGTTGCATATATACATTGACTACACATATGAAGTTGCATATATACATTGACTACAAATATGAAGTTGCATGTATACATTGACTACAAATATGAAGTTGCATGTATACATTGACTACACATATGAAGTTGCATGTATACATTGACAATACACATATGAAGTTGCATGTATACATTGACTACACATATGAAGTTGCATGTATACATTGACTACACATATAAAGTTGCATGTATACATTGACAATACACATATGAAGTTGCATGTATACATTGACTACACATATGAAGTTGCATGTATACATTGACTACATATATGAAGTTGTATGTATACATTGACTACACATATGAAGTTGCATGTATACATTGACTACACATATGAAGTTGCATGTATACATTGACTACACATATGAAGTTGCATGTATACATTGACTACACATATGAAGTTGCATGTATACATTGACTACACATATGAAGTTGCATGTATACATTGACAATACACATATGAAGTTGCATGTATACGTTGACTACACATATGAAGTTGCATGTATACATTGACTACATATATGAAGTTGCATGTATACATTGACTACACATATGAAGTTACATGTATACATTGACTACACATATGAAGTTGCATGTATACATTGACTACACATATGAAGTTGCATGTATACATTGACTACACATATGAAGTTGCATGTATACATTGACTACACATATGAAGTTGCATGTATACATTGACAATACACATATGAAGTTGTATGTATACATTGACTACACATATGAAGTTGCATGTATACATTGACTACATATATGAAGTTGCATGTATACATTGACTACACATATGAAGTTGCATGTATACATTGACTACACATATGAAGTTGCATGTATACATTGACTACACATATGAAGTTAACAAACCTGCCTCAAGCAAGGCTGCGTACTAGACCCCACACTGTTCGGCAACTTCTTTGCCATGCTGTTCAGGCACGCTTTCAAGAGAGCTACAGAAGGAGTCTACCTACACTCCAGATCTGACGGCAAGCTCTTTAACATCACCTGTCTAAAATGCAAAATCCAAGACAAGAGAAGTCCTCATCAGAGACATGCTATTTGCCGACAACGCTGCACTTGCTGCCCATACTATAGAAAAGCTCCAGTCACTGATGGACCGTTTCTCTGCAGCCTGCGACCTCTTCAGCCTAACCATCAGTTTGAAGAACACCCAAGTTATTTCCCAAGGAACTGCCAACCCACCCGCCATTGTCATAGGAGAATATCAGCTTGAGGTCGTCAGCCAATTTACATACCTGGGTTCCACAGCCCACGAACAACCTCTCGCTCGATGTGGAGATGGACAAACGTATTGGCAAAGCAGCCTCCACCCTCTCCAGGCTCAGCAAGAAGATGTGGGAAAACAGACAGCTGACAACCAACACAAAGATAGTGGTGTACGAGGCTTGCGTCGTCAGCACACTCCTCTATGGAAGCGAGTCATGGACAACATACGCCACTCAAGAGCGAAATCTGAAGTGTTCCATCTCCGCTGTCTGCGACGCATTCTAGGCATATCCTGGCAGGACAAGGTCACCAACAACGAGGTCCTCAGCAGAGCCGGCATCCCATCTATGTACATATTACTCCGCCAACGCCGATTACGCGGGTTCGGACACGTACACCGGATGGACGACGGTCGCATTCCAAAAGATCTGCTGTATGGTGAACTTGCCGCAGGGCACAGATACAAAGGTCGACCCCAACTTCACTTCAAGGATGTCTGCAAACGAGATATGAAATCGCTGGGGATGGACACCACCAACTGGGAATCCCTCGCAGCAAACAGAATAGCGTGGAGCCAACAGCTGTCAACGGGCTTAAAGAGGGGGAGAACTCGCTCTGAAAGCAGCCTCTGACGACAAACACAGGAAGAGGAACGCCCAACAGTGTGAGCTGCCATCAACTGCATCGCCTTCCAGTGACTATGTCTTCACGTGCGAAGGCTGCAACCGCCACTGCAGGTCACGCATCGGGCTGTACAGCCACAGCAGACGGTGCTCATCTTTAGACTCAACGGGCGTAAATTCCATAGCCTGACAAGACTGACGGATGCCGAAGTTACACATATGAAGTTGCATGTATACATTGACTACACATATGAAGTTGCATGTATACGTTGACTACACATATGAAGTTGCATGTATACATTGACTACACATATGAAGTTACATATATACATTGACTACACATATGAAGCAACATGCATACATTGACTACACATATGAAGTTACATGTATACATTGACTACACATATGAAGTTACATGCATACATTGACTACACATATGAAGTTACATGCATACATTGACTACACATATGAAGTTACATATATACATTGACTACACATATGAAGTTACATACATACATGGACTGCACATATGAAGTTATATATATGCATTGACTACACATATGAAGTTACATGCATACATTGACTACACATATGAAGTTACATATATACATTGACTGCACATATGAAGTTACATGTATACATTGACTACACATATTAAGCTACATGTATACATTGACTACACATATTAAGTTGCATGTATACATTGACTACACATATTAAGTTACATATATACATTGACTACACATATGAAGTTGCATGTATACATTGACTACACATATGAAGTTGCATGTATACATTGACTACACATATGAAGTTGCATGTATACATTGACTACACATATGAAGTTACATGTATACATTGACTACATATATGAAGCTGCATGTATACATTGACTACACATATGAAGTTGCATGTATACATTGATGACACATATGAAATTAAATACATACATTGACTACACATATGAAGTTGCATGTATACATTGACTACACATATGAAGCTGCATGTATACATTGACTACATATATGAAGTTGCATGTATACATTGACTACACATATGAAGCTGCATGTATACATTGACTACACATATGAAGTTGCATATATACATTGACTACACATATGAAGTTGCATGTATACATTAGTTTATACAAATTTATTTTAGCTCGATTGCGAAACAAGTTCTTTCAACTTATATAAATCGCTCTCGAGACCTCATTCCTGATGGAATCCATCGCCACGAGGGAGAGAAGAGGCAACGTGGAATTTAAATGCCTTGCATAAGGACACAATCGTAACGGCTCCAGCGGGGCTCGAACTCCGGACGTATACATTGACTACATATATGAAGCTGCATGTATACATTGACTACACATATGAAGTTGCATATATACATTGACTACACATATGAAGTTGCATGTATACATTGACTACACATATAAAGTTGCATGTATACATTGACTACACATATGAAGTTGCATATATACATTGACTACACATATGAAGTTGCATATATACATTGACTACAAATATGAAGTTGCATGTATACATTGACTACAAATATGAAGTTGCATGTATACATTGACTACACATATGAAGTTGCATGTATACATTTACAATACACATATGAAGTTGCATGTATACATTGACTACACATATGAAGTTGCATGTATACATTGACTACACATATAAAGTTGCATGTATACATTGACAATACACATATGAAGTTGCATGTATACATTGACTACACATATGAAGTTGCATGTATACATTGACTACATATATGAAGTTGCATGTATACATTGACTACACATATGAAGTTGCATGTATACATTGACTACACATATGAAGTTGCATGTATACATTGACTACACATATGAAGTTGCATGTATACATTGACTACACATATGAAGTTGCATGTATACATTGACTACACATATGAAATTGCATGTATACATTGACAATACACATATGAAGTTGCATGTATACATTGACTACACATATGAAGTTGCATGTATACATTGACTACATATATGAAGTTGCATGTATACATTGACTACACATATGAAGTTACATGTATACATTGACTACACATATGAAGTTGCATGTATACATTGACTACACATATGAAGTTGCATGTATACATTGACTACACATATGAAGTTGCATGTATACATTGACTACACATATGAAGTTGCATGTATACATTGACTACATATATGAAGTTGCATGTATACATTGACTACACATATGAAGTTGCATGTATACATTGACTACACATATGAAGTTGCATGTATACATTGACTACACATATGAAGTTGCATGTATACATTGACTACACATATGAAGTTGCATGTATACATTGACTACACATATGAAGTTGCATGTATACATTGACTACACATATGAAGTTGCATGTATACATTGACTACACATATGAAGTTGCATGTATACATTGACAATACACTAATACTGTAAGAGTGTATATTAAAAATCAATTATGGTAAATAATGATGATATATCGATATTCAAAATGATCTAACTTGTAACCTAACACAATAGCAGATAGTAGTAGTATAACGTGCTGGCTGACAAGCTTCCTAGAGCGAGAGCGAGACGCCCACCTCCCTGATCAGGAATTAATTATCCGTATTAGTTGAGGTACCGACGTAATTAACATATATCGTCGACGAGGAAATAAACCTCCATTCTCATTGGCTCATCGTCTGACCTTTCTCATAGGCTAGTTAACGTACTGACGTGTCAAACGGAACTAGGTCGACATATCAATCCGATGATGATGAACGAATAATTAACAGTAGTACGGGCATCTCTTTGCTTTTTTGGTATACGCGTCACTATAGAGCCTATTGATAATAGCTTTATAAATAGCGATCGCGTACCATTCTATAAATATCGACTACGAACCGATCCATAAATAACGATTACGAACGCTTCTATAAATATAGCCCGATTAGAACGGACTTAAGCCTCAATCGTTTCATAAGCTTCACGAACTTCAACCATGCTGTCAACGGATAAGTTCCTTATATTATTCAAACTCGGCGTACGTTTTTATCGCGTAAGAAATCCTAATTATACGCTATATACAAACTTAACCTATGTACATTAGCGAAAATGAATAATATATATCTTACCTCGTTAAGTATAATTCCATAAAAGCGCGATAAATTATTAATAATCCGTAATGTACGTTTTAGAGGGGCATGTCACTAGACACCTCATAGCCATAGCGTATATGAAACACGAATATAGTACACGTATTTTATCGTATAGAGTGATATAACGATTACTATAAATCGTTAATACGTGGTGTTCCATGACCTTTAACATAATTAACTGAATCCAAGCGGTATGAGGTATGCCTGTCTGGTTGTATGTTTGTCAGTTGGCCCTAAATAATCTTAACAATTTATCTAGAAATGAGAGAGAAATTGCTAGCCCAAACTGACACAGGTAATTATAAATATCGCGTGGCAAATTGTTTCATGATTCTAAACAAGTTGAAGTAATTAATACGTTTACATACCCCGGTTGTCAATGCCAGCCGTCTAAAGGTAAGACAGATAATTAACGAACAACATTTCTCTGAGCTACAACATAGCGGATTAACTGATAAGCCCAGAGTGCGTACATAACTTAATCAGGAGGTCATCCGCGGCTAATAAATGTCAAATACTCTTTTCGCGATCGAGCTAACATAAATTTGTATAAACTAATTACATCCCCGGTTCAATAAAATAATCCACGCGTTCATAAAATATTAAGTTCTTGATAGCGGTAGCAGATCCGCTGTCTGTCTGTCTGTCTGCCTGCCTGCCTGCCTGTCTGTCTGCCTGCCTGTCTGTCTGTCTGTCTGTCTGTCTGTCTGTCTGTCTGTCTGTCTGTCTGTCTGTCTGTCTGTCTGTCTGTCTGTCTGTCTGTCTGTCTGTCTGTCTGTCTGTCTGTCTGTCTGTCTGTCTGTCTGTCTGTCTGTCTGTCTGTCTGTCTGTCTGTCGTCTGTCTGTCTGTCTGTCTGTCTGTCTGTCTGTCTGTCTGTCTGTCTGTCTGTCTGTCTGTCTGTCTGTCTGTCTGTCTGTGGAGCATCTTCTGCATTGTGCACTATCCTCCAAAACAACGGCTTTGCTGATGGATATGTGATGGTCATTTAGCGTACATATGTCACATTAGGCGTGAAACAGAATTATAAGATGTACATGTATGTAAATTCTGTATGTAGGCCTACAGCGGTACTCAAATCAATCTAGCGCCGCGTATGAGCACGCTCTATGCTGTTTATAATGGAGCTAAAAGACTTGGCCTACGAATCTGAAGTCATCAATTTTTCTACTCGGCGTTAGAGCGTAGAAATCTGTATGATTCGACGTAGCTCGGCGAGACCGATCCGACGATATATTTCCTTTATTTATACGGCGAGTAGTTTTCGAGGTATAGAGGTTTAAAGATTTTATATATCCTTAAAGTCCCGTTAAACGTAAGTAACGTTACTATACGTTAGTTCTAATATACGCGTATCGTCGTCACGAGTCCGACGCTACCCTTCATTTTGATCTATCATTATTCGATATATCTATAATACTGATTATTTCCCTTTAATCGTAAATAAGTTTGAAGAAAAATGAACTTTCGAGGAAACTGGCCGTGTTTGGTATCGTCGGAAAGATCTCGAAGAAACAATGACGAATCCGCGACTCAATTAATGGTCCGACCTCATACCGGAAGTAGTGATCCGAAAAACCGTAAGTACCGATATAAATTCGTTATATAAGCTTTATTATAGGTCCTATCTATCCGGGGGTTTCGATAATCGTACTAAACGATTATTCGTTCCGCGCCTACCATTTTCAAAATGGAGGATATAAATGGCGGGAAAACACTATCTCGCTTATTAATGGTCCATTCGAGTAGGGGTGGGTCGCTCCATTTATGTCCGTATCTACCCTTAATTCTAATTGCGTAGCTAATGTCCGTACACAATTACCTCCCTCTACACATTCTCATTATACCGATAACATGATTATATTTATTATCGTCATTTCGATAGTAAGATGTTGATGGCCGCGATACTATTATATAATACGTATAAGTACCTAAATATCCTTACACTTTGGCATCCGATACTTAAGTCGCAAAGAACTGAGCGTGTTTATAGTTTCCGGAATATTGCATCAGTCAGTCGTTAACGTCACGAAATCATGCCTAGACACGTATAGACCTATCCTATAAATGAACTAAGTTACTATAAATAGAAAACTAGTTGGAACAGGCTGTTAATATTCACCCAATCAGAACGTATTGCTATAAATAACAATGACATATGTAAATATGGTGAGATACTGTGTATATCTTGTAGTAATGTATGTAAATATGGTGAGATAGTGGATATATCTTGTAGTAATGAATGTATATATGGTGAAATAGTGTGTAGATCTTGTAGTAATGAATGTAGATATAGTGAGATAGTGTATATATCTATTAGTAATGTACGTAGATATGGTGAGATAGTGGGTATATCTTGTAGTAATGTATGTAGATATGGTGAGATAGTGGATTTATATTGTGGTAATGTATGTAGATATGGTGAGATAGTGGATTTATATTGTAGTAATGTATGTACATATGGTGAGATAGTGGATATATCTTGTAGTAATGTATGTAGATATGGTGATATAGTGTGTAGATCTTGTAGTAATGAATGTATATATGGTGAAATAGTGTGTAGATCTTGTAGTAATGAATGTAGATATTATGAGATAGTGTATATATATATATATATTAGTAATGTATGTAGATATGGTGAGATAGTGTATATATATATATATATTAGTAATGTATGTAGATATGGGGAGATAGTGGATTTATATTGGTGTAATATATGTAGATATGGTGAGATAGTGTGTACATCTTGTAGTAATGTACGTAGATATGGTGAGATAGTGTGTATATCTTGTAGTAATGTATGTAGATATGGAGAGACAGTGTGTAGTTATTGTAGTAATGTATGTAGATATGGTGCGATAGTGTTTATATCTTGTAGTAATGAATGTAGATATGGTGAGATAGTGAATAATTTCTTGTAGTAATGTATGTTGATATGGTGAGATAGTGTGTATATCTTGTAGTAATGAATGTAGATATGGTGAGATAGTGAATAATTTGTTGTAGTAATGTACGTAGATATGGTGAGATACTATGTATATCTTGTATTAATGTACGTATATATGGTGAGATAGTGGATATATCTTGTAGTAATGTATGTAGATATGGTGATATAGTGTGTAGATTTTGTAGTAATGAAAGTATATATGGTGAAATAGTGTGTAGATCTTGTAGTAATGAATGTAGATATAGTGAGATAGTGTATATATCTATTAGTAATGTATGTAGATATGGTGAGATAGTGTGTATATCTTGTATACATGTATGTAAATATGGTGAGATAGTGTGTATATATTGTAGTAATGTACGTAGATATGGTGCGATAGTGTGTATATCTTGTGGTAATGTATGTAGATATGGTGAGATACTGTGTATATCTTGTAGTAATGTATGTACATATGGTGAGATAGTGGATATATCTTGCAGTAATGTATGTAGATATGGTGATATAATGTGTAGATCTTGTAGTAATGAATGTAGATATTGTGAGATAGTGTATATATATATATATATTAGTAATGTATGTAGATATGGTGAGATAGTGGATTTATATTGGTGTAATATATGTAGATATGGTGAGATAGTGTGTATATATTGTAGTAATGTACGTAGATATGGTGAGATAGTGTGCATATCTTGTAGTAATGTATGTAGATATGGTGAGACAGTGTGTAGTTATTGTAGTAATGTATGTAGATATGGTGCGATAGTGTGTATATCTTGTAGTAATGTTCGTAGATATGGTGAGATAGTGTGTAGATCGTGTAGTAATGTATGTAGATATGGTGAGACAGTGTGTAGTTATTGTAGTAATGTATGTAGATATGGTGCGATAGTGTGTATATCTTGTAGTAATGTACGTAGATATGGTGAGATAGTGTGTATATCTTGTAGTAACGTATGTAGATATGGTGAGACAGTGTGTAGTTATTGTAGTAATGTATGTAGATATGGTGCGATAGTGTGTATATCTTGTAGTAATGAATGTAGATATGGTGAGATAGTGAATAATTTGTTGTAGTAATATACGTAGATATGGTGAGATACTGTGTATATCTTGTATTAATGTACGTAAATATGGTGAGATAGTGGATATATCTTGTAGTAATGTATGTAGATATGGTGATATAGTGTGTAGATCTTGTAGTAATGAATGTAAATATGGTGAGATAGTGTGTATATATTGTAGTAATGTACGTAGATATGGTGCGATAGTGTGTATATCTTGTGGTAATGTATGTAGATATGGTGAGATACTGTGTATATCTTGTAGTAATGTATGTACATATGGTGAGATAGTGGATATATCTTGCAGTAATGTATGTAGATATGGTGATATAATGTGTAGATCTTGTAGTAATGAATGTAGATATTGTGAGATAGTGTATATATATATATATATTAGTAATGTATGTAGATATGGTGAGATAGTGGATTTATATTGGTGTAATATATGTAGATATGGTGAGATAGTGTGTATATATTGTAGTAATGTACGTAGATATGGTGAGATAGTGTGCATATCTTGTAGTAATGTATGTAGATATGGTGAGACAGTGTGTAGTTATTGTAGTAATGTATGTAGATATGGTGCGATAGTGTGTATATCTTGTAGTAATGTACGTAGATATGGTGAGATAGTGTGTAGATCGTGTAGTAATGTATGTAGATATGGTGAGACAGTGTGTAGTTATTGTAGTAATGTATGTAGATATGGTGCGATAGTGTGTATATCTTGTAGTAATGTACGTAGATATGGTGAGATAGTGTGTATATCTTGTAGTAACGTATGTAGATATGGTGAGACAGTGTGTAGTTATTGTAGTAATGTATGTAGATATGGTGCGATAGTGTGTATATCTTGTAGTAATGAATGTAGATATGGTGAGATAGTGAATAATTTGTTGTAGTAATATACGTAGATATGGTGAGATACTGTGTATATCTTGTATTAATGTACGTAAATATGGTGAGATAGTGGATATATCTTGTAGTAATGTATGTAGATATGGTGATATAGTGTGTAGATCTTGTAGTAATGAATGTATATATGATGAAATAGTGTGTAGATCTTGTAGTAATGTATGTAGATATGGTGATATAATGTGTAGATCTTGTAGTAATGAATGTATATATGGTGAAATAGTGTGTAGATCTTGTAGTAATGAATGTAGATATTGTGAGATAGTGTATATATATATATATATTAGCAATGTATGTAGATATGGTGAGAGAGTGGATTTATATTGGTGTAATATATGTAGATATGGTGAGATAGTGTGTATATCTTGTAGTAATGTACGTAGATATGGTGAGGTAGTGTGCATATCTTGTAGTGATGTATGTAGATATGGTGAGACAGTGTGTAGTTATTGTAGTAATGTATGTAGATATGGTGCGATAGTGTGTATATCTTGTAGTAATGACTGTAGATATGGTGAGATAGTGAATAATTTCTTGTAGTAATGTATGTAGATACGGTGAGATACTGTGTATATCTTGTAGTAATGAATGTAGATATGGTGCGATAGTGAATAATTTGTTGTAGTAATGTACGTAGATATGGTGAGATACTGTGTATATCTTGTATTAATGTACGTAAATATGGTGAGATAGTAGATATATCTTGTAGTAATGTATGTAGATATGGTGATATAGTGTGTGGATCTTGTAGTAATGAATGTATATATGGTGAAATAGTGTGTATATCTTGTAGTAATGAATGTAGATATAGTGAGATAGTGTATATATCTATTAGTAATGTACGTAGATATGGTGAGATAGTGGATTTATATTGTTGTAATATATGTAGATATGGTGAGATAGTGTGTATATCTTGTAGTAATGTACGTAGATATGGTGAGATAGTGTGCATATCTTGTAGTAATGTATGTAGATATGGTGAGACAGTGTGTAGTTATTGTAGTAATGTATGTAGATATGGTGCGATAGTGTGTATATCTTGTAGTAATGTACGTACATATGGTGAGATAGTGTGTATATCTTGTAGTAATGTATGTAGATATGGTGAGACAGTGTGTAGTTATTGTAGTAATGTATGTAGATATGGTGCGATAGTGTGTATATCTTGTAGTAATGACTGTAGATATGGTGAGATAGTGAATAATTTCTTGTAGTAATGTATGTAGATATGGTGATATACTGTGTATATCTTGTAGTAATGAATGTAGATATGGTGCGATAGTGAATAATTTGTTGTAGTAATGTACGTAGATATGTTGAGATACTGTGTATATCTTGTATTAATGTACGTACATATGGTGAGATAGTGGATATATCTTGTAGTAATGTATGTAGATATGGTGATATAGTGTGTAGATCTTGTAGTAATGAATGTATATATGGTGAAATAGTGTGTAGATCTTGTAGTAATGAATGTAGATATAGTGAGATAGTGTATATATCTATTAGTAATGTACGTAGATATGGTGAGATAGTGGATCTATATTGTTGTAATATATGTAGATATGGTGAGATAGTGTGTATATCTTGTAGTAATGTATGTATATATGGTGGGACAGTGTGTATATCTTGTAGCAATATATGTAGATATTTTGAGATAGTGTGAGTATATCTTGTAGTAATGTATGTAGATATGGTGAACATACATACATTTGAGACCTTCGTAAATTTATATATAGGATTTAGAAAGCAAACTATTAAAAGCAGTGCAATATTATAATATAGTACCGTGGATGAGGATATGCATACATCGTGTGCGGGAATACAATATCTAATTTTGTTTTCTTTATGTATATTTATCGTCGCCAGCGGTTGCGCATATGAGCGACGCCTCCTGAAGAGATTAGTCATTTTAGATATTTGGAGGATAGTGCGATGATACAGACAGAGACCCAATCCAGAGTCTGATATGGTTCTTTTACGTGCAAAATAGCAATACCGGTTCTAACTAGTTTTCTAGTAACGTATGTCATTGTTATTTATAGCAATACGTTCTGATTGGATGAATATTAACAGCCTGTTCCAACTAGATTTCTATTTATAGTAACTTAGTTCATTTATAGGATAGGTCTATACGTGTCTAGGCATGATTTCGTGACGTCAACGACTGACTGATGCAATATTCCGGAAACTATAAACACGCTCAGTCCTTTGCGACTTAAGTATCGGATTCCAAAGTGTAAGGATATATAGGTACCTATGCGTATTATATAATAGTATCGCGGCCATCAACATCTTACGATCGAAATGACGATAATAAATATAATCATTTTATCGGTATAATGAGATTGTGTAAAGGGAGGTAATTGTGTACGGACATTAGCTACGTAATTAGAATTAAGGGTAGATACGGACATAAATGGAGCGACCCACCCCTACTCGAATGGACCATTAATAAGCGAGATATTGTTTTCCCGCCATTTATATCCTCCATTTTGAAAATGGTAGGCGCGGAACGTATAATCGTTTAGTACGATTATCGAAACCCCCGGATAGATAGGACCTATAATAAAGCTTATATAACGAATTTATATCGGTACTTACGGTTTTTCGGATCACTACTTCCGGTATGAGGTCGGACCATTAATTGAGTCGCGGATTCGTCATTGTCTCTTCGAGATCTTTCCGACGATACCAAACACGGCCAGTTTCCTCGAAAGTTCATTTTTCTTCAAACTTATTTACGATTAAAGGGAGAAAATCAGTATTATAGATATATCGAATAATGATAGATCAAAATGAAGGGTAGCGTCGGACTCGTGACGACGATACGCGTATATTAGAACTAACGTATAGTAACGTTACTTACGTTTAAATATTTTTCAATTGCATCATCTTTAAACCTCTATATCTCGAAAACTACTCGCCGTATAAATAAAGGAAAGATATCGTCGGATCGGTCTCGCCGAGCTACGTCGAATTATACAGATTTCTACGCTCTAACGCCGAGTAGAAAATTGATGACTTCAGATTCGTAGGCCAAGTCTTTTAGCTCCATTATAAACAGCATAGAGCGTGCTCATACGCGGCGCTACCCCTATATCTAATAATCGAATTAAGGATATCCGTATAAATACTAAATAAATAGCGAAACGTCGCCACATAATTGTTGCTGTTTTTAGATTGATTTGAGTACCGCTGTAGGCCTACATACAGCATTTACATACATGTACATCTTATAATTCTGTTTCGCGCCTAATGTGACATATGTACGCTAAATGACCATTACATATCCATCAGCAAAGCCGTTGTTTGGAGGATAGTGCACAAGGCAGAAGATGCTCCACAGACAGACAGACAGACAGACAGACAGACAGACAGACAGACAGACAGACAGACAGACAGACAGACAGACAGACAGACAGACAGACAGACAGACAGACAGACAGACAGACAGACAGACAGACAGACAGACAGACAGACAGGACAGACAGACAGACAGACAGACAGACAGACAGACAGACAGACAGACAGACAGACAGACAGACAGACAGACAGACAGACAGACAGACAGACAGACAGACAGACAGACAGACAGACAGACAGACAGACAGACAGACAGACAGACAGGCAGGCAGGCAGGCAGGTAGGCAGTGATTGCAAGAATTACCCACGGCAAGTACGCATACATTTAGCGAACGAAAGCGATTTTAATTATTTGCAAATACGTCTTAAAGACAATCTTGTTTGGGTGTTTATAAAATATGAAGCAAGCACTGTCTTCAACATCATTGGGATATCTCCGCATCAATTAGGACCAATTAGCTGCGGATGACCTCCCGATTAAGTTATGTACGCACTCCGGGCTTATCAGTTAATCCGCTATGTTGTAGCTTAGAGAAATGTTGTTGGTAATTACGTCTTACCTTTAGCTTTTAACGGCTGGCATTGAGTGAAAGCAACCGTGGTATGTAAACGTATTAATTACTTCATTGTTTAGAATCATGAAACAATTTGCCTCGCGATATTTATAATTACCTGTGTCAGTGTTTGGTTCCATGCTGTTTTCTCGATGCTTAAGTATTTCTATGGCATTCCATGACACTAATGACGGATTGTGTAGTGAATACTGCTACAAACCGCTTGATTCATTAATTATGCACATACCGCTTGATTCAGTTATTTAAGACGGGCATGGAACACCACGTATTAGACATTTATATTAATCGTTGTATCACTCTATACGATAAAATACGTGTACTTTATTCGTGTTTCATAATACGCTATGGCTATGAGTTGTCTAGTGACATGCCCCTCTAAAACGTACATTACGGATTATTAATAATTTATCGCGTTTTTATGGAATTATACGTAACGAGATAAGATATATATTATTCATTTTCGCTAAAGTACATAGGTTAAGTTTGTATATAGCGTATACTTAGGATTTCTTACGCGATAAAAACGTACGCCGAGTTTGAATAATATAATGAACTTACCCGTTGACAGCATGGTTGAAGTTCGTGAAGCTTATGAAACGATTGAGGCCTAAGTCCGTTCTAATCGGGCTATATTTATAGAAGCGTTCGTAATCGTTATTTATGGATCGGTTCGTAGTCGATATTTATAGAATGGTACGCGATCGCTATTTATAAAGCTATTATCAATAGGCTCTATAGTGACGCGTATACCAAAAAAGCAAAGAGATGCCCGTACTACTATTAACCTGTTTCCTTATCGTCAACAAGGAAACAACGTTCGTTTCTGATTGGATAGTAGTATGGCGAATCCGATCGATGAGGAATCAAACTGGCTTTTGATTGGCTGACGTTCTTACGACATTCACGAACTTGTCTCTAGCGATGATGGATGGGGTAGCGGTTGATGCGGAGGACATTGACGCTGATTGGCTACCTCACTCTCCAAATAATTTTATAAAGCCGATTTGTTAACAGAAAATCATACTCTTTCGCAAGACTATCTCCGACGAAGTTCGCAACTAGGCTTATTTAATTCTAAAAACTCGGGAACACAAAGGGTCGATATTACGAATAATTCCGCTGAAGGTAAGATAGTTCTTTTTTATTTCTTTTGTTTTACTCCGTTGTTTTAACTGTAAATATATGTCTTTTGTTTTGTTTTCAGAAAAGATGAAGAAACAAACCAAACGAAAGCTTGAGACAGACGATTCACCAGTGCCAAAAAAGATTATGCGACAAGCCTTTCGCTGTCAATGGCATCTAGGCGCCAACCGATACGTGCAGGTGAAGGAATGACAGGATGATTTGTGCGTTGATATTAGAGAATGGCAAGGAGAGGGCGAAGCTCTGGTTCCCACTAAAAAGGGAATCAGTTTACCGCTCGGTCGCTGGAAAAAAGTTTACGTCCGTCACCGATTTCGTGGATGAAGCTTTAGAATTGGGAGAATCGTATAGCTACCATTTAGGCGGTAATGTGTATTGTAAGGTGGATGAAAACAACGTATGCCCGGATATTCGACAATACTTGAAACCCGTCGACGAGCTTGTACCATGTAAGAAGGGTATTCGTCTTCGTCCAACGAATGTATTCGTTTGAAGGGGTTGTTCGAGGAAATAGGGAAAGCTGCACCTGAGCTAGATGCTATGGGATGATCACGCTAATTAGCTCGGATCGTTAAATTCTTCCTAACCAACAAATAAACGTCTCTTTTTAGAAACTATGTTGTCTACGTCAATTAATTAATTACCTATTTAAAACCCGGTAGTTCTTCGACATTCATCGCAGTAGCGTTATAGACTCTGACTTGTATACATCATGACCAGTCAAATAAATTCCAGTTCGATCCGAGAGGAAAATGACGGGACGCTGAGTATGGTATGCGAGGCCGCCACATCGGACGATTTCGACATAGACGAAGAATTGGCTTCCGGCATCAGAACTGTTCGAAGTCCTGTGAACATCGTAAAATGGATCGGACTCGTTATCATTACCGTCAAATGCACAGATAGCGATGATCATCAGAAACCGGATTTAAATAAATCGGCTTGCGTATAATTATGTGAATCAGTTTTATCTGAATGAACACGTGTACGCGACAGTGTGCAATCGAGACGGGTACGTGTCTCTTGATATAAGGAAGTTCGTAAACGGCACTGCCACGATTGTCGGAGTCAATATAAATATTCACCAATGGCTAACTCTTAAACAGCTGATGCCAAGAATTGACACGGCCATCTCCGAAGCTAGAATCTATTGGAATAAACTGAAGATTATAAAACATTAAAAATGTAGCAAAGACACGTTCGATTGTTGGACTCCTATTTCGAAGTGGTGTACGCTAAAGCGATATCTTTAGCTATGAGTACTGTGATTAAGCTTTAGCTATGAGTACTGTGATTAAGCTTTAGCTATGAGTACTGTGATTAAGCTTTAGCTATGAGTACTGTGATTAAGCTTTAGCTATGAGTACTGTGATTAAGCTTTAGCTATGAGTACTGTGATTAAGCTTTAGCTATGAGTACTGTGATTAAGAAATTGTGCGATGGATGTCAATTTGGATATTTTTCTCAGACGAAACATACGTGCTTAACTTTATCAAAGAAAGAACAATTAGACTTATACGTTGACGAGATCGTGAATGCGGTGGACGAGGAATATGTGCTGGTACAATGGAAACACGCTGTAAGATGTGAAAATGACATTTCTTCAGAATTAATCGACATGCATAAACTTAAACTCGAGTGCAAAGACTGGCGACAGACGGATATGAAAACGGAACATTGGAGGGACAAAATGATTCGTACCACTGTTCAAGTTATTCAAATAGAAGACAGATTTAACGATATTGTATAACCAATGTGTAACGTTAAAGTTTATGTATATATTGCTATTAAATATTCGTAATACGCTTATCTTCTTATTATTTATTTGAGACCACGATTTCTCTCTTGGATAAATATTCGTTTCGAAATTATAGAAGTATATTCATATAATTATGCATATAGACTCATTGAAATTCGTAGGCTCATGATTCGTGTCCGGAGTCGAAACTGATTTCTTGGTATAGGTATTGTTTTGATGAGACATTTATGGAACAACAACAACAACAAAAACCTGGCCACTAGCACATAGATTATTTGTTTTTGCTAAGAGACATTGAAAGAGCGAGGTTAAAGTTTCCAGGACGGGGTGATGTGTATTTGCTCTAGATTGGAGTCTGATAAAGTAGTTCGGCTAAGCGTTTCGATTCATGGTCCCTGTAATATATGACATGGATACTAGGGATTCGCCCCCCCCCCTGAATCGGGGATTAATTAGCCGGGATGAGGAGTAATTAAGGTTGGTCCCTGTAATATATGACATGGATAATAGGGATTCGCCCCCCCCCCCTGAATCGGGGATTAATTAGCCGGGATGAGGAGTAATTACGGTTGGTCCCTGTAATAGATGACATGGATAATAGGGATTCGCCCCACCCCCCTGAATCGGGGATTAATTAGCCGGGATGAGGAGTAATTACGGTTGGTCCCTGTAAAATATGACATGGATAATATGGATTCGCCCCCCCCCTGAATCGGGGATTAATTAGCCGGGATGAGGAGTAATTACGGTTGTAATATATGACATGGATAATAAGCACACCTACTTCCTCCCTTCACGGTAAGCTTATATATACAGCCGCATAGTTTGCTTAAAATAAGACAGTTTTGACCAGCGGCAAGTACTCCCCGTGATGTTCAAAGTTCTGCTCCAACTGAAAGACGAACAGCCATCTCCAACTGGCAATCCGTCCGAGTATAGACATATACTCTGTATACCACAGTGCAAGAAGTTGAACTGATTCGACGCATAGTCCCCCGACAAGGCTTTGGAACTCACGAAGCCGATGACGACCTTGTTAGGTTTCTGACCTTGGAACATGTTTTCCCAGTGGAAGGAAGAACTTCCGCTAGCTATACTTTGAGACCGACATTCGCCTCGCGTGAACGGATATTTGGCGTTGGTTGATTTCAGTATTTCGGCGTGGCCGTAGACAACCGCCGGATTCACTCGTATCTTCCTGGCTAGGATGTAGATGTCCTCTATCACTATTTTGAAGTTCGGCGACCCTTCTTCAGAGAACAGAATTCTGGAGAACTTCGGTACAGTTTCACTTTGACATCCACCTGATTCATCAAGTAGCGTGACAATGAAAACATGTCGTGAAATATCGGTCCTTGTAAGTCCAGCACTTTTGATGTTGCGATCGCTTTGGCCCTCTTGTATAGACCCTTGTTTGCCTGTGAAGGATCATTTTCACCGGCTTCCCCCTCACTGTCCATGTAAAACAGCTGTGATTCCAACTGGGATTGAGCGTCCTTTCCATACTCGAGGAGCGTTTTGATGTAAGCTCTATATGGGTTGTAAATGTGACGTCACAGGAAGAAAACAAAGCCTGAAGCAACAAATTCGCGGGCCTACTTTCTCCGTCGTTAGAGCGGTATTGTTACTATTCTTCACCCTTAACTTCACATAGAGCTGCGAGCCTTTCGTATCTAGATAGTTCATGGAATGTTGTCCTCCGATTCTGAATTCGATAGGACTGAGAGCGTCCGACAACTGCGATATTGGTCGCATTTCCTCATAGTAGACATCGTTGACGCTGGTTTGAGTGCTGGGGAGGTCAAACAATGCCAGCTCCGACACCAGACATTCGCTAAACGATTCCTCATTACACACCGACAGCTTCTAGTTTATTTCGAACATATCTCGCTTCTTATTGGCTGTAGTTCCTTTCTTCCTATATCTTCCTGCTGCACCCTTCTTTCCTGTTGAGGTATTTTTCTTTTGTCTACCACTTCCTCTCTGTTGTTTAGCTAATTTTCCAGAATGCCTGTGTTTAGTTCTTTTGCGTTTGATACTACTCCGACGATCACTGACTGATGACTGAATCATATTTACGATCCTATCCGGGTTTATATCTTCGAGCTGTAATTCGGATTTAGCTCGTGCCGTTGTTTGTTCAGCTGGTAATACGGCTTTAATTGAGCACCGTTTGTATCTCGCAACCTTCGATTCGTCTACGGGTATCACGTGAGGTCGACTTCCTGAACCCGATTGGTTTATCGACGTTTTTCCTCTGCTTACTCGTTGGAAAAAGTCCACCCACTTTTGCGGATTAGGCACGTATAACCTCATACTTTCTCTCAAATATCAAGCCGTTTAATAAAACGGATACTGTTTCAAGTGAAGCGTCAGGTGCAGTGGCGATTTCAAATCCACTCGTTTTATATAGATCCGAAAATCACGTACTTCCTTACTGTTTACCGATAAATAGTAGGGTGAGTCAAATAGGTAATCCCACGCATTCTGTTTGTTCTTCTCAAGTCGCCGTAACAGCGGTTGTTCCTGTCCGTGAGCGATACTTTCTTTGCAAAGGTCCGTGTATACGTAAATACTGTCCGATGTTTTAGTTCTCGATTTCGAGTTATCTGATGCATAGAATTCCGTGAGTGCCACTTTTCAGCTCCCCTTCAGTGATAACGGTAAACTTAAATGAACGCCGAATCTATACACTTCCTTGTCGGAAAAATATACGTCACTCTCGTCCCTTTTCACGTAGATGTATCGATCAGTCATCCTTGGAAGTGTTCAAATATTATATTACTGGTTTCAGAAGAATCGGTAAAATATCGCGGTGTTTGTTTAATAATCGCTGTTTCTGCTGACGGTTGAGTTCTTTGGATACCAGTCGCCGAATGATGCCCTTATAGCCGATCAGTTTCTTCTTATCCTTGTTGCTTATAGAGCACGTTCCTCTTAATACGTTGTAAATGGCTTCCAAGATGGCTCGTAACTGGGTTGCCTTCAATGTTTTCAATATGGCTCGACGTTGTTCATCCGTTGACTGAACGACAAGTTCAAACAACGACAGCTGTTTTCGCACCATTGTAACAAACAGCTATGCCGACGCAGTGCCTGATGCGGTGCTATTTAAATTTCTAAAGTCGTCTTTGCTTATCCAAGAATTGGTGTCCATCTGAGCAAATACTGCTTTTGCCCTCTACGTTTTCTAGATCTGAGTACTTTTTCCACTAAGTAAATTTCTTGTTCGAATGCTTTTTTCAGCTGATTTTGATAGAAGGTACCAGTAAACATCTCCCCCGCATACTCCTTGATATTGCGCAATGTTTTCTTTCATCGAGCGTTTATTGATTACAAATAACTCCCTGGACCAGCGTTCGTCAATATTCTCGCTGAAACGCTCTGCGCAGGTACGACACTGAACCGTGATAATGACGTTTTAGTATTCCCGGGGTTAGGAACGTCGCCATATAGCAGGCGCCACAATTCTACAGAGTCCGTCGGCGTCACGCTTTATGGAGTTATTTTGATAGAACGATGGTATGTCTTATTGTAACTTTCCGTGATGCTAGGCAGTACATCTATCCATTTGTGAACTTGGTGTCGTGTCATGTATCGTACCAGTCGACCCTTGATCGACTTAATGCTGCGTTCCGCGAATGAGGCTTTAACCAAGCTATGCGTGACGAAATAACCTACCTCTTGTTTCTTTAAGAGTTGTCTAACGTCTTTATTAACGATTCCGTCCCTTTGTCGCTCCTTATGCGCGTGGGTTTTCTCCCTTGAGAAACAATTGACGTTAACGCTTGCACCATTTCTTTGCCGGTCCTGGTACGCAATGCCACCGTCAACACATACTTTGAATTGATGTCCACAGCTAGCAGGAAATAGACGTACCCATCGTTGTTCTTTTTGTAGTACTCCATGTTGGCCATGTCCACGTCCCACTGATAATCTACGTAAGGGGAAATCATTCGCATACGTTTAAATTTCCCGCGTTCTTCTCGATGCACGGCATAATCCTCTTGTTTTAAAAGCCAGTCCCGAATTGTGTTTCTGCTTAGCACAAATTTACCTTCTTTTCTCACGGCTCTGTATAACTTTTCTACTCCGCTATAAGTACCGGCGTTATTTGGGTCGTAGTATATACTTTTAAGGTAATCCTCGTATGTCATAGTTTGAGCCATTTGTTCGCAGGACGCGCTATTCGTTTCCTTTTAACTGGAATACCCGGAGGAGGAGGGACAGAAATGACACCCAGTTCGTTTTGAACAATTCCAATCTTATTATACGATGGCTGTGGAGATTGTTTCGATTCGTCAATCTGTATCTCTGTTAAACGACGTTGATCTTGTAGGTCGTGATCCTTTTGATCTCCTTCCTGTGGAATAGCTGACGGATCAGAGTTTTCGCTGATTTCTGGTTTAGTAGCGCGAGATAGTAAACGCTGATATCTGTCGTATGGCAACAACACCATCTTATGCATTGTGAGCTCTTTATTACATCGGCTTTCGAAATAGAATGACGTTCTCGCTCGAAATAGGTCCCTTTATTGGCTTTGATATACGATGGTGTCTTCATCCGGGAATACATTGGTTCTCACTCGATACTCTTCTACTCCCATTAGAGAAAAATCCATGACCAAATATCCGAAAGGTTGCGAGGTGGCATCTCTATAAGCCTCCAGTATAAATCCGCTCTTCCCCGTGAATGCTTGTCGAGCTAGGCATTGTAGCTGAGAGAGGTCTCTTGGGGTTTTCATCAACACCAATATATGAGTGTTTAGGTTAATAGTCCGACTGTATTTTCCTTTACAGTAGAGATTCTGGTTCAAGTAAAGTATATTCAAATGACGATGGTGCATTCCCTTCACGAATAGATTTTTTCCATGTCGCCTGGTGACGTCACACAATCCTTGAGAACATCCAGTACGATCAAATTGCATATCTTCTCGTCTGAGAGACTATTTATTTCCTCTACCTTGATGAAACGTGATAAACGGAAGTTATCTATCCATTCGATCAAACAACAGTTGAAAGATGCCGTAGCAATACTGCACCTTTTCGGGTGGATTAATGAACATACTGTCTTTGTAACGTAACAACCGATACACACACGTGGTTTTGCCGCTACACGTAGCTCCGATAGAGGTACATTCCGAAAAGGGATACATCGTGCAAATGGTGCTCGACCAGAGAATGTTTTATTATATAAATATATGTATTTAGCTTTCAAAGTTGTTATCCAACATATCAATAAATTCATGCTCATCTTGATCGAACGTGGGTTTCGGCACAGGACACAATGTGATATCGAGAGGCTCCGTATGAATACCGTCGTTCAGTACCTTCCGCTTACAATAAAAGTAAGACAAATCTTTTCTCACTTGTGTATACGTAAAGATGGCGTTGCTTCTGACACGAAAACCGCGATTATAACCACTTTCAGCTTTCCCGGTTTTCAACACTCGACGAAATTTTGACATGGGAGCCTTAACATTGTTCTTGCTAATGCCCTTTGAACTAAATTTATATTCGTTTAAACGTCGCGATGCGTAGGGACAACGTTTTATCTTTAGATTTAAGGCGCGCCTTAAAAGTTGATAGGCGACAATTCTCGAGACCGACGGTTTTATTGTTTTCGTCTTACGAACGATGTAGGTCTTGCTACACAAACCAATCATTTCGTCGCCTTGGTATTCGAGTTTGAAAAGTCCTGGCGTTCTTTTATCTTGTTTGGCGTGCTTGTTACAGCAACTACGAGGAAACCAATGACAGTGAGCATCGGCTTCTACGTCAGCGTCGACACAAAACCCTTTAAGACCTGAAGGTACTTTTGACGCATTTCCGGTTTTATGACATCTTCGAGACAGGAACAAAAATGGCCATATAGGCGCTGTCTGTATCCATTTCGCAGTACTCGTAATATTGACGATCGATAAAGACATCCAAGAAGTCGTAATAAAATTCCAACATGAGAAGTTTCGCGTACTGTACGATGAAATAACTGAGTTGAATGGGCAAGTACAGCTTGATTTTATTCTTGGCCAACTCCACCTCGTAGTATTGTTCCTCGCTATCGAGACAATCCAATTTTCGAAATCGCGGATCCTTGACGTTGAGACAAGTTTCATTTTCGCCTTGAACATATTTTATATCCCTATGTCTGGTTTTGTCCATTATAAGGGACCCATAACCAGCATTCCCAATAACTTTCATAGTATCCGCGATAATAGCTGTGTCAGGGTCTCTATCACATGCGCGTCTGGCCTCACTGACCTCGTGGACGAATTGTCTAAAGCAACTTTTAGATTGAAATTCCACCACCTGATAAATGAACGTGATGATCAATCCGTGGTTCATATACCATGTCAGGAGAGGCGTGGCCAGCAAGATCTGACGGGCTTTCATCCCGCCCACCAGTAACCGTCGAGGAGCTTTGGACAGCTCGCACTTTTCTACATGTTCCCTCATATGATCGCCAATTACGTCGAACGGTATGTCCGAGGAGCAGAATAGAGGCGACATTTCTCGAAAGTTTTGATAAGGTGTCAAGAACGGGTGTTGGAAGTATGCTGACCATTCCAAGGGTACCTCGATATCGACTTCCACCATACCAAATAATTCTTCGTTATCCACACCTTCCAAAATAGGTTTATCCGTGATAGTACCTTTACATCGTTGAAAGAAACTGGGTCGCATCGAATCGATGAAAGCATAAATACTCGGGTTTTGCTCGCCAAATTGTTTAAATTGACACTCCCACATTTCTCGCACGCTGTACCCTTGTTTTCGTATATATTGTGTCGCTGAAACAGTGCTCTGATATTTTCTTTCTCTGCTCGAGTGCCATTTATCGTCTTTAACCCCTTTAGTAATATGACAGAGATTACCATGCCAGTAACATCTGTGGAACTGGTAAATGATCGGCATACTACCCGCTTGTACAGTGGGGCAAAATCCATCCACCGGATACTTTCCTATTCGGACCTCTCCACCGCTGTTTAACTTGTGTTCGATGGGAAGACCAAATGTATGTCTTAGCCAATCCATCCAGTAATAGGCAGAAATATATTTATCTCGTACTACAGGACGAACATTATTCTCGACTCGTCGACGTAAAAAAGGTCCCACGGGCAATATTGGCCAATAACTTGTAAGTACAAGGCATTGGCGTCAAATCCAAGAATCGAACCACATTTCTTCCCACCTCGAATACGTGTTTTGCCGGAACAATGTTGGCGGTTGAAGATAATACTCGGGCCCCCGACAATGTTGTTTTTCACTCTCTCGTAGTGATCGGCGTTCTGTTTGTCGAAAAGTGCAAAATTGACGTGTTGTTCTTTAGCGGATCGAAACAGTAGCTGTCTCGCTATTCCGGGAACTGAGATCGCTGTTTTGAAAACATCAATAGCTTTGACAAAGTAGAACTTCTGAAAACGTTCTACTGCGACAACAAACGGTCCGACATCGAGATTGTTGTACCATATCAGAAAGTCGCGAAATGTTGTCACACCTTCTGACAGTAGTTATACTCCTCGACGCTGATGTTGCTAACTTTCAGACTGCTGTAAAAGGCCTCATGCGGCGGAAGTGACGCTTCATCAAGTTTCTTGACGTCATGATAATTCACTATATGTTTTATATAGATACATCACCGGATGTTAAGTTATTGTATTGTAATTTGATGTATATATGAAACGAATGTCGTAGGGTAGTATCATAAAATATTAACTCACTATATATACATATATGCATATATACAGTTGAGATATGTTATACGTGCATGTGCATTGTAATATACAGTCAAACCTGTGCTAAAGGCCACCTCCGAATAAAGGTCGCATATGAACCCTCTACTGAGAGGCCACCTGCCAACAAAGGCCACTTTTTGACTTTCCCGGGGATGGTCTTTATAGATAGGTTTGAGTGTACATGTAATTATTGAAGATATATTTGGAAATAAAATGTCGCCAAATTTTCTTAATTAATGGATTTCAATTTCATTTATATTATTCATTATATATATTACAGTGCACTATATTACCTTCAGCGGAATTATTTGTAATATCGACCCTTTGTTTTCCCGAGTTTTTAGAATTAAAAAAGCCTAGTTGCGAACTTCGTCGGAGATATTCTTGCGAAAGAGTATGATTTTCTGTTAACAAAATCGGCTTTATAAAATTATTTGAAGAGTGAGGTTGCCAATCAGCGTCAATTTCCTCCGCATCAACCGCGACCTCATCCATCATCGCTAGAAACGATTTCGTGAATGTCGCAAGATCGCCATACTACTAACCAATCAGAAACGTGGGTTGTTTCCTTGTTGACGATAAAGAAACAGGTTAATTACTCGTTCATCATCATCGGATTGATATGTCGACCTAGTTCCGTTTGACACGTCAGTACGTTAACTAGCCTATGAGAAAGGTCAGACGATGAGCCAATGAGAATGGAGGTTTATTTCCTCGTCGACGATATAGGTTAATTACGTCGGTACGTTAACTAACCAATCAGAAGGCTTTGACCGTAGTTATTCCTCATACATCAACCCGGATAATTAATTCCTGATCAGGGAGGGGGGCGTCTCGCTCTCGCTCTAGTAAGGTTGTCAGCCAGCACGTTATGCTACTGATAGTCTATTAAAATAATAATTTATTCCACATAGTCTGAGCAGTTTGCCAAAAAGGAACCACGCTGTTTCATCCTAATGTGTCTAGATTTTGGTGTTATAGGATCACTGTCCATCAACACAATCAGGAGGCATGGTGGTATAGGAACACTGTCCATCAACACAATCAGGAGGCATGTGGTATAGGAACACTGTCCATCAACACAATCAGGAGGCATGGTGGTATAGGATCACTGTCCATCAACACAATCAGGAGGCATGGTGGTATAGGATCACTGTCCATCAACACAATCAGGAGGCATGGTGGTATAGGATCACTGTCCATCAACACAATCAGGAGGCATGGTGGTATAGGATCACTGTCCATCAACACAATCAGGAGGCATGGTGGTATAGGATCACTGTCCATCAACACAATCAGGAGGCATGGTGGTATAGGATCACTGTCCATCAACACAATCAGGAGGCATGGTGGTATAGGACACCATCAACACAATCAGGAGGCATGGTGGTATAGGATCACTGTCCATCAACACAATCAGGAGGCATGGTGGTATAGGAACACTGTCCATCAACACAATCAGGAGGCATGGTGGTATAGGAACACTGTCCATCAACACAATCAGGAGGCATGGTGGTATAGGATCACTGTCCATCAACACAATCAGGAGGCATGGTGGTATAGGATCACTGTCCATCAACACAATCAGGAGGCATGGTGGTATAGGATCACTGTCCATCAACACAATCAGGAGGCATGGTGGTATAGGATCACTGTCCATCAACACAATCAGGAGGCATGGTGGTATAGGATCACTGTCCATCAACACAATCAGGAGGCATGGTGGTATAGGATCACTGTCCATCAACACAATCAGGAGGCATGGTGGTATAGGATCACTGTCCATCAACACAATCAGGAGGCATGGTGGTATAGGATCACTGTCCATCAACACAATCAGGAGGCATGGTGGTATAGGATCACTGTCCATCAACACAATCAGGAGGCATGGTGGTATAGGAACACTGTCCATCAACACAATCAGGAGGCATGGTGGTATAGGATCACTGTCCATCAACACAATCAGGAGGCATGGTGGTATAGGATCACTGTCCATCAACACAATCAGGAGGCATGGTGGTATAGGATCACTGTCCATCAACACAATCAGGGGAAACATGTCATCAACACAATCAGGAGGCTGGTGGTATAGGACACTGTCCATCAACACAACAGGAGGCATGGTGGTATAGGATCACTGTCCATCAACACAATCAGGAGGCATGGTGGTATAGGATCACTGTCCATCAACACAATCAGGAGGCATGGTGGTATAGGATCACTGTCCATCAACACAATCAGGAGGCATGGTGGTATAGGACACCATCAACACAATCAGGAGGCATGGTGGTATAGGATCACTGTCCATCAACACAATCAGGAGGCATGGTGGTATAGGAACACTGTCCATCAACACAATCAGGAGGCATGGTGGTATAGGATCACTGTCCATCAACACAATCAGGAGGCATGGTGGTATAGGATCACTGTCCATCAACACAATCAGGAGGCATGGTGGTATAGGATCACTGTCCATCAACACAATCAGGAGGCATGGTGGTATAGGATCACTGTCCATCAACACAATCAGGAGGCATGGTGGTATAGGATCACTGTCCATCAACACAATCAGGAGGCATGGTGGTATAGGATCACTGTCCATCAACACAATCAGGAGGCATGGTGGTATAGGATCACTGTCCATCAACACAATCAGGAGGCATGGTGGTATAGGATCACTGTCCATCAACACAATCAGGAGGCATGGTGGTATAGGATCACTGTCCATCAACACAATCAGGAGGCATGGTGGTATAGGATCACTGTCCATCAACACAATCAGGAGGCATGGTGTATAGGATCACTGTCCATCACACAATCAGGAGGATGTGGTATAGGATCACTGTCCATCAACACAATCAGGAGGCATGGTGGTATAGGATCACTGTCCATCAACACAATCAGGAGGCATGGTGGTATAGGAACACTGTCCATCAACACAATCAGGAGGCATGGTGGTATAGGATCACTGTCCATCAACACAATCAGGAGGCATGGTGGTATAGGATCACTGTCCATCAACACAATCAGGAGGCATGGTGGTATAGGATCACTGTCCATCAACACAATCAGGAGGCATGGTGGTATAGGATCACTGTCCATCAACACAATCAGGAGGCATGGTGGTATAGGATCACTGTCCATCAACACAATCAGGAGGCATGGTGGTATAGGACCATCAACACATCAGGAGGCATGGGTATAGGATCACTGTCCATCAACACAATCAGGAGGCATGGTGGTATAGGATCACTGTCCATCAACACAATCAGGAGGCATGGTGGTATAGGATCACTGTCCATCAACACAATCAGGAGGCATGGTGGTATAGGATCACTGTCCATCAACACCATCAACACAATCAGGAGGCATGGTGGTATAGGATCACTGTCCATCAACACAATCAGGAGGCATGGGTATAGGAACACTGTCCATCAACACAATCAGGAGGCATGGTGGTATAGGACACTGTCCATCACACAATCAGGAGGCATGTATGACACATCAACAATCAGGAGGCATGGTGTATAGGACACTGTCCATCACACAATCAGGAGGCATGGTGGTATAGGATCACTGTCCATCAACACTCGCATCAACAATCAGGAGGCATGGTGGTATAGGAACACTGTCCATCAACACAATCAGGAGGCATGGTGGTATAGGATCACTGTCCATCAACACAATCAGGAGGCATGGTGGTATAGGATCACTGTCCATCAACACAATCAGGAGGCATGGTGGTATAGGATCACTGTCCATCAACACAATCAGGAGGCATGGTGGTATAGGATCACTGTCCATCAACACAGTCAGGAGGCATGATGGTATAGGATCACTGTCCATCAACACAATCAGGAGGCATGGTGGTATAGGATCACTGTCCATCAACACAATCAGGAGGCATGGTGGTATAGGATCACTGTCCATCAACACAATCAGGAGGCATGGTGGTATAGGATCACTGTCCATCAACACAGTCAGGAGGCATGGTGGTATAGGAACACTGTCCATCAACACAGTCAGGAGGCATGGTGGTATAGGATCACTGTCCATCAACACAATCAGGAGGCATGGTGGTATAGGAACACTGTCCATCAACACAATCAGGAGGCATGGTGGTATAGGAACACTGTCCATCAACACAATCAGGAGGCATGGTGGTATAGGAACACTGTCCATCAACACAATCAGGAGGCATGGTGGTATAGGATCACTGTCCATCAACACAATCAGGAGGCATGGTGGTATAGGATCACTGTCCATCAACACAATCAGGAGGCATGGTGGTATAGGATCACTGTCCATCAACACAATCAGGAGGCATGGTGGTATAGGATCACTGTCCATCAACACAATCAGGAGGCATGGTGGTATAGGATCACTGTCCATCAACACAATCAGGAGGCATGGTGGTATAGGATCACTGTCCATCAACACAATCAGGAGGCATGGTGGTATAGGATCACTGTCCATCAACACAATCAGGAGGCATGGTGGTATAGGAACACTGTCCATCAACACAATCAGGAGGCATGGTGGTATAGGATCACTGTCCATCAACACAATCAGGAGGCATGGTGGTATAGGATCACTGTCCATCAACACAATCAGGAGGCATGGTGGTATAGGATCACTGTCCATCCCATCAACACAATCAGGAGGCATGGTGGTATAGGATCACTGTCCATCAACACAATCAGGAGGCATGGTGGTATAGGAACACTGTCCATCAACACAATCAGGAGGCATGGTGGTATAGGATCACTGTCCATCACACAATCAGGAGGCATGGTGGTATAGGATCACTGTCCATCAACACAATCAGGAGGCATGGTGGTATAGGAACACTGTCCATCAACACAATCAGGAGGCATGGTGGTATAGGAACACTGTCCATCAACACAATCAGGAGGCATGGTGGTATAGGATCACTGTCCATCAACACAATCAGGAGGCATGGTGGTATAGGATCACTGTCCATCAACACAATCAGGAGGCATGGTGGTATAGGATCACTGTCCATCAACACAATCAGGAGGCATGGTGGTATAGGATCACTGTCCATCAACACAATCAGGAGGCATGGTGGTATAGGATCACTGTCCATCAACACAATCAGGAGGCATGGTGGTATAGGATCACTGTCCATCAACACAATCAGGAGGCATGGTGGTATAGGATCACTGTCCATCAACACAATCAGGAGGCATGGTGGTATAGGATCACTGTCCATCAACACAATCAGGAGGCATGGTGGTATAGGATCACTGTCCATCAACACAATCAGGAGGCATGGTGGTATAGGAACACTGTCCATCAACACAGTCAGGAGGCATGGTGGTATAGGATCACTGTCCATCAACACAATCAGGAGGCATGGTGGTATAGGATCACTGTCCATCAACACAATCAGGAGGCATGGTGGTATAGGAACACTGTCCATCAACACAATCAGGAGGCATGGTGGTATAGGATCACTGTCCATCAACACAATCAGGAGGCATGGTGGTATAGGAACACTGTCCATCAACACAATCAGGAGGCATGGTGGTATAGGAACACTGTCCATCAACACAATCAGGAGGCATGGTGGTATAGGATCACTGTCCATCAACACAATCAGGAGGCATGGTGGTATAGGATCACTGTCCATCAACACAATCAGGAGGCATGGTGGTATAGGATCACTGTCCATCAACACAATCAGGAGGCATGGTGGTATAGGATCACTGTCCATCAACACAATCAGGAGGCATGGTGGTATAGGATCACTGTCCATCAACACAATCAGGAGGCATGGTGGTATAGGAACACTGTCCATCAACACAATCAGGAGGCATGGTGGTATAGGATCACTGTCCATCAACACAATCAGGAGGCATGGTGGTATAGGATCACTGTCCATCAACACAATCAGGAGGCATGGTGGTATAGGATCACTGTCCATCAACACATCAACACAATCAGGAGGCATGGTGGTATAGGATCACTGTCCATCAACACAATCAGGAGGCATGGTGGTATAGGAACACTGTCCATCAACACAATCAGGAGGCATGGTGGTATAGGATCACTGTCCATCAACACAATCAGGAGGCATGGTGGTATAGGAACACTGTCCATCAACACAATCAGGAGGATGTGGTATAGGACACTGTCCATAAACAATCAGGAGGCATGGTGGTATAGGATCACTGTCCATCAACACAATCAGGAGGCATGGTGGTATAGGATCACTGTCCATCAACACAATCAGGAGGCATGGTGGTATAGGATCACTGTCCATCAACACAATCAGGAGGCATGGTGGTATAGGATCACTGTCCATCAACACAATCAGGAGGCATGGTGGTATAGGATCACTGTCCATCAACACAATCAGGAGGCATGGTGGTATAGGATCACTGTCCATCAACACAATCAGGAGGCATGGTGGTATAGGAACACTGTCCATCAACACAATCAGGAGGCATGGTGGTATAGGATCACTGTCCATCAACACAATCAGGAGGCATGGTGGTATAGGATCACTGTCCATCAACACAATCAGGAGGCATGGTGGTATAGGATCACTGTCCATCAACACAATCAGGAGGCATGGTGGTATAGGATCACTGTCCATCAACACAATCAGGAGGCATGGTGGTATAGGATCACTGTCCATCAACACAATCAGGAGGCATGGTGGTATAGGAACACTGTCCATCAACACAATCAGGAGGCATGGTGGTATAGGATCACTGTCCATCAACACAATCAGGAGGCATGGTGGTATAGGATCACTGTCCATCAACACAATCAGGAGGCATGGTGGTATAGGATCACTGTCCATCAACACAATCAGGGGCATGGTGCCATCAACACAATCAGGAGGCATGGTGGTATAGGATCACTGTCCATCAACACAATCAGGAGGCATGGTGGTATAGGAACACTGTCCATCAACACAATCAGGAGGCATGGTGGTATAGGATCACTGTCCATCAACACAATCAGGAGGCATGTGGTATAGGATCACTGTCCATCAACACAATCAGGAGGCATGGTGGTATAGGAACACTGTCCATCAACACAATCAGGAGGCATGGTGGTATAGGAACACTGTCCATCAACACAATCAGGAGGCATGGTGGTATAGGATCACTGTCCATCAACACAATCAGGAGGCATGGTGGTATAGGATCACTGTCCATCAACACAATCAGGAGGCATGGTGGTATAGGATCACTGTCCATCAACACAATCAGGAGGCATGGTGGAGGATCACTGTCCATCAACACAATCAGGAGGCATGGTGGTATAGGAACACTGTCCATCAACACAATCAGGAGGCATGGTGGTATAGGATCACTGTCCATCAACACAATCAGGAGGCATGGTGGTATAGGAACACTGTCCATCAACACAATCAGGAGGCATGGTGGTATAGGAACACTGTCCATCACACAATCAGGAGGCATGGTGGTATAGGAACACTGTCCATCAACACAATCAGGAGGCATGGTGGTATAGGAACACTGTCCATCAACACAATCAGGAGGCATGGTGGTATAGGATCACTGTCCATCAACACAATCAGGA
>CM026389.1:62160327-62193627 GCA_014843695.1 Archivesica marissinica | reverse complement strand
CCGGACATGGTTATTAAGATGCCCTTGACGTTCATCATTCAAATTTTTTGTTTTTTTGTTTTTTAATTTAATAATATGTTATTTGTTCATTGCATATGCATCAGTCCCACTGGGCTCCCGGTACTCCCCGGTTCACCCGGGAGTACCGGGTGTTGAACCGTAGTGCCACCGTGATGGACCGGGATGATGCATGATGGACCTGGATGAACCGGGGGTCTTCCCGGTGGTTTTTGACATGTCAAAAACCACCGTGATGAACCTTGGAGGACCGGGAAGGGGAGCCCGACCTGGGTGAACCGTGTTGAACCGTGTTGACACCGTAGGTCCACCGGGAAGGACCGTGAAGGATCGTGGCGCTGCCGGCGTGGACCTGGGAGGACCGGGATGGAAAAAAACGAGCTATCGACGCCCGGTGGACAACGGTTCTGATTGCTTTTTGCTGCTCTTCCTACTCGTCTTGGGCGGCATGATGTCTATAATATAGAATAGTCCTCAAAAAACTTCTGCTGGAATGAAATTAGGCTACAAGTCAGTCCTATTTATACTGCATTTTCACCTCGCCGGGATGAACCGTGGTGAACCGGGAAGGACCTTAGCTCCGCCGTGGAGGACCGGGAAGAACCGTAGCGTCACCGGGGTTCTGCCGGCATGGACCTGGGTGAACCGTGGAGAAACCGGGGTCGAACCTGGCTGAGAACTGTGGTGAACCGTGGCCCTGCCGGGGCCCTACCTGGATGAACCGGGGTGCCCAGGGGTGCTCCCGGGTCTTGAGGGCAAATACACATCATTTTCACCCGGTACACCCCGGTCCATGAACCGGGATGACCCGGGAGGCTCCGGGATAAACCGTAGTACCGCCGGCCTCAGTGGGACTGATGCAATAGTCAGGTCAAGTCAAATGTTTTATTGGCAAAACATATTTATAATGTTGTATGTATGTTCCATTAATGTCAAACTCCTTGCGGGGACCGATACATGTTTTCCTGGGCATGCTTAGCCGACCTACGTGGTTAACCAGTACGAAGCAATGTGTGTGAGGTGCCTTACTCAATGACACTACATACGTGGCCTGACCGAGTATCGAACCCGTGACCGTTCAATTCCAGATCCGATACTCTATCACTGGACTACGGACGCCACACATGTTTTACAGTATTATAGGCAAATAGAGTTGTGCAGTAGATAACGGTTCTACACAGCAATCACTAGCGACCACCGTACCATCTCACATACTTCCCGGTCTAGCGACCACCGTACCATCTCACATACTTCCCGATCTAGCGACCACCGTACCATCTCACATACTTCCCGGTCTAGCGACCACCGTACCATCTCACATAATTCCCGGTCTAGCGACCACCGTACCATCTCACATACATCCCGGTCTAGCGACCACCGTACCATCTCACATACTTCCCGATCTAGCGACCACCGTACCATCTCACATACTTCCCGATCTAGCGACCACCGTACCATCTCACATACTTCCCGGTCTAGCGACCACCGTACCATCTCACATACTTCCCGATCTAGCGACCACCGTACCACCTCACATACTTCCCGATCTATCGACCACCGTACCATCTCACATACTTCCCGGTCTAGCGACCACCGTACCATCTCACATACTTCCCGGAATAGCGACAACCGTACCATCTCACATACTTCCCGGTCTAGCGACCACCGTACCATCTCACATACTTCCCGGAATAGCGACAACCGTACAATCTCACATACTTCCCGGTCCGAGGATCGAACCAGAGAAACGTTCAGTACATTTATCTCTTGAAGTATGTGTATAATCTTGCACACTTCCAAACCTTGTGTTTTGCGTTTATTTATCGTCGCTATCGGTTGCCCATATGAGCGACGCCTCCTGAAGAGATTAGTCATTTTAGATATTTGGAGGATAGTGCAATGCTACAGACAGAGACCCATTCCAGAGTCTCCTCTGGTTCTTTTACGTGCACGGTGTAAAGCACCGACACGAGACCTCAGTCCCATCTGAAAGACTGTTAATTTTATTAGTGTCAGACGAGGGATCGAACCTACGATCCATGGATTACCAGTCCAGCGTGTTTAGCAACTGGACTACAGATCCGTCTGATATACACACTTCCAATCCCATATTCGTATAATTTTATATTTTAATATTTTTATTCTATTTTAGGCTACACATTGGGATCTGCTAATGGGCAAACTGGAAACTACGACGATTCAGGTATTACAACAATTATTAGATAGTACAACTACTATGTAGGTAGGTACGCAAGTACGCGTATGTACGTAGGTACGCGTGCGTGCGTGCGTGCGTGCGTGCGTGCGTGCGTGCGTGCGTGCGTGCGTGCGTGCGTGCGTGCGTGCGTGCGTGCGTGCGTGCGTGCGTGCGTGCGTGCGTGCGTGCGTGCGTGTGCGTGCGTGCGTGCGTGCGTGCGTGCGTGCGTGCGTGCGTGCGTGCGTGCGTGCGTGCGTGCGTGCGTGCGTGCGTGCGTGCGTGCGTGCGTGCGTGCGTGCGTGCGTGCGTGCGTGCGTGCGTGCGTGCGTGCGTGCGTGCGTGCGTGCGTGCGTGCGTGCGTGCGTGCGTGCGTGCGTGCGTGCGTGCGTGCGTGCGTGCGTGCGTGCGTGCGTGCGTGCGTATAATCACAGTGTTACATAAGTTTGAATCACATGTACATATCCATGGAAACTATAACCAAGTATCATCGCAACGGCATGTTATGACGTCATTGTTATATAAGGTAGCTATTGGTTTTTTAAAATTAAATTAAAGAATTATTTCAAAAATGTCAAATTTTATATTATTTATTAGTTTAAACAATATGTATTTCTTTTAATAAAAATAGTGAATGTATACTAGAGGACATAGAAACCGCACACTTCGAATAATTGTGTTGTTACATGAAAAACTATATAAATAGTAATAGTATTTATGGCAAATTCTAAATTTAATCAGCGCCTGTTTTATCTATGTATAGACCTGGTTCAATCCATATAGTTCTATATATCATAATAATATATCGATACAAGGCATGTGATCAAAACAAAGATGGCTGTGAAAATGTTTGCTCTGATAAATTTTGAACTAACTATTCGACTTTGTGATGAATAGATGGATTATTTGTGCAAGATTTAATAGATATATTAACTATATGTTATGGGGAGGGATAACCGTAAAAATAAATGAAGGGAAAGGTGGAGTAGTGGTAGTGAGAACGATGAAACATTGAACAATAGCAAACATTTCAAAAAAGGCGGTTCACCAGGAAATAGTAATAGATTTAGCAGCTTATCAGTAAGTGAACTTATCAATCAATCTAACAGTGAAACTGATATAAACAATGATGCTGATATAAACAATGATGCTGATATACACTATGATGCTGATATAAACAATGATGCTGATATACACTATGATGCTAATATAAACAACGATGCTGATATAAACAATGATGCTGATATAAACAATGATGCTGATATAAACAATGATGCTGATATAAACAATGATGCTGATATACACTGTGATGCTTATATACACTATGATGCTGATATACACAATGATGCTGATATAAACAATGATGCTGATATAAACAATGATGCTGATATAAACAATGATGCTGATATACACTGTGATGCTTATATACACTATGATGCTGATATACACAATGATGCTGATATAAACAATGATGCTGATATACACTATGATGCTGATATAAATAATGATGCTGATATACACTATGATGCTGATATACACTATGATGCTGATATACACTATGATGCTGATATACACTATGATGCTGATATACACTATGATGCTGATATACACTATGATGCTGATATAAACAATGATGCTGATATAAACAACGATGCTGATATAAACTATGATGCTGATATACACTATGATGCTGATATACACTATGATGCTGATATACACTATGATGCTGATATAAACAATGATGCTGATATAAACAATGAAACTGATATAAACAACGATGCTGATATAAACTATGATGCTGATATAAACAATGATGCTGATATACACTATGATGCTGATATAAACAATGATGCTGATATACACTATGATGCTGATATACACTATGATACTGATATACACTATGATGCTGATATACACTATGATGCTGATATACACTATGATGCTGATATAAACAATGATGCTGATATAAACAATGATGCTGATATAAACAATGATGCTGATATACACTATGATGCTGATATACACTATGATGCTGATATAAACAATGATGCTGATATAAACAATGATGCTGATATAAACAATGATGCTGATATACACTATGATGCTGATATACACAATGATGCTGATATACACTATGATGCTGATATAAACAATGATGCTGATATAAACAATGATGCTGATATAAACAATGATGCTGATATACACTGTGATGCTGATATAAACAATGATGCTGATATACACTATGATGCTGATATAAACAATGATGCTGATATAAACAATGATGCTGATATAAACAATGATGCTGATATACACTGTGATGCTGATATACACTATGATGCTGATATACACAATGATGCTGATATAAACAATGATGCTGATATACACTATGAGGCTGATATAAATAATGATGCTGATATACACTATGATGCTGATATACACTATGATGCTGATATAAACAATGATGCTGATATAAACAATGATGCTGATATACACTGTGATGCTGATATACACTATGATGCTGATATACACAATGATGCTGATATAAACAATGATGCTGATATACACTATGAGGCTGATATAAATAATGATGCTGATATACACTATGATGCTGATATACACTATGATGCTGATATAAACAATGATGCTGATATAAACAATGATGCTGATATACACTGTGATGCTGATATACACTATGATGCTGATATACACAATGATGCTGATATAAACAATGATGCTGATATACACTATGAGGCTGATATAAATAATGATGCTGATATACACTATGATGCTGATATACACTATGATGCTGATATAAACAATGATGCTGATATAAACAATGATGCTGATATACACTGTGATGCTGATATACACTATGATGCTGATATAAACAATGATGCTGATATAAACAATGATGCTGATATACACTATGAGGCTGATATAAATAATGATGCTGATATACACTATGATGCTGATATACACTATGATGCTGATATACACTATGATGCTGATATACACTATGATGCTGATATAAACAATGATGCTGATATAAACAATGATGCTGATATAAACAATGATGCCGATATAAACAATGATGCTGATATACACTATGATGCTGATATAAACAATGATGCTGATATAAACAATGATGCTGATATAAACAATGATGCTGATATAAACAATGAAACTGATATAAACAATGATGCTGATATACACTATGATGCTGATATAAACAATGATGCTGATATAAACAATGATGCTGATATAAACAATTATGCTGATATACACTATGATGCTGATATAAACAATGATGCTGATATAAACAATGATGCTGATATAAACAATGATGCTGATATACACTATGATGCTGATATACACAATGATGCTGATATAAACAATGATGCTGATATACACTATGATACTGATATACACTATGATGCTGATATAAACAATGATGCTGATATACACTATGATGCTGATATAAACAATGATGCTGATATAAACAATGATGCTGATATACACTATGATGCTGATATAAACAATTATGCTGATATAAACAATGATGCTGATATACACTATGATGCTGATATGAACAATGATGCTGATATAAACAATGATGCTGATATACACTATGATGCTGATATACACAATGATGCTGATATACACTATGATGCTAATATACACTATGATGCTGATATACACAATGATGCTGATATACACTATGATGCTGATATACACTATGATGCTGACATAAACAATGATGCTGATATAAACAATGATGCCGATATAAACAATGATGCTGATATAAACAATGAAACTGATATAAACAATGATGCTGATATACACTATGATGCTGATATACACTATGATGCTGATATAAACAATGATGCTGATATACACTATGATGCTGATATAAACAATGATGCTGATATACAATATGATGCTGATATACACTATGATACTGATATACACAATGATGCTGATATACACTATGATGCTGATATAAACAATGATGCTGATATACACTATGATGCTGATATACACAATGTTGCTGATATAAACAATGATGCTGATATAAACAATGATGCTGATATACACTATGATGCTGATATAAACAATGATGCTGATATACATTATGATGCTGATATAAACAATGATGCTGATATACACTATGATGCTGATATACACAATGATGCTGATATACACTATGATGCTGATATAAACAATGATGCTGATTTAAACAATGATGCTGATATAAACAATGATGCTGATATACAATATGATGCAGATATAAACAATGATGCTGATTTAAACAATGATGCTGATATAAACAATGATGCTGATATACACTATGATGCAGATATAAACAATGATGCTGATATAAACAATGATGCTGATATAAACAATGATGCTGATATAAACAATGATGCTGATATAAAAAATGATGCTGATATAAACAATGATGCTGATATACACTATGATGCTGATATAAACAATGATGCTGATTTAAACAATGATGCTGATATAAACAATGATGCTGATATAAACAATGATGCTGATATAAACAATGATGCTGATATACACTATGATGCAGATATAAACAATGATGCTGATATAAACAATGAAACTGATATAAACAATGATGCTGATATACACTATGATGCAGATATAAACAATGATGCTGATATAAACAATGATGCTGATATACACTATGATGCTGATATAAACAATGATGCTGATATAAACAATTATGCTGATATACACTATGATACTGATATACACTATGATGCTGATATAAACAATGATGCTGATATAAACAATGATGCTGATATACACTATGATGCTGATATACACAATGATGCTGATATACAATATGATGCTGATATACACTATGATGCTGATATAAACAATGATGCTGATATAAACAATGATGCTGATATAAACAATGATGCTGATATAAAGAATGATGCTGATATACACAATGATGCTGATATACACTATGATGCTGATATACACTATGATGCTGATATACAAAATGATGCTGATATACACTATGATGCTGATATACACTATTATGCTGATATAAACAATGATGCTTATATAAACAATGATGCTGATATAAACAATGATGCTGATATACACAATGATGCTGATATAAACAATGATGCCGATATAAACAATGATGCTGATATAAACAATGAAACTGATATAAACAATGATGCTGATATACACTATGATGCTGATATACACTATGATGCTGATATAAACAATGATGCTGATATAAACAATGATGCTGATATAAACAATGATGCTGATATAAACAATGATGCTGATATACACTATGATGCTGATATACACTATGATGCTGATATACAATATGATGCTGATATACACTATGATGCTGATATACACAATGATGCTGATATAAACAATGATGCTGATATAAACAATGAAACTGATATAAACAATGGAACTGATATAAACAATGATGCTGATATATACAATGATGCTGATATACACTATGGTGCTGATATAAACAATGATGCTGATATAAACAATGATGCTGCTATAAACAATGGAACTGATATAAACAATGATGCTGATATATACAATGATGCTGATATACACTATGATGCTAATATAAACAATGATACTGATATAAACAATGATGCTTATAAAAACAATGATGCTGATATAAAGAATGATGCTGATATAAACAATGATGCTGATATAAAGAATGATGCTGATATACACTATGATGCTGATATACAATATGATGCTGATATACCAAATGATGCTGATATACACTATGATGCTGATATACACTATGATGCTGATATACACTATGATGCTGATATAAACAATGATGCTTATATAAACAATGATGCTGATATAAACAATGATGCTGATATAAACAATGATGCTGATATAACAATGATGCTGATATACACTATGATGCTGATATACACTATGATGCTAATATAAACAATGATGCTGATATACACTATGATGCTGATATAAACAATGATGCTGATATACACAATGATGCTGATATACACTATGATGCTGATATAAACAATGATGCTGATATACACTATGATGCTAATATAAACAATGATGCTGATATACACTATGATGCTGATATAAACAATGATGCTGATATACACAATGATGCTGATATAAACAATGAAACTGATATAAACAATGATGCTGATATAAACAATGATGCTGATATACACAATGATGCTGATATACACTATGATGCTGATATAAACAATGATGCTGATATAAACAATGATGCTGATATACACTATGATGCTGATATAAACAATGATGCTGATAACAATGCTGCTGATATAAACAATGATACTGATAAAAACAATGATGCTGATATAAACAATGATGCTGATATAAACAATGATGCTGATATACACTATGATGCTGATATACACAATGATGCTGATATAAACAATGATGCTGATATAAACAATGATGCTGATATACACTATGATGCTGATATAAACAATGAAACTGATATAAACAATGATGCTGATATACAATATGATGCTGATATAAACAATGATGCCTATATAAACAATGATGCTGATATAAACAATGATGCTGATATACACAATGATGCTGATATACACTATGATGCTGATATAAACAATGAAACTGATATAAACAATGATGCTGATATACACTATGATGCTGATATACACTATGATGCTGATATACACTATGATGCTGATATAAACAATGAAACTGATATAAACAATGATGCTGATATACACAATGATGCTGATATACACTATGATGCTGATATAAACAATGAAACTGATATAAACAATGATGCTGATATAAACAATGATGCTGATATACACTATGATGCTGATATACACTATGATGCTGATATCAACAATGATACTGATATAACCAATTATGCTGATATACACTATGATGCTGATATACACTATGATGCTGATATACACAATGATGCTGATATACACTATGATGCTGATATACACAATGATGCTGATATACACTATGATGCTGATATACACTATGATGCTGATATACACAATGATGCTGATATACACTATGATGCTGATATACACAATGATGCTGATATACACTATGATGCTGATATACACAATGATGCTGATATACACTATGATGCTGATATACACTATGATGCTGATATAAACAATGATGCTGATATAAACAATGAAACTGATATAAACAATGATGCTGATATACACTATGATGCTGATATAAACAATGATGCTGATATAAACAATGATGCTGATATAAACAATGATGCTGATATAAACAATGATGCTGATATAAACAATGAAACTGATATAAACAATGATGCTGATATACACTATGATGCTGATATAAACAATGATGCTGATATAAACAATGAAACTGATATAAACAATGATGCTGATATACACTATGATGCTGATATAAACAATGATGCTGATATAAACAATTATGCTGATATACACTATGATACTGATATACACTATGATGCTGATATACACAATGATGCTGATATACACTATGATACTGATATACAATATGATACTGATATACACTATGATGCTGATATACACTATGATGCTGATATACACTATGATGCTGATATACACAATGATGCTGATATACACTATGATGCTGATATACACTATGATGCTGATATAAACAATGATGCTGATATAAACAATGATGCTGATATAAACAATGATGCTGATATAAACAATGAAACTGATATAAACAATGATGCTGATATACACTATGATGCTGATATACACAATGATGCTGATATACACTATGATGCTGATATAACCAATTATGGAGATATAAACAATGATGCTGATATACACAATGATGCTGATATACACAATGATGCTGATATACACTATGATGCTGATATAACCAATTATGGTGATATTAACAATGATGCTGATATAAACAATGAAACTGATATAAACAATGATGCTGATATACACTATGATGCTGATATAAACAATGATGCTGATATAAACAATTATGCTGATATACACTATGATACTGATATACACTATGATGCTGATATACACTATGATGCTGATATACACTATGATGCTGATATACACAATGATGCTGATATACACTATGATGCTGATATACACTATGATGCTGATATACAATATGATACTGATATACACTGTGATGCTGATATACACAATGATGCTGATATAAACAATGATGCTGATATAACCCATGATACTGATATAACCAATTATGGTGATATAAACAATGATGCTGATATAACCAATTATGGTGATATACACAATGATGCTGATATAAACAATGATGCTGATATAAACAATGATGCTGATATACACTATGATGCTGATATAAACAATGATGCTGATATACACTATGATGCTGATATACACTATGATGCTGATATCAACAATGATACTGATATAACCAATTATGCTGATATACACTATGATGCTGATATACACTATGATGCTGATATACACAATGATGCTGATATACACTATGATGCTGATATACACAATGATGCTGATATACACTATGATGCTGATATACACTATGATGCTGATATAAACAATGATGCTGATATACACTATGATGCTGATATACACTATGATGCTGATATAACAATGATGCTGATATAAACAATGATGCTGATATAAACAATTATGCTGATATACACTATGATACTGATATACACTATGATGCTGATATACACTATGATACTGATATACACTGTGATGCTGATATACACAATGATGCTGATATAAACAATGATGCTGATATAACCAATGATACTGATATAACCAATTATGGTGATATAAACAATGATGCTGATATAACCAATTATGGTGATATAAACAATGATGCTGATATACACTATGATGCTGATATAAACAATGATGCTGATATACACTATGATGCTGATATACACTATGATGCTGATATAACAATGATGCTGATATAAACAATGAAACTGATATAAACAATGATGCTGATATAAACAATGATGCTGATATAAACAATGATGCTGATATACACTATGATGCTGATAACAATGATGCTGATATAAACAATGATGCTGATATAAACAATGATGCTGATATAAACAATGATGCTGATATACACAATGATGCTGATATAAACTATGATGCTGATATACACTATGATGCTGATATAAACAATGATGCTTATATAAACAATGATGCTGATATACACTATGATGCTGATATACACAATAATGCTGATATAAACAATGATGCTGATATACACTATGATGCTTATATAAACAATGATGCTGATATACACTATGATGCTGATATACACTATGATGCTGATATAACAATGATGCTGATATAAACAATGAAACTGATATACACTATGATGCTGATATACACTATGATGCTGATATACACTATGATGCTGATATAAACAATGATGCTGATATAAACAATAATGCTGATATACACTATGATGCTGATATAAACAATGATGCTGATATAAACAATGATGCTGATATACACTATGATGCTGATATAAACAATGATGCTGATATACACAATGATGCTAACATAAACAATGAAACTGATATAAACAATGATGCTGATATAAACAATGATGCTGATATACACAATGATGCTGATATACACTATGATGCTGATATAAACAATGATGCTGATATACACTATGATGCTGATATACACTATGATGCTGATATAAACAATGATGCTGATATAAACAATGATGCTGATATACACTATGATGCTGATATACACAATGATGCTGATATACACTATGATACTGATATACACTATGATGCTGATATAAACAATGATGCTTATATAAACAATGATGCTGATAGAAACAATGATGCTGATATAAACAATGATGCTGATATAAGCAATGATGCTGATATAAACAATGATGCTGATATAAACAATGATGCTGATATAAACAATGATGCTGATATAAACAATGATGCTGATATAAGCAATGATGCTGATATAAACAATGATGCTGATATAAACAATGATGCTGATATAAGCAATGATGCTGATATAAACAATGATGCTGATATAAGCAATGATGCTGATATAAACAATGATGCTGATATAAGCAATGATGCTGATATAAACAATGATGCTGATATAAACAATGATGCTGATATAAACAATGATGCTGATATAAACAATGATGCTGATATAAGCAATGATGCTGATATAAACAATGATGCTGATATAAACAATGATGCTGATATAAACAATGATGCTGATATACACTATGATGCTGATATACACTATGATGCTGATATAAACAATGATGCTGATATAAACAACGATGCTGATATACACTATGATGCTGATATACACTATGGTGCTGATATAAACATAAACAATGATGCTGATATAAACAATGATGCTGATATAAACAATGATGCTGATATAAATAATGAAACTGATATAAACAATGATGCTGATATACACTATGATGCTGATATAAACAATGATGCTGATATAAACAATGATGCTGATATAAACAATGATGCTGATATACACTATGATGCTGATATAAACAATGATGCTGATATACACTATGATGCTGATATACACAATGATGCTGATATAAACAATGATACTGATATAACCAATTATGGTGATATAAACAATGAAACTGATATAAACAATGATGCTGATATAAACAATGATGCTGATATACACTATGATGTTGATATACACTATGATGCTGATATAACAATGATGCTGATATAAACAATGAAACTGATATAAACAATGATGCTGATATACACTATGATGCTGATATACACTATGATACTGATATACAATATGATGCTGATATAAACAATGATGCTGATATACACAATGATGCTGATATACACTATGATGCTGATATACACTATGATGCTGATATAAAAATTGATGCTGATATACACTATGATGCTGATATAAAAATTGATGCTGATATAAACAATGATGCTGATATAAACAATGATGCTGATATAAACAATGATGCTGATATACACAATGATGCTGATATACACTATGATGCTGATATAAACAATGATGCTGATATAAACAATGATGCTGATATAAAAAATGATGCTGATATAAACAATGATGCTGATATACACTATGATGCTGATATACACTATGATGCTGATATAAACAATGATGCTGATATAAACAACGATGCTGATATACACTATGATGCTGATATACACTATGGTGCTGATATAAACATAAACAATGATGCTGATATAAACAATGATGCTGATATAAACAATGATGCTGATATACACTATGATGCTGATATAAACATAAACAATGATGCTGATATAAACAATGATGCTGATATACACTATGATGCTGATATAAACAATGATGCTGATATAAACAATGATGCTGATATAAACAATGAAACTGATATAAACAATGATGCTGATATACACTATGATGCTGATATAAACAATGATGCTGATATAAACAATGATGCTGATATAAACAATGATGCTGATATACACTATGATGCTGATATACACTATGATGCTGATATAAACAATGATGCTGATATACACTATGATGTTGATATACACTATGATGCTGATATAACAATGATGCTGATATAAACAATGAAACTGATATAAACAATGATGCTGATATACACTATGATGCTGATATACACTATGATACTGATATACAATATGATGCTGATATAAACAATGATGCTGATATACACAATGATGCTGATATACACTATGATGCTGATATACACTATGATGCTGATATAAAAATTGATGCTGATATACACTATGATGCTGATATAAAAATTGATGCTGATATAAACAATGATGCTGATATAAACAATGATGCTGATATAAACAATGATGCTGATATACACAATGATGCTGATATACACTATGATGCTGATATAAACAATGATGCTGATATAAACAGTGATGCTGATATAAACAATGATGCTGATATAAACAATGATGCTGATATACACAATGATGCTGATATACACTATGATGCTGATATACACTATGATGCTGATATACACTATGATGCTGATATAAAAATTGATGCTGATATAAACAATGATGCTGATATAAACAATGATGCTGATATACACTATGATGCTGATATACACTATGATGCTGATATACACTATGATGCTGATGGTGTTTTTGCGGGACTAGAGTTGTCAGAAAACAGTGACAGTAATTCACCATCTTCTAAAAATAGCTATAAATCCACAACAAATATAGCGTCCGGAGGCGTACCGCCGAATGACAATGATACCAAAGACTTGCCTTTGACCAAGAAATTAGATGCCTTGGTCATTGCTGTATCTGAAATCAAGAAGAGCCAGCAAAATATGCAAAGTATGTTTGAGTCGAAATTGGACAAATTCAAAAATGACTTGATGCAAAATATTGAGGGCAAAGTACGGGATCTGCCTAACGAGATATAGATCGACCTTAACCGAGAAATGAGTAGAATTTATCAGGTATTGACAACTGTTCAATCGATGCAGACAACGCTTGAACATACAACGCCTACTGTCCCCACAGGAGGTGATAACGGAACAATAGATGAGCATGACCAACGAAATAACGGGTATCAACGTTACCAGGTAAATCCGTTAGATGACCCAGACATAACAATTATAGGTATGGATATCACTGAAACCGAAGGCGAGGATTCGACCCAGATCGCTAAAGATATAATAAGAGCTTGGAGAACAAGTATCGTCAAATGTGGCTGTCATTGCGACCACACGTGTGACGTCTAGAATTATTGGCAGACCTGGTATTGTTAAGATAACCTTTCAGGACTATAACGAAAAAGTTGCCGGCCCGGCTTATTTTTCGTTGTTCGGGCTACGGTTCTTGTGTTGTAGTATATGTATGTCAGTTGGGGAACTCGCTTGTTGTGGGTACCGGGGCGGGTCGGGCTATAATTAAAAGATCCAATTCACAATTTAAATTTTACGAAAAGTTTAATTCGTATTTATTTAACCTGGTTCATATTCTGGATTAACGTAATGCACAACGAGAGCCTAAACACACACTAAACACGTATATGACGAGTCATAACAATTCGGATATCTCATGCATATGTAGCACACTACAGTATATGTAAAATTATATAGATTACGGAAGATAAAACCTGCTTACAAACTACGTACGATATGTCCGCATTAATTCCATATCATACTATCGCATGCTGGAATTATCGAGTCGTACAATTTCTTTAACATGATATTGAATTATTCCAATGTTAACCATTCTTACTAAGATAAAACATTCTCATAGTACATTAAATTTAAATTAAATTAGCATAGACAGTTGTGTGCGGTTTCATGCATGTTGAGAAGACCCGATCGCAATACAATTAATATTTAAGTCGGCTATCATAAAATCATACACTATAGTGCGACTTCAATTAAAGAGAATAAAATAATATTATAGACTCTTACCTATAATTAAAAGATCCAATTCACAATTGAAATTTTACGAAAAATTGAATTCTTATTTATTTAACCTGGTTCAGATTCTGGATTAGCGTAATACAGCCATAATATCGGGGTATATATATTGGCTAGTGCTGGATTCGAACGCACACCTAACCGGATTGGGTAGCCAATGGGTGAGTTTTTTTGAAACGCCCACCTATCCAGGTTGGGTAGTCAATGGGTGAATTTTGAATGCTCATGAACCAGGAATGTCCATGACACGTATATTATTATCCAAATTTGCAACAGAACAAACAATTAATGTTTATACTGCTTTGACACTAATCTCCTGTCATCATATTGCACAGACGAGTAATATAGATGTTGCATAATAACGACTCTAGTAATTATCTGTGTAAAGATATGAAGTATTTGATGTAAATGTATAAACTCTTCGGAATTTAGTACGGTTGAAAACGGTTACTTATTAGTTATGAAATTGAAGTCTCTATAAATAAATTGACTCCCTTATTGTATATACAAAATGTACATCTAATAGGAATGAGCAGGCTATCAATTTGAGCTTGATAGCAAAGTGCTCAGAAATAAGATGAATCCTAGACACTCTAATACCTACACACATGTATTTCTGAAGAGCAGCAAATCACGAGTTGAGCCTCTGATTGAATATAACGCAAGGGCGTTACTTCGAAACATGCCACATGGTCGATCATTTCGTGTTGACGGCGCCGGGAGAATCAAGCCACGTGACCAGCGCCAATTCCCTCAGCAAAGTGAAAATCAATAGGAATATCATCCGGTCTCAATGAGTCGCTTAAGATTGCTCGCTTGAATGTTGACGGCTGGACTAAGGAGAACAATGACTTACGTGTAAATATTGTAAGGTCGATTCATGCAGACATTTTTTCCATAATGTGAAACGCACCTACCTGGTCAACATGTTATAACGGTACCTGGATATGTTTGGTAAGGATTTAACCGGAGTGATAAACAAATGCACCTACGTCGTCTGGCGGAGTGGGAATACTTATTAAACAGGAAATGTTAGAACACTATGAGATATCCATTATAGACAAGTCATACGACGGAATTATTGGGCTAAAAGTATCGCACAAAACAATTGAATATGAAATAGTTATTTACTATAGTTATCTACCGCCAGAAAACTATACAAGAGGACACGGGTTCTTTCCACATCTTCTTGCTCAAATATACAATAGTGAAAGTGACAGTATATTGATAGGAGCCGACCTTAACTCGCGCATAGGTTCGTTATCTGATAATTCGAGCGAAATAGACTCCATACCACAAAGGTCATACATTGAATAAAGCATAAACCAGCATGGTCACGATTGTATTGAATTCCTGATTGAGTCGAAATTCTGTGTATTAAATGGTAGGCATCGTGCAGACGACAATAGGTTTACCTCAATCTCGCGAAAAGGAAAAGCGATCGTCGTTTAGGTCAGACGGTGTTATTGATATAGTGGTCTGGGATTGGTTGAAAAAGTGTACGGAAGCCCTTAAGAGTTTTTGATACATATGAACTGATTGGCTGGTAGGTATTGTCACAAATAGTGAAAATGACCTCTAAATATTAAAATACAATAATTATATGAGCTTCATTTTGGAATATCTAAACATATTTGCAGACTATTTGGTGACAAATAAATAGCATATTATAAATGCAGGTGGCAGTGCAACATTCACCACCAAATTGCCTTCAGAGTAGGGGTTGGGTGCCTTTAGTGGGAAATAAAAAAAACGAAATTGGTCAACCCCATTGAAATTTGACATTTTCCTGTGGCTCAATGGCCATTCAGTTGAAAACTACTGTCTTGTGTGCCAAACTATTTTTGGGGAAATCTAATGGCACTGTGTGTTATAATGGTGGCCTATGGAAATTGCAATAGCGGTGTCTGACCATTATCTGTGCGTACCTCACGATAATTTCCAATATCATTAATCTTTGTACCGATTTATCTTTAAATGTATCTAGCTAGTATTTTGTATCTGTAGTCTATAAATAATATTTGTTAAATGTTTACATACAATTGATTTCCATATCTATATCCAATAAAGGGTTAACCATTATTTTTCTAAGTTTAAAAAGGCGGTTTTCCCGTTATTACATATATGATATAGCAATATTTCTGTGACGTATGATATGTGACGTATGATATAGTTATTACACATAATTATTATGATATAGCAATATTTCTGTGACGTATGATATGTGACGTATGATATGTGACGTATGATATGTGACGTATGATATGTGACGTGTGATATGTGACGTATGATATGTGACGTATGATATGTGACGTATGATATGTGACGTGTGATATGTGACGTATGATATATGACGTGTGCATAGCTCTAGATAGATCTGATTATGACTAAAGAGTTATCACACATATGATATAGCAATATTTCTGTGACGTATGATATGTGACGTATGATATGTGACGTATGATATGTGACGTATGATATGTGACGTATGATATGTGACGTATGATATAGTTATTACACATAATTATTATGATATAGCAATATTTCTGTGACGTATGATATGTGACGTATGATATGTGACGTATGATATGTGACGTATGATATGTGACGTATGATATGTGACGTATGATATGTGACGTATGATATGTGACGTATGATATGTGACGTATGATATGTGACGTATGATATGTGACGTGTGATATGTGACGTATGATATATGACGTGTGCATAGCTCTAGATAGATCTGATTATCACTAAAGAGTTATCACACATATAGCAATATTTCTGTGACGTATGATATGTGACGTATGATATGTGACGTATGATATGTGACGTATGATATGTGACGTATGATATAGCCATATTTCTGTGACGTATGATATGTGACGTATGATATATGACGTGTGCATAGCTCTAGATAGATCTGATTATGACTAAAGAGTTATCACACATATGATATAGCAATATTTATGTGACGTATGATATGTGACGTATGATATGTGACGTATGATATAGTTATTACACATAATTATTATGATATAGCAATATTTCTGTGACGTATGATATGTGACGTATGATATGTGACGTATGATATGTGACGTATGATATGTGACGTATGATATGTGACGTATGATATGTGACGTATGATATGTGACGTATGATATGTGACGTATGATATGTGACGTATGATATGTGACGTATGATATGTGACGTGTGATATGTGACGTATGATATATGACGTGTGCATAGCTCTAGATAGATCTGATTATCACTAAAGAGTTATCACACATATAGCAATATTTCTGTGACGTATGATATGTGACGTATGATATGTGACGTATGATATGTGACGTATGATATAGCAATATTTCTGTGACGTATGATATGTGACGTATGATATATGACGTGTGCATAGCTCTAGATAGATCTGATTATGACTAAAGAGTTATCACACATATGATATAGCAATATTTATGTGACGTATGATATGTGACGTATGATATGTGACGTATGATATGTGACGTATGCTATGTGACGTGTGATATGTGACGTATGCTATGTGACGTGTGCATAGCTCTAGATTGATCGGATTATGACTAAAGAGTTATACTCCAGTCAATGTAGCTGGAATTGGCATCTGGGTGTAAACTAATTGCAAAAGAATTTGTTTTAGCAGTTATGACTATGATAATATGTGACGCTCTGGATACTAAAAGTTGCACTCTGTACTATTGGTCAAAATTGGTAAAAAATGTCCAAGAAAGAGACAACTGACGAAATATTGGGTAATTTATTCTGTGCATTTGGTGTACAATAAAAGCATGTCATTTCAATTTGTTAGATTTTCTTTACATACACATACATGTATACGGTAACTAGCCATATTTGATGGAAATTGCTTAAATAAAACTAAAATGGTAGACAAAATAAGACTTTTTCAGGGGTAAAGTTACCCCACCCACTACCAATGTAATATTTCAATACTTGAAAGTAGCGGAAAAAGAACCTGCATCTGATTTTCTAATATGAGTGTCATGCTATAGTTACTTGTTACTATCAAAACTGGTTAAAATGCCATATGTAAATAGTGACCACTTTGACGCGGATATTTGATCCGTTTTGTGCCAGTATATCTACAGTTTATATGCACCCCGATATTGGATGGCTTTAATTAATGTTGTCAATACATGATAACTACGCCCATTGTACATGACAAATACATATAGAAGATATTCTGACATGTGCATATAAATGTTCTGTGTTCATAGAGGGGTGATTTACCCCACCCACTATGCATACACTATATAACATGTATATTTACCCCACCCACTATGTATACATTATATAACATGTATATTTAACTAGATTAAAATGTGGATATAGTGCATCAATACTTATGTATGCTTTACATAAATTAAGTACACGTACATATATGTTTTATACAAGCTGAATGCATTTTTACAATGTAATGATTGTTTGTTAGTAAATTATTCCAAACATTCGAATAGTTGAACTCACACTTTCGAATATATAATATTATGATCCACATTTTACAACTATTTATCCTAAAATGGTCGCATATTTAATATCATGATATCAATTACACTTATTCGATAGTGTGATGTCAGCAATTCGAATATATGATATCAATCTGTCAAAAGTGTCATTTCAGTAGCATTATGGAACCAATTTATCATAAATAGTCGAAATGTTATATACAAAATGAAATTGTTGAGATAAAATACTTGAATATATCGAATATGAACTATGCTTATGAATCACATATTCAACTGTATCATATGATTGTATCACATATTGAATATGTGATATCAGTCAAATAGATATCACGCCTTCGAATATGTTGGCTATATGCTGTTTGCAAAAGAACTGTAATACGCTCGACATGTCGTCAGTGTACAATGAAAACAGAGCCCTTTAATTTGTAGAATGTATCAATCTAGTCATTACATAAATTCTACTATTCATTACAACAATTTTCTCCCACTTCCTCAATATGTAATTCAGCAAGTGGGTGGATTTCAACAACCAACGCATCGCCATGCTCCACGCGCCATATTAATCATGTTTTCGACATGTGCAACGTTTGCTCTCAGTTTGCTTTGCATTACAACATATAATGTTCATAAGACTTTCAGGAGCAGGAGGGAGACTCGTTTTCACTAGCATAAACATTCTACTAGTCTAGTTTAATCATATTTCTTGCTCGATTCGTTCTACACAAAACACGACACATTAAAAAAAGGCAAATAGGTCGGGCCACAAGTTCTAGCAACATTAGTTAAGGCCATTCCCGACAACATACTTAATAACAACTTCCCAACACCAATGTCTGGGCGAAGTTCTTCCGATCATGAAGAAGAATGCTTTAATAACTTAAACTGTACAGTTTTTCGTTATATAGCAATACCTCGATATCTCACTTAGAGTAACACCATACATGGCCTCGTAGCAATACCTCGATACCTCACTTAGAGTAACACCTTACAGGGCCATGTAGCAATACGTTGATACCTCACTTAGAGTAACAACATACTGGGCCATGTAGCAATACCTTGCTATCTCACTTAGAGTAACACCACACAGGGCCTCGTAGCAATACCTCGATGCTTCACTTAGAGTAACACCATGCATGGCCATGTAGCGATACCTCACTTAGAGTAACACCATGCATGGCCATGTAGCGATACCTCGATACCTCACTTAGAGTAACACCATGCATGGCCATGTAGCGATACCTCACTTAGAGTAACACCATTCATGGCCATGTAGCGATACCTCACTTAGAGTAACACCATGCATGGCCATGTAGCGATACCTCACTTAGAGTAACACCATGCATGGCCATGTAGCGATACCTCACTTAGAGTAACACCATACAGGGCCATGTAGCAATATCTCGATACCTCACTTAGAGTAACACCATACAGGGCCATGTAGCAATATCTCGATACCTCACTTAGAGTAACACCATACTGGGCCATGTAGCAATACCTCGATACCTCACTTAGAGTAACACCATACATGGCATCGTAGCAATACCTCGATACCTCACTTAGAGTAACGCCAGTCATGGCCATGTAGCGATACCACACTTAGAGTAGCACATTACAGGGCCATGTAGCAATATCTCGATAGCTCATGTCCAGACTTGTATTTGGTAAAACACACATAAACTATGAAATTCCACAGCAGTAGACGTGGATGGATAACCTTTTACGAAAGCTTCTTAAACATGGCTGTATCAATAACATGAATTACTGCTGACTCGCCAAATCATCACGGCTGTGCATAACTTTCAATGAAGTGTATGGCATCGTTTCCAATGCCATATAATCGCTATGTTGTGCTACAACCTGTCATGGCATGAAGGAAAATAATAAAATCACATAATTAGTTCTCTCGACAGAACATGTTGGGTCATTTGAATATCCAATATCGTGTTTCTCTTTACCGCAGTTTACCTTGAGTCTGATCTGAAGAATAGTTTGTTTTCGAATATATCCCACATGGTAACATAAGAGAAGTAGTAAGTATGTGTCTTCAACAATAATGAACGTTTTTCTGGTTGCTGCAATCTGAAGTACCACATTGACAATAAGTGTATCTGCATCACTGGATTCCGATTGACGTCAGGAATTCTCCTAGAAGTGTAATAGAGTTTTGCTTGTTGTTCAGGTTGTTCAAATATACATCATTCTTTGATTTGAAAGGTATCTTGCATGCATATTTAACTTCAGTTCAAACTACTCCATGTCTTCGCCTGCAATTGGTAATTGTTTTTGTAGATGGTTCGTGGAAGCTTCCAAAAAACAACAACACTACAGTGACATTTTTGTAGTTTTATTTATTGATATCTGTGATATTGCTGGCAAATATCATAAACTGTTTTATTCTTTTGCGAGGGAATCTTTTGTAGTAAGGAACCTCCATCTACCACATAACATGTCTGCGCATCAGATTGTTCCGCTTCATCGATGATTCTGCAGTAGCCAAGTACCCAAATAGCGTCTGCTAGACTTGTCTCTGGGGTACTCGAGGTAGTCCATTAATTTTAAGCAAAGCTGATGGAAGGCGACTGAGCTCATACCTAAATAGTGTTGAAATATCTTCAGCATCTGCTTTTAATCACCGAAAGAGTAGTTGAGAATAATTGTCTACTGTTTCACCTGTCAACCTATCAGTGTGTTTGTCATTTAGCATTAGACGTGCCTAGACCGTATAAGTGTGTATTCCTCTGAAGATTGCCCAACCATATGTTTCACTATTGCTTCTTCAATTGCCTTTGCCTTGTCTACATTTACTTTGTTAGCCGCAGTAACCCCTGTTTCAATATTTCTCAACGCTGCATCTGTCTCATCAAAAGGAGAAGAAATGTCAACACTTCTCTAGTGTCGATTACTACGTCTATGGCAGATCAAGCTTTACCAATGTCCTTGTGCTGCCTACTGGTTTTATACTCTGTATTAGAGACGTCTGCATAGCATTGTTCATTTCCATGTTAGTTGGCATTGACATCAACCGTTATGATCAGTGTGCTTGTAACCAGTAATATTTAAAATAAAGATGTACACATTAAGTGTACTATGTATGTCTTGAAATTGACACATTGTCTCATATAGGGAGCCGTATATAAGTTTAGCTTAGGTGGTATTACCATTCATAATATGTGGCACCACCTAATTGTGTAGATAATATCACATATTCAATACAAAACGTGATATCACCTATTCAATACAATACGTGATATCACCTATTCAATACAAAACGTGATATCACCTATTCAATACAATACGTGATATCACCTATTCAATACAATACGTGATATCACCTATTCAATACAAAACGTGATATCACCTATTCAATACAATACGTGATATCACCTATTCAATACAAAACGTGATATCACCTATTCAATACAATACGTGATATCACCTATTCAATACAATACGTGATATCACCTATTCAATACAATACCTGATATCACCTATTCAATACAAAACGTGATATCACCTATTCAATACAATACGTGATATCACCTATTCAATACAAAACGTGATATCACCTATTCAATACAATACGTGATATCACCTATTCAATACAATACGTGATATCACCTATTCAATACAATACGTGATATCACCTATTCAATACAATACGTGATATCACCTATTCAATACAATACGTGATATCACCTATTCAATACAATACGTGATATCACCTATTCAATACAATACGTGATATCACCTATTCAATACAATACGTGATATCACCTATTCAATACAATACGTGATATCACCTATTCAATACAATACGTGATATCACCTATTCAATACAATACGTGATATCACCTATTCAATACAATACGTGATATCACCTATTCAATACAATACGTGATATCACCTATTCAATACAAAACGTGATATCACCTATTCAATACAATACGTGATATCACCTATTCAATACAATACGTGATATCACCTATTCAATACAATACGTGATATCACATATTCAATACAATACGTGATATCACCTATTCAATACAATACGTGATATCACCTATTCAATACAATACGTGATATCACATATTCAATACAATACGTGATATCACCTATTCAATACAATACGTGATATCACCTATTCAATACAATACGTGATATCACCTATTCAATACAATACGTGATATCACATATTCAATACAATACGTGATATCACCTATTCAATACAATACGTGATATCACCTATTCAATACAATATATGCTAACGAGTCGGTTATATCACGTAGGTACTATTACTAATTGAATACGTAGGTACTATTACTAATTGAATACGTAGGTACTATTACTAATTGAATACGTAGGTACTATTACTAATTGAATACGTAGGTACTATTACTAATTGAATACGTAGGTACTATTACTAATTTGATTAAATGATATCGCCGATATATTTGCCGGATAGGTGATATCATGAAATCGAAATGGTGATATCAATATATGTTAATAAAAACATTGTCTCATAATGGCGAACAATTTATATACTACTAATCTATTTTAGTTTGATTGTTATGAATGCTATTAGATTATTAAATTGACACTCGAATCGGCTACCTGGTATTGCATAGTAGTAAGCAATGAGGACACATTTTCTTGCTCAATGACACTTATTCAGGCCATGTTTGTACTATTATGTATGTGCATACAATTTTCGAGGGTAATTCTTATTGCATAACCCACCCTTATATAAAGTCTGAGAAATAGGTATAATTCTCATCGTAATCCGTCACCAGCAAGTCGTAGAAGTTGCCGATTAAGAGTGTGTACTATTGTTGAAACTTGTGACAGCCAATAAACGAGTCAGTTTAAGTCGTACTTGTAGTGACTGTGCAAATGGACAATATAAACACAAACAGTGTCACCAAGAAACAACTCTATATATTCCCAAGTAACATTTAAATATGATTTAATGGCTATGGCTCCAAATGGACTGCTAGACGGTCTCATGTACACCGTTGTAGAAGGAAATAACAGGTTTAAATAGAATAGACTGAATAGTGCCAGAATTTGGCGTACGAATCAAGCCATCGACGATTGTGGAATGAAAACAAAATGTGTAAATGTGACATATATACGCTTCTGTAGTTTTCTAAAGAAAAAAAACAGCAGCATCTTTATTAATTCACAACACAATGTTCATAGTGAATACCGATTATAGTCGTGTACAAATAAGGTGATGATGAAATTCACATGGTTTAAAAATTAATACTTAGTATCTGTTTCACCTTAACACAGTTTATAGCAAATGAAAGGTCAATTCAAATTGCAACAATTGTCGCGAAAACACATTATACTTAGCAATTATTAAATTTGTAGGACTGGTTAATGTTTTGCTTCTTGGATATCTTTCACAGTAAAATAAAATAAACTACATTTCAAACTTACCATTTTCTTATTGAACAGCAATGTGGTTTTTCACGGTCCACTTCCGTGTTTATTTTCAATATCGCGCGTGCAAACTTACTGGGAGATTGAAGAGTATTCGGTATGGTGGGCTTTGTTTGCCGTCATTGAATTTTAAGATTTTGCAATGATTCACACCAACATTTTTCCATTTTTGGTTCCATCTGTAGAGTGCAACTTTTTTTGTATGACTAATGTGCATATGGGCTTTCGTTCAGTATGAAAATATCAACTTTTACAATTAGTTTGACCTAATATCTATCTTGATTGGAGTATTATTACACATATGATATAGCATTATTTCTGTGACGTATGATACGTGACGTATGATATGTGACGTGTGCATATCGTTAGATATATCTGATTATGACTAAAGAGTTATGGCCCTTTTGTAGTTGTTTTATTATCAAGAACTAATAACATTTGTGGCTGTCCGATTAGCGCAGTGGTTAGCGCGCTCGCTTCTCACCAATGCAACCCGGGTTCGATCCTCGGACCGGGAAGTATGTGAGATGGTACGATGGTCGCCAGATCGGACAGGTGGGTTTTCTCCGGGTACTCCGGTTTCCTCCCACATGAATGACCACATTTACGCTTTCATCCGCGCCAACGAGAGTGATTAATATAAGTTCGTAAAACTTGCTTCGCAATCATTGTAAAATAAATAAAGTTTAAAACAACTAATAACATTTGAGATGTTAACTAGTTCAATAAAATGTATTGTTGTGCCATACGTCTAGGTTGGCAATGGAACAAATATAGTACTAAGATCATTTAAAAAAAATATAACATGATAATCGTGTTTTTTGTGTATTCTTACTACATAGGCGATTCCAGTGACTATTATAATGACTACTCGGACTATTCCGGTGACTATTATGATGACTACGCAAGCGATTCCAGCAGTTATTCAGGCGATTCCAGCAGTTATTCAGGCGATTCCAACAGTTATTCAGGCGATTCCAACAGTCATTCAGGCGATTCCAACAGTTATTCAGGCGATTCCAGAAGTTATTCAGGCGATTCCAGTGACTATTATAATGACTACTCGGACTATTCCGGTGACTATTATGATGACCACGTAAGCGATTCCAACAGCTATTCAAGCGATTCCAGCAGTTATTCAGGCGATTCCAACAGTTATTCAGGCGATTCCAGAAGTTATTCAGGCGATTCCAGTGACTATTATAATGACTACTCGGACTATTCCGGTGACTATTATGATGACCACGTAAGCGATTCCAACAGTTATTCAGGAGATTCCAGCAGTTATTCAGGCGATTCCAGTGACTATTATAATGACCACGTAAGCGATTCCAACAGTTATTCAGGCGATTCCAACAGTTATTCAGGCGATTCCAACAGTTATTCAGGCGATTCCAGCAGTTATTCAGGCGATTCCAGAAGTTATTCAGGCGATTCCAGTGACTATTATAATGACTACTCGGACTATTCCGGTGACTATTATGATGACCACGTAAACGATTCCAACAGTTATTCAGGCGATTCCAACAGTTATTCAGGCGATTCCAACAGTTATTCAGGCGATTCCAGAAGTTATTCAGGCGATTCCAGTGACTATTATAATGACTACTCGGACTATTCCGGTGACTATTATGATGACTACTCAAGCGATTCCAACAGTTATTCAGGCGATTCCAGCAGTTATTCAGGTGATTCCAACAGTTATTCAGGCGATTCCAGCAGTTATTCAGGCGATTCCAGCAATTATTCAGGCGATTCCAGTGACTATTATAATGACTACTCGGACTATTCCGGTGACTATTATGATGACTACGCAAGCGATTCCAACAGTTATTCAGGCGATTCCAACAGTTATTCAGGCGATTCCAACAGTTATTCAGGCGATTCCAGTGACTATTATAATGACTACTCGGACTATTCCGGTGACTATTATGATGACTACGCAAGCGATTCCAACAGTTATTCAGGCGATTCCAGAAGTTATTCAGGCGATTCCAGCAGTTATTCAGGAGATTCCAGCAGTTATTCAGGCGATTCCAGAAGTTATTCAGGCGATTCCAGTGACTATTATAATGACTACTCGGACTATTCCGGTGACTATTATGATGACTACGCAAGCGATTCCAACAGTTATTCAGGCGATTCCAACAGTTATTCAGGCGATTCCAACAGTTATTCAGGCGATTCCAGAAGTTATTCAGGCGATTCCAGTGACTATTATAATGACTACTCGGACTATTCCGGTGACTATTATAATGACCACGTAAGCGATTCCAACAGTTATTCAGGAGATTCCAGCAGTTATTCAGGCGATTCCAGTGACTATTATAATGACCACGTAAGCGATTCCAACAGTTATTCAGGCGATTCCAACAGTTATTCAGGCGATTCCAACAGTTATTCAGGCGATTCCAGAAGTTATTCAGGCGATTCCAGTGACTATTATAATGACTACTCGGACTATTCCGGTGACTATTATGATGACCACGTAAGCGATTCCAACAGTTATTCAGGAGATTCCAGCAGTTATTCAGGCGATTCCAGTGACTATTATAATGACCAGTAAGCGATTCCAAAGTTATTCAGGCGATTCCAACAGTTATTCAGGCGATTCCAACAGTTATTCAGGCGATTCCAGCAGTTATTCAGGCGATTCCAGAAGTTATTCAGGCGATTCCAGTGACTATTATAATGACTACTCGGACTATTCCGGTGACTATTATGATGACCACGTAAGCGATTCCAACAGTTATTCAGGCGATTCCAACAGTTATTCAGGCGATTCCAACAGTTATTCAGGCGATTCCAGAAGTTATTCAGGCGATTCCAGTGACTATTATAATGACTACTCGGACTATTCCGGTGACTATTATGATGACTACTCAAGCGATTCCAACAGTTATTCAGGTGATTCCAGCAGTTATTCAGGTGATTCCAACAGTTATTCAGGCGATTCCAGCAGTTATTCAGGCGATTCCAGCAGTTATTCAGGCGATTCCAGTGACTATTATAATGACTACTCGGACTATTCCGGTGACTATTATGATGACTACGCAAGCGATTCCAACAGTTATTCAGGCGATTCCAGAAGTTATTCAGGCGATTCCAGACAGTTATTCAGGCGATTCCAGCAGTTATTCAGGCGATTCCAGTGACTATTATAATGACTACTCGGACTATTCCGGTGACTATTATGATGACTACGCAAGCGATTCCAACAGTTATTCAGGCGATTCCAGAAGTTATTCAGGCGATTCCAGCAGTTATTCAGGAGATTCCAGCAGTTATTCAGGCGATTCCAGCAGTTATTCAGGCGATTCCAGTGACTATTATAATGACTACTCGGACTATTCCGGTGACTATTATGATGACCATGTAAGCGATTCCAACAGTTATTCAGGCGATTCCAGAAGTTATTCAGGCGATTCCACAGTTATTCAGGAGATTCCAGCAGTTATTCAGGCGATTCCAGAAGTTATTCAGGCGATTCCAGTGACTATTATAATGACTACTCGGACTATTCCGGTGACTATTATGATGACCACGTAAGCGATTCCAACAGTTATTCAGGCGATTCCAGAAGTTATTCAGGCGATTCCAGTGACTATTATAATGACTACTCGGACTATTCCGGTGACTATTATGATGACTACGCAAGCGATTCCAACAGTTATTCAGGCGATTCCAACAGTTATTCAGGCGATTCCAGAAGTTATTCAGGCGATTCCAGTGACTATTATAATGACTACTCGGACTATTCCGGTGACTATTATGATGACTACGCAAGCGATTCCAACAGTTATCAGGCGTTCAAGTATTCAGGCGATTCCAACAGTTATTCAGGCGATTCCAGAAGTTATTCAGGCGATTCCAGTGACCATTATAATGACTACTCGGACTATTCCGGTGACTATTATGATGACCACGTAAGCGATTCCAACAGTTATTCAGGAGATTCCAGCAGTTATTCAGGCGATTCCAGTTATTCAGGCGATTCCAGAAGTTATTCAGGCGATTCCAGTGACTATTATAATGACTACTCGGACTATTCCGGTGACTATTATGATGACCACGTAAGCGATTCCAACAGTTATTCAGGCGATTCCAGCAGTTATTCAGGCGATTCCAGTGACTATTATAATGACGTTTTTTACGAAGCGATTCCAACAGTTATTCAGGCGATTCCAGCAGTTATTCAGGCGATTCCAACAGTTATTCAGGCGATTCCAGAAGTTATTCAGGCGATTCCAGTGACTATTATAATGACTACTCGGACTATTCCGGTGACTATTATGATGACCACGTAAGCGATTCCAACAGTTATTCAGGCGATTCCAGCAGTTATTCAGGCGATTCCAGTGACTATTATAATGACCACTAGCGATTCCACGTTATTCAGGCGATTCCAACAGTTATTCAGGCGATTCCAAAGTTATTCAGGCGATTCCAGCAGTTATTCAGGCGATTCCAGAAGTTATTCAGGCGATTCCAGTGACTATTATAATGACTACTCGGACTATTCCGGTGACTATTATGATGACCACGTAAGCTATTCCAACAGTTATTCAGGCGATTCCAACAGTTATTCAGGCGATTCCAACAGTTATTCAGGCGATTCCAGAAGTTATTCAGGCGATTCCAGTGACTATTATAATGACTACTCGGACTATTCCGGTGACTATTATGATGACTACTCAAGCGATTCCAACAGTTATTCAGGCGATTCCAGCAGTTATTCAGGTGATTCCAACAGTTATTCAGGCGATTCCAGCAGTTATTCAGGCGATTCCAGCAGTTATTCAGGCGATTCCAGTGACTATTATAATGACTACTCGGACTATTCCGGTGACTATTATGATGACTACGCAAGCAATTCCAATAGTTATTCAGGCGATTCCAACAGTTATTCAGGCGAATCCAGAAGTTATTCAGGCGATTCCAACAGTTATTCAGGCGATTCCAGTGACTATTATAATGACTACTCGGACTATTCCGGTGACTATTATGATGACTACGCAAGCGATTCCAACAGTTATTCAGGCGATTCCAGAAGTTATTCAGGCGATTCCAGCAGTTATTCAGGAGATTCCAGCAGTTATTCAGGCGATTCCAGCAGTTATTCAGGCGATTCCAGTGACTATTATAATGACTACTCGGACTATTCCGGTGACTATTATGATGACCATGTAAGCGATTCCAACAGTTATTCAGGCGATTCCAGAAGTTATTCAGGCGATTCCAGTGACTATTATAATGACTACTCGGACTATTCCGGTGACTATTATGATGACCACGTAAGCGATTCCAACAGTTATTCAGGCGATTCCAGAAGTTATTCAGGCGATTCCAGTGACTATTATAATGACTACTCGGACTATTCCGGTGACTATTATGATGACTACGCAAGCGATTCCAACAGTTATTCAGGCGATTCCAGAAGTTATTCAGGCGATTCCAGCAGTTATTCAGGCGATTCCAGTGACTATTATAATGACTACTCGGACTATTCCGGTGACTATTATGATGACTACGCAAGCGATTCCAACAGTTATACAGGCGATTCCAACAGTTATTCAGGCGATTCCAACAGTTATTCAGGCGATTCCAGAAGTTATTCAGGCGATTCCAGTGACTATTATAATGACTACTCGGACTATTCCGGTGACTATTATGATGACCACGTAAGCGATTCCAACAGTTATTCAGGAGATTCCAGCAGTTATTCAGGCGATTCCAGTGACTATTATAATGACTACTCGGACTATTCCGATGACTATTATGATGACTACGCAATCGATTCCAACAGTTATTCAGGCGATTCCAACATTTATTCAGGCGATTCCAGAAGTTATTCAGGCGATTCCAACAGTTATTCAGGCGATTCCAGAAGTTATTCAGGCGATTCCAACAGTTATTCAGGCGATTCCAGTGACTATTATAATGACTACTCGGACTATTCCGGTGACTATTATGATGACCACGTAAGCGATTCCAACAGTTATTCAGGCGATTCCAGAAGTTATTCAGGCGATTCCAGTGACTATTATAATGACTACTCGGACTATTCCGGTGACTATTATGATGACTACGCAAGCGATTCCAACAGTTATTCAGGCGATTCCAACAGTTATTCAGGCGATTCCACAGTTATTCAGGCGATTCCAGTGACTATTATAATGACTACTCGGACTATTCCGGTGACTATTATGATGACTACGCAAGCGATTCCAACAGTTATACAGGCGATTCCAACAGTTATTCAGGCGATTCCAACAGTTATTCAGGCGATTCCAGAAGTTATTCAGGCGATTCCAGTGACTATTATAATGACTACTCGGACTATTCCGGTGACTATTATGATGACCACGTAAGCGATTCCAACAGTTATTCAGGAGATTCCAGCAGTTATTCAGGCGATTCCAGTGACTATTATAATGACTACTCGGACTATTCCGATGACTATTATGATGACTACGCAATCGATTCCAACAGTTATTCAGGCGATTCCAACATTTATTCAGGCGATTCCAGAAGTTATTCAGGCGATTCCAACAGTTATTCAGGCGATTCCAGAAGTTATTCAGGCGATTCCAACAGTTATTCAGGCGATTCCAGTGACTATTATAATGACTACTCGGATTATTCCGGTGACTATTATGATGACTACGCAAGCGATTCCAACAGTTATTCAGGCGATTCCAGAAGTTATTCAGGCGATTCCCACAGTTATTCAGGCGATTCCAGCAGTTATTCAGGAGATTCCAGCAGTTATTCAGGCGATTCCAGTGACTATTATAATGACTACTCGTACAATTCCGGTGACTATTATGATGACTACGCAAGCGATTCCAGCAGTTATTCAGGCGATTCCAGCAGTTATTCAGGCGATTCCAACAGTTATTCAAGCGATTCCAGTAGTTATTCAGGCGATTCCAGTGACCATTATAATGACTACTCGGACTATTCCGGTGACTATTATGATGACTACGCAAGCGATTCCAACAGCTATTCAGGCGATTCCAGCAGTTATTCAAGCGATTCCAGTGACTATTATAATGACTACTCGGACTATTCCGGTGACTATTATGATGACTACGCAAGCGATTCCAACAGCTATTCAGGCGATTCCAGCAGTTATTCAGGCGATTATAGTAGTTATTCAGGCGATTCCAGTGACTATAATAATGACTACTCGGACTATTCCGGTGACAATTATGATGGCTACCCAGGCGAGTCCAGCTACTATAGTGGCAACTTCAGCGATTATTCAGGTAACTACATATTCGAGCATTAAATATCATTGTGTACATAATTACATTTTCATATCTGACAAATAGTCATGCTCGAGTTGTTGATGTTGTTCACTGCATAACGGATCGGGTCCTAGTCATGCTTGAGTTGTTGTTGTTGTTCACTGCATAACGGATCGGGTCCTAGTCATGCTTGAGTTGTTGTTGTTGTTGTTCACTGCATAGCGGATCGGGTCCTAGTCATGCTTGAGTTGTTGTTGTTGTTGTTCACTGCATAGCGGATCGGGTCCTAGTCATGCTTGAGTTGTTGATGTTG
>CM026389.1:62130762-62159327 GCA_014843695.1 Archivesica marissinica | reverse complement strand
CGTGAACCTCCAGTACTTCTATAGTAATTAGTCCCGCCTACTTGTATCTCTGGAACCTCCAGTACTTCTATAGTAATTAGTCCCGCCTACTTGTATCTCGTGAACCTCCAGTACTTCTATAGTAATTAGTCCCGCCTACTTGTATCTCGTGAACCTCCAGTACTTCTATTGTAATTAGTCATGCCTACTTGTATCTCGTGAACCTCCAGTACTTCTATAGTAATTAGCCCCGCCTACTTGTATCCCATGAACCTCCAGTACTTCTATAGTAATTAGTCCTACCTACTTGTATCTCGTGAACCTCCAGTACTTCTATAGTAATTAGTCCCGCCTACTTGTATCTCATGAACCTCCAGTACTTCTATAGTAATTAGTCCTCCCTACTTGTATCTCATGAACCTCCAGTACTTCTATAGTAATTAGTCCCGCCTACTTGTATCTCATGAACCTCCAGTACTTCTATAGTAATTAGTCCCGCCTACTTGTATCTCGTGAACCTCCAGTACTTCTATTGTAATTAGTCTCGCCTACTTGTATCTCGTGAACCTCCAGTACTTCTATAGTAATTAGTCCCGCCTACTTGTATCTCGTGAACCTCCAGTACTTCTATAGTAATTAGTCCCGCCTACATGTACCTCATGAACCTCCAGTACTTCTATAGCAATTAGTCTCGCCTACATGTATCTCGTGAACCTCCAGTACTTCTATAGTAATTAGCCCCACCTACTTGTATCTCGTGAACCGCCAGTACCTCCAAAGTAATTAGTCCTGCCTACTTGTATCTCGTGAACCTCCAGTACTTCTATAGTAATTAGTCCCGCCTACTTGTATCACGTGAACCTCCAGTACTTCTATAGTAATTAGTCCCGCCTACTTGTATCTCATGAACCTCCAGTACTTCTATAGTAATTAGTCCCGCATACTTGTATCTCGTGGACCTCCACTCCTTCTATTGTAATTAGTCTCGCCTACTTGTATCTCGTGAACCTCCAGTACTTCTATAGTAATTAGTCCCGCCTACTTGTATCTCGTGAACCTCCAGTACGTCTATAGTAATTAGTCCCGCCTACTTGTATCTCGTGAACCTCCAGTACGTCTATAGTAATTAGTCCCGCCTACTTGTATCTCGTGAACCTCCAGTACTTCTATAGTAATTAGTCCCGCCTACATGTACCTCAGGAACCTCCAGTACGTCTATAGTAATTAGTCCCGCCTACTTGTATCTCGTGAACCTCCAGTACTTCTATAGTAATTAGTCCCGCCTACTTGTATCTCGTGAACCTCCAGTACTTCTATAGTAATTAGTCCCGCCTACTTGTATCTCGTGAACCTCCAGTACTTCTATAGTAATTAGTCCCGCCTACTTGTATCTCGTGAACCTCCAGTACTTCTATAGTAATTAGTCCCGCCTACTTGTATCTCGTGAACCTCCAGTACTTCTATAGTAATTAGTCCCGCCTACTTGTATCTCGTGAACCTCCAGTACTTCTATAGTAATTAGTCCCGCCTACTTGTATCTCGTGAACCTCCAGTACTTCTATAGTAATTAGTCCCGCCTACTTGTATCTCGTGAACCTCCAGTACTTCTATAGTAATTAGTCCCGCCTACTTGTATCTCGTGAACCTCCAGTACTTCTATAGTAATTAGTCCCGCCTACTTGTATCTCGTGAACCTCCAGTACTTCTATAGTAATTAGTCCCGCCTACTTGTATCTCGTGAACCTCCAGTACTTCTATAGTAATTAGTCCCGCCTACTTGTATCTCGTGAACCTCCAGTACTTCTATAGTAATTAGTCCCGCCTACTTGTATCTCGTGAACCTCCAGTACTTCTATAGTAATTAGTCCCGCCTACTTGTATCTCGTGAACCTCCAGTACTTCTATAGTAATTAGTCCCGCCTACTTGTATCTCGTGAACCTCCAGTACTTCTATAGTAATTAGTCCCACCTACTTGTATCTCGTGAACCTCCAGTACTTCTATAGTAATTAGTCCCGCCTACTTGTATCTCGTGAACCTCCAGTACTTCTATAGTAATTAGTCCCGCCTACTTGTATCTCGTGAACCTCCAGTACTTCTATAGTAATTAGTCCCGCCTACTTGTATCTCGTGAACCTCCAGTACTTCTATAGTAATTAGTCCCGCCTACATGTACCCCAGGAACCTCAGTACGTCTATAGTAATTAGTCCCGCATACTTGTATATCGTGAACCTCCACTCCTTCTATTGTAATTAGTCTCGCCTACTTGTATCTCGTGAACCTCCAGTACTTCTATAGTAATTAGTCCCGCCTACTTGTATCTCGTGAACCTCCAGTACGCCTATAGTAATTAGTCCCGCCTACTTGTATCTCGTGAACCTCCAGTACGTCTATAGTAATTAGTCCCGCCTACTTGTATCTCGTGAACCTCCAGTACTTCTATAGTAATTAGTCCCCCTACATGTACCTCAGGAACCTCCAGTACGTCTATAGTAATTAGTCCCGCCTACTTGTATCTCATGAACCTTCAGTACTTCTATAGTAATTAGTCCCGCCTACATGTACCTCAGGAACCTCCAGTACGTCTATAGTAATTAGTCCCGCCTACTTGTATCTCGTGAACCTCCAGTACTTCTATAGTAATTAGTCCCGCCTACTTGTATCTCGTGAACCTCCAGTACTTCTATAGTAATTAGTCCCGCCTACTTGTATCTCGTGAACCTCCAGTACTTCTATAGTAATTAGTCCCGCCTACTTGTATCTCGTGAACCTCCAGTACTTCTATAGTAATTAGTCCCGCCTACTTGTATCTCGTGAACCTCCAGTACTTCTATAGTAATTAGTCCCACCTACTTGTATCTCGTGAACCTCCAGTACTTCTATAGTAATTAGTCATGCCTACTTGTATCTCGTGAACCTCCAGTACTTCTATAGTAATTAGTCCCGCCTACTTGTATCTCATGAACCTCCAGTACTTCTATAGTAATTAGTCCCGCCTACATGTATCTCGTGAACCTCCAGTACTTCTATAGTAATTAGTCCCACCTACTTGTATCTCGTGAACCTCAAGTACTTCTATAGTAATTAGTCCCACCTACTTGTATCTCGTGAACCTCCAGTACTTCTATAGTAATTAGTCCCACCTACTTGTATCTCATGAACTTCCAGTACTTCTATTGTAATTATTCCTGCCTACTTGTATCTCGTGCACCTCCAGTACTTCTATAGTAATTAGTCCTGCCTACTTGTATCTCATGAACCTCCAGTACTTCTATAGTAATTAGTCCCGCCGTGGTACTTGTATCTCGTGAACCTCCAGTACTTCTATAGTAAATATTCCTGCCTACTTGTATCTCGTGAACCTCCAGTACTTCTATAGTAATTAGTCCTGCCTACTTGTATCTCATGAACCTCCAGTACTTCTATAGTAATTAGACCTGCCTATTTGTATCTTGTGAACCTCCAGTACTTCTATAGTAATTAGTCCCACCTACTTGTATCTCGTGAACCTCCAGTACTTCTATAGTAATTAGTCCTGCATATTTGTATCTCGTGAACCTCCAGTACTTCTATAGTAATTAGTCCCACCTACTTGTATCTCGTGAACATCCAGTACTTCTATAGTAATTATTCCTGCCTATTTGTATCTCGTGACCCTCCAGTACTTCTATAGTAATTAGTCCCACCTACTTGTAACTCGTGAACCTAAAGTACTTATATAGTAATTAGTCCCACCTACTTTATCTGGTGAACTTCCAGTACATCTATAGTAATTAGTCTCACCTACTTTTATCTCATGAACTTCCAGTACTTCTATTGTAATTATTCCTGCCTACTTGTATCTCATGAACCTACAGTACTTCTATAGTAATTAGTCCTGCCTACTTGTATCTCGTGAACCTCCAGTACTTTCATAATAATTAGTCCGACCTACTTGTATCTCGTGAACCTCCAGTACTTCTATAATAATTAGTCCCGCCTATGTGTATCTCGTGAACTTCCAGTAAATCTACCTGCACCAATGATGGACAGATAAAGATACATCTTTAATCAATATTGTTTTATTTGTGTACTTATCTTGCAGTGCTTGGACAATCATGTATGTACAACTCTGATTGCGGGACTAGTGAGACGATATGCAAGAACAGTGAATGCATTTGTGATGATACTGTTTGGAAGGAAGTCAACGACATATGCGAACCATGTATGTCCAATATATGCATATTTATGCCCCACCAAACATACCTGTGTGGCGTATATACACACACGCACGCCAGACCACACCACCACCACACCACCACCACACCACACAAACCACCTCACCAAATCTACAACAACACCACAATTTACCAACAACAAACATACCAAACCTCACCAACACCACACCAATACCAAACGACACCTCACCAACACCACACCAAACCCACAACAACACCACAATGTACCAACAACACACACACCACACCTCACCAACGCCACACCACACCAACACCACACACACCAACGCCACAACACACCAACACAACACCAACGCCACACCATACCAACACCACACACACCACACCAACACCACACCACATACCTCACCAACACGACACCACACATCACCAACAAAACACCAATAGCATACCACACCACACCAATACCACAACACCACACCAATACTACACACACCAACACCAAACCAACAACACATACACCACACCAACGCCACACAACACCAACACCACACAAACAACCACAACACCACACCACCAACACTACACACACCTCACCAACACTACACACACCACACCTCACCACACTACACCTCACCACACCACACCACACCTCACCACACACACCAACACTACACACACCTCACAAACACCACACAACACACACCTCACCACACACACCTCATCAACACCACACCACACATACCTCACCACACACACCTCACCACAAACACCAACACACACACACCTCACCAACACCACACCACACACACACCTCACCACACACACCTCACCAACACCACACACACCTCACCACACACACCAACACTACACACACCTCACCTCACCAACATATCACCAACACAACACCACCAACACCACACCAACACCACACCAACACCACACACACCAACACCACACCAACACCACACACACCATACACACCAACACCACACCAACACCACACATACCACACCTTACCAGCGCCACACCAACACCACACACACACCAACACCACACAATAACCACACACACCATACAAACGCCACACCAACACCACACACACCAACACCACACACACCAACACCACACCAACACCACACATACTACACCTTACCAACACCACACAACAACCACACACACCATACAAACGCCATACCACACACTGCACACCACACATCACCAACATCTCATCAACGCCACACAAATACCACACATACACCACCTGCATACACACCACACCACGCCACAAACACCACCTGCACACACACCTTATCAACACCACACACACCACACACACCACACACACCACACACACCACACACACCTTATCAACACCACACCCACCACACCACCGCACACCACACCAACACCACACCAACACCACCAACAACAGTACACACACATCACCAAAACCACATACACCAACACCACACCAGACACACCACACACACCGCACCACACCAACACCACACACACCGCACCAACACCACACACACCACACATCACCAACATCTCACCAAGGCCACACCACACCAACACCAAATACACCACACCATCGCCGCACCACACCACCCACACCTCACCAACACAACACCACCATTAAACCAACACCACACCAACACCACACCACATCACACCTCACCACCATTAAACCAACACCACACCAACACGACACCTTAACAACAACACACACCACACCTCACCAACATCTCACCTACACCACACACACCAACGCCACAGCAATACCAACACCACACCAACACTACACCAACACAAAACACCACACCAACACCACACCAACACCACACACCAGCACAACACCACACATAACAATACCACACACATCAAACCACACACCAACACCACACACACCACATCAACACCACACACACCAGATACACCACACCACACACACCAACACCACACAGCAACACCACACCAACACCACACACACCACACCAACACCACCCCACCGCCACCACAACCCAACACCACACTACACACACCAACACCACACACACAACACCACACACACCAGACTACACACTAACACCACATACACCACACCACTCAAACACCACACACAAAACATCACACACACCACACCAACACAACACCACCATTACACGAACACCACACCACACATACACCACACAAACACCACACCAACATCTCACCAACGCCACACCACACAACACCACACACACCAACGTCACACCATACCATCACTAAATCACACCTCACCAACACCACACCAACGCCACACCTCATCAACACCACACCAATACCTTACCACACCAATACCACACCAACATCACACCACACCAATACCAAACCACCATCACACCAATACCACACACACCACACCAATATAACACAACCACCAAACCAATACCACACACACCACATAAACACCACACGACACTACACCACACCACCAAAACTGCGCATACCTCACCAACACCACATCACACACACCACACCACACCAACACCACAAACACCACACCTCGCCAACACCACACCACCACACAACCACCACACCAACACCACACACACTACACCACACCACCAAAACTGCGCACACCTCACCAACACCACACCACACACACCCACCACACCACACCAACACCACACACACCCACACCTCGCCAACACCACACCACCACACAACCACCACATCAACACCACACGACACTACACCACACCACCAAACACCAAAACTGCCACACCTCACCAACACCACACCACACACACCACACCACACCACACACCACACAAGACCACACACACCACACCTCGCCAACACCACAACACCACACCACCAACACTACACACACCTCACCAACACTACCACACCACACCTCACCACACACACCAACACTACACAAACCTCACCAACACCACACCACACACACCACATCAACATCACACCACACACACACACACCACACCTCGCCAACACCACACCACCACACAACCACCACATCAACACCACACGACACTACACCACACCACCAAACACCAAACTGCCACACCCACCAACACCACACCACACACACCACACCAACACCACACCACACACACCACAAAAACACCACACACACCATACCTCGCCAACACCACACCACCACACAACCACCACACCAACACCACACCAATACCACACACACCACAACAATATCACACTACACCAATACCACACACCACCAACACCACCACACCACACCTTACCAACACCACACACACCACACCAACACACCACACACACCACACCTCACCAACACCACACAACACCAACACAGCAGCACCAACACCACCACACACACCACACACACCACAAAACAACACCACCACAACAGCAGCACCAACACCACCACAAACACCACACACCAACACCACCACAACAGCAGCACCAACACCACCACACACACCACACACCAACGCCACCACAACAGCAGCACCAACACCACACACCAACACCAAACCAATACCATACACACCACACACACCACACACACCACACACACCACACACACCTCACACACCACACCAACACCACACCACCGCCATCACATATAAATACCACACTACACACACCAACACCACACACACACCACGCACACCACACACACACACCAAAACACACCACACCTACACCACACCAACACCACAGCATACCAAAAACAACACCACACAAACACCATACCAACACCACACCAACACCACATCAACACCACACACCTCACCAACATCACACAACACATACACCAGACCAACACCACACCAACACAACACCAACATAACACCAACACCACACACACTAACACCACACACACCACACCACACATACCACACCAATGCCACACAACACCAACACCACACCACACCACACACACCACACACACACACAAACACCAACACCACACCAACACCACACCCACCAACACCACACCACCTCACCACCACACCAACACCACACAACACACACCACACACACACAACACCACACACACCACACCAACACCAAACCACACCTCACCAACACCACACGAACACCACACCACACAAACACACCACACACACCACACCAACACCACACCAACACCACACCAACCACCAACACCACATCCACCAATCAACATCACCCACACACATCAACACCACATCAACACCACACCAACACAACCACCACACCACATCAACACCACACCAACACCACACCACACCACACCAACACCACACCAACACCACACCAACGCCACAAACCTCACCAACACCACACCACACCAACACTACACCAACACCACAAACACCACACACACATAGTCAACACCACACAACACCAACACACCTCAACACACAAACCACACCACCACACACACACCACCCCAACACCACAAACACCAACACCACACACACCACACCAACACCACAAACACCAACAGCACACACACACCACACCACATACTTCACACAACACCAACACCACACACACCACACACACCACACATACCACACCAACACCACACACACTACAACAAATACACTACACCACACACACCACACACACCAACACTACACACACCACACCAACACCACACGCACCACACAACACCAACACCACGCACACCACACCAATACCACAACCACACCAACACCACACCACACACACACCACACACACAAACAACACCAATACACCACCAACACCAAAACCATCACCAAGACCACTCCAAACCAACACCACACCAACACAACAAACACCAACACCACACACACCACATCGACCCCACACAACACCAAGACACCACACCACACACTCCACACCACCACCACACACACCACACCAACACCACACCTCACCAACATAACAGCACACCTCACCAACACCACACGACACCAACACCACACAACAACACCACACATAACACATCAACACCGAACACTATACCACACCAACACAACACATACCTCACCAAAACCTCACACACACCACACATACCACACATCACAAACATCTCACCAACGCCACACCACACCAACACCACACCAACACCACACCACCTCTGCACAACAACACCAACACCACACCAACACAACACCACAACCACCACACCAACACCACATCAACACACACCAACACAGCACAACACAACACACACCAACACCACATCAACACCATACACACAACACCAATACCACACCACAGCACATCACACCTCACCAACACAACACCTTAACAACACAACATACACCACAAATCACCAACATCTCACCAACACCACACACACCAACGCCACACACACCAAACCAACACCACACATACCAACACCACACCAACACCACACCACACCAACACCAACACCAACAACACACCACACCAACACCACACCAACACCAAAACCACACCAACACCAAAACCACACCACATTAACACCACACCAACGCCACACCAACACCACACCAACACCACACCAACACCACACCAACACCACACCACCAACACCACCCAACACCACACCAACCACAACCAACACCACACCAACACCACACCAACACAACACCACACCAACCCACACCAACACCACACCAACACACACCACATACACCAACACACCAACACCACACCACACCACACAACACCACACACACCAACACCACACCAACACACCACACCAACACCACACACACCAACACCACACCAACACCACACACACAACACCACACACACCGCACCACACTACACTACACCACATCAACACCACACCAACACCAAACGCACAACACCACATCACACCACACACATCACACTAACACATCACACACACACACCAACACAACATACACCACACCAACACCACACACACACCTCACCAACACCACACCACACCAACAACACACCAACACCACACCACACCAACACCACACACATATCACCAATACCACACACACCACACCAACACAACCACTTATGAGCAAGCGTACAAAGGGTTGTACGGTGTCTGCCTCGTAACTGATGTGTTGTTCGGTGTCTGCCTCGTAACTGATGGGTTGTACGGTGTCAGCCTCGGAACTGATGGTCTGTTTGGTGTCAGCCTCGTAATGGAAGTGTTGTAAGGTGTCTGCCTCGTAACTACTGTGTTGTACGGTGTCTGCCTCGTAACTGATGGGTTGTACGATGTCTGCCTCATAACTGAAGTGTTGCACGGTGTCTGCCTCGTAACTAATGTGTTGTACGATGTCTGCCTAATAATTGAAGGGTTGTACGGTGTCTGCATCGTAACTAATGTGTTGTACGGTGTCTGCCTCGTAACTGATGAGTTGTACGATGTCTGCCTCATGACTGAAGTGTTGCACGGTGTCTGCCTCGTAACTAATGTGTTGTACGATGTCTGCCTCATAATTGAAGGGTTGTACGGTGTCTGCCTCGTAACTGATGGGTTTGTGCGGTGTCTGCGCCATAACTGATGGGTTGTGTGCTGTAAGGTGTCTGCCTCGTAACGGAAGTGTTGTAAGGTGTCTGCCTCGTAACTGAGGGGTTGTGTGTTGTACGGTGTTTGCCTCGTAACTGAAGGGTTGTGTGTTGTACGATGTCTGCCTAATAACTGATGGGTTGTGTGTTGTACGGTGTCTGCCTCATAACTGAAGTGTTGTGTGTTGTACGGTGTCTGCCTCATAACTGAATGGTTGTGTGTTGTACGGTGTCTGCCTCATAACTAACGGGTTGTGTGTTGTACGATGTCTGCCTCAACATTGAAGGGTTGTACGATGTCTGCATCGTAACTGATGGGTTGTGTGTTGTACGATGTATGCCTAGTAACTGAAGTGTTGTGTGTTGTACGGTGTTTGCCTCATAACTGAAGGGTGGTACGGTGTCTGCCTCGTAACTGATGGGTTGTGTGTTGTACGATGTATGCCTAGTAACTGATGGGTTGTGTGCTGTACGGTGTCTGCCTCATAACTAACGGGTTGTGTGTTGTACGATGTCTGCCTCAAAATTGAAGGGTTGTACGATGTCTGCATCGTAACTGAAGTGTTGTGTGTTGTACGGTGTCTGCCTCATAACTGAAGTGTTGTGTGTTGTACGGTGTTTGCCTCATAACTGAAGGGTGGTACGGTGTCTGCCAGGTAACTGATGTGTTGTACGGTGTCTGCCTCGTAACTGATGGGTTGTACGATGTCTGCCTCATAACTGAAGTGTTGCACGGTGTCTGCCTCGTAACTAATGTGTTGTACGGTGTCTGCCTCATAACTGAAGGGTGGTACGGTGTCTGCCTCATAACTGAAGGGCTGTATGGTGTCTGCATCATACTTGAAGGGTTGTACGGTGTCTGCCTCATAACTGATGGATTGTGTGTTGTACGATGTCTGCCTCGTAACTGATGGGTTGTGTGTTGTACGGTGTCTGCCTTGTAATTGATGGGTTTTGTGTTGTACGGTGTCTACCTCATAACTGATGGAGTGTGTGTTGTACGGTGTCTGCCTCATAACTGAAGTGTTGCACGGTGTCTGCCTAATAACTAATGTGTTGTACGGTGTCTGCCTCATAACTGAAGTGTTGCACGGTGTCTGCCTAATAACTAATGTGTTGTACGGTGTCTGCCACATAACTGAAGGGTGGTACGGTGTCTGCCTCATAACTGAATGGTTGTATGGTGTCTGCATCATAATTGAAGGGTTATGTGGTGTACGGTGTCTGCCTCATAACTAACGGGTTGTGTGTTGTACGATGTCTGCCTCAAAATTGATGGGTTGTACGATGTTTGCATCGTAACTGATGGGTTGTGTGTTGTACGATGTCTGCCTCATAACTGAAGTGGTGTGTTTTGTACGATGTCTGCCTCGTAACTGATGGGTTGTGTGTTGTACAATGTCTGCCTCGTAACTGATGGGTTGTGTGTTGTACGATGTCTGCCTCGTAACTGATGGGTTGTGTGCTGTACGGTGTCTGCCTCATAACTGAAGGGTTGTGTGTTGTACGGTGTCTGCCTCATAACTGAAGGGTTGTGTGTTGTACGTTGTCTGCCTCATAACTGAAGGGTTGTGTGTTGTACGATGTCTGCCTCATAACTAACGGGTTGTGTGTTGTACGATGTCTGCCTCAAAAGTGAAGGGTTGTGCGATGACTGCCTCGTAACTGAAGTAGTGTGTGTTGTACGGTGTCTGCCTCATAACTGAAGTGATGTGTGTTGTACGGTGTCTGCCTCGTAACTGATGGGTTGTGTGTTGTACGGTGTCTGCCTTGTAATTGATGGGTTTTGTGTTGTACGGTGTCTACCTCATAACTGATGGAGTGTGTGTTGTACGGTGTATGCCTCATAACTGAAGTGTTGCACGGTGTCTGCCTAATAACTAATGTGTTGTACGGTGTCTGCCTCATAACTGAAGTGTTGCACGGTGTCTGCCTAATAACTAATGTGCTGTACGGTGTCTGCCTCATAACTGAAGGGTGGTTCGGTGTCTGCCTCATAACTGAAGGGTTATATGGTGTCTGCATCATAATTGAAGGGTTATGTGGTGTACGGTGTCTGCCTCATAACTAACGGGTTATACGATGTCTGCCTCAAAATTGATGGGTTGTACGATGTTTGCATCGTAACTGATGGGTTGTGTGTTTTACGATATCTGCCTCATAACTAACGGGTTGTGTGTTGTACGATGTCTGCCTCAAAAGTGAAGGGTTGTGCGATGTCTGCCTCGTAACTGAAGTATTGTGTGTTGTACGGTGTCTGCCTCATAACTGAAGTGGTGTGTGTTGTACGGTGTCTACCTCATAACTGAAGGGTTGTGTGTTGTACGGTGTCTGCCTCGTAACTGATGGGTTATGTGTTGTACGGCTTCTGCCTCATAACTGAAGTGTTGTGTGTTGTACGGTGTTTGCCTCATAACTGAAGGGTGGCACGGTGTCTGCCTCGTAACTGATGTGTTGTACGGTGTCTGCATCGTAACTGATGGGTTGTACGGTGTCTGCCTCATAACTGAAGTGTTGCACGGTGTCTGCCTCATAACTGAAGGGTGGTACAGTGTCTGCCTCTTAACTGAAGGGCTGCATGGTGTCTGCATCATAATTGAAGGGTTGCACGGTGATGGGTTGTGTGTTGTACGGTGTATGCCCTGTAATTGATGGGTTTTGTGTTGTACGGTGTCTGCCTCATAACTGAATGGTTGTATGGTGTCTGCATCATAATTGAAGGGTTATGTGGTGTACGGTGTCTGCCTCATAACTAACGGGTTGTGTGTTGTACGATGTCTGCCTCAAAATGGATGGGTTGTACGATGTTTGCATCGTAACTGATGGGTTGTGTGTTGTACGATGTCTGCCTCATAACTGAAGTGTTGCACGGTGTCTGCCTCGTAACTAATGTGTTGTACGATGTCTGCCTAATAATTGAAGGGTTGTACGGTGTCTGCATCGTAACTAATGTGTTGTACGGTGTCTGCCTCGTAACTGATGAGTTGTACGATGTCTGCCTCATGACTGAAGTGTTGCACGGTGTCTGCCTCGTAACTAATGTGTTGTACGATGTCTGCCTCATAATTGAAGGGTTGTACGGTGTCTGCCTCGTAACTGATGGGTTTGTGCGGTGTCTGCGCCATAACTGATGGGTTGTGTGCTGTAAGGTGTCTGCCTCGTAACGGAAGTGTTGTAAGGTGTCTGCCTCGTAACTGAGGGGTTGTGTGTTGTACGGTGTTTGCCTCGTAACTGAAGGGTTGTGTGTTGTACGATGTCTGCCTAATAACTGATGGGTTGTGTGTTGTACGGTGTCTGCCTCATAACTGAAGTGTTGTGTGTTGTACGGTGTCTGCCTCATAACTGAATGGTTGTGTGTTGTACGGTGTCTGCCTCATAACTAACGGGTTGTGTGTTGTACGATGTCTGCCTCAACATTGAAGGGTTGTACGATGTCTGCATCGTAACTGATGGGTTGTGTGTTGTACGATGTATGCCTAGTAACTGAAGTGTTGTGTGTTGTACGGTGTTTGCCTCATAACTGAAGGGTGGTACGGTGTCTGCCTCGTAACTGATGGGTTGTGTGTTGTACGATGTATGCCTAGTAACTGATGGGTTGTGTGCTGTACGGTGTCTGCCTCATAACTAACGGGTTGTGTGTTGTACGATGTCTGCCTCAAAATTGAAGGGTTGTACGATGTCTGCATCGTAACTGAAGTGTTGTGTGTTGTACGGTGTCTGCCTCATAACTGAAGTGTTGTGTGTTGTACGGTGTTTGTCTCATAACTGAAGGGTGGTACGGTGTCTGCCAGGTAACTGATGTGTTGTACGGTGTCTGCCTCGTAACTGATGGGTTGTACGATGTCTGCCTCATAACTGAAGTGTTGCACGGTGTCTGCCTCGTAACTAATGTGTTGTACGGTGTCTGCCTCATAACTGAAGGGTGGTACGGTGTCTGCCTCATAACTGAAGGGCTGTATGGTGTCTGCATCATACTTGAAGGGTTGTACGGTGTCTGCCTCATAACTGATGGATTGTGTGTTGTACGATGTCTGCCTCGTAACTGATGGGTTGTGTGTTGTACGGTGTCTGCCTTGTAATTGATGGGTTTTGTGTTGTACGGTGTCTACCTCATAACTGATGGAGTGTGTGTTGTACGGTGTCTGCCTCATAACTGAAGTGTTGCACGGTGTCTGCCTAATAACTAATGTGTTGTACGGTGTCTGCCTCATAACTGAAGTGTTGCACGGTGTCTGCCTAATAACTAATGTGTTGTACGGTGTCTGCCACATAACTGAAGGGTGGTACGGTGTCTGCCTCATAACTGAATGGTTGTATGGTGTCTGCATCATAATTGAAGGGTTATGTGGTGTACGGTGTCTGCCTCATAACTAACGGGTTGTGTGTTGTACGATGTCTGCCTCAAAATTGATGGGTTGTACGATGTTTGCATCGTAACTGATGGGTTGTGTGTTGTACGATGTCTGCCTCATAACTGAAGTGGTGTGTTTTGTACGATGTCTGCCTCGTAACTGATGGGTTGTGTGTTGTACAATGTCTGCCTCGTAACTGATGGGTTGTGTGTTGTACGATGTCTGCCTCGTAACTGATGGGTTGTGTGCTGTACGGTGTCTGCCTCATAACTGAAGGGTTGTGTGTTGTACGGTGTCTGCCTCATAACTGAAGGGTTGTGTGTTGTACGTTGTCTGCCTCATAACTGAAGGGTTGTGTGTTGTACGATGTCTGCCTCATAACTAACGGGTTGTGTGTTGTACGATGTCTGCCTCAAAAGTGAAGGGTTGTGCGATGTCTGCCTCGTAACTGAAGTAGTGTGTGTTGTACGGTGTCTGCCTCATAACTGAAGTGATGTGTGTTGTACGGTGTCTGCCTCGTAACTGATGGGTTGTGTGTTGTACGGTGTCTGCCTTGTAATTGATGGGTTTTGTGTTGTACGGTGTCTACCTCATAACTGATGGAGTGTGTGTTGTACGGTGTATGCCTCATAACTGAAGTGTTGCACGGTGTCTGCCTAATAACTAATGTGTTGTACGGTGTCTGCCTCATAACTGAAGTGTTGCACGGTGTCTGCCTAATAACTAATGTGCTGTACGGTGTCTGCCTCATAACTGAAGGGTGGTTCGGTGTCTGCCTCATAACTGAAGGGTTATATGGTGTCTGCATCATAATTGAAGGGTTATGTGGTGTACGGTGTCTGCCTCATAACTAACGGGTTATACGATGTCTGCCTCAAAATTGATGGGTTGTACGATGTTTGCATCGTAACTGATGGGTTGTGTGTTTTACGATATCTGCCTCATAACTAACGGGTTGTGTGTTGTACGATGTCTGCCTCAAAAGTGAAGGGTTGTGCGATGTCTGCCTCGTAACTGAAGTATTGTGTGTTGTACGGTGTCTGCCTCATAACTGAAGTGGTGTGTGTTGTACGGTGTCTACCTCATAACTGAAGGGTTGTGTGTTGTACGGTGTCTGCCTCGTAACTGATGGGTTATGTGTTGTACGGCTTCTGCCTCATAACTGAAGTGTTGTGTGTTGTACGGTGTTTGCCTCATAACTGAAGGGTGGCACGGTGTCTGCCTCGTAACTGATGTGTTGTACGGTGTCTGCATCGTAACTGATGGGTTGTACGGTGTCTGCCTCATAACTGAAGTGTTGCACGGTGTCTGCCTCATAACTGAAGGGTGGTACAGTGTCTGCCTCTTAACTGAAGGGCTGCATGGTGTCTGCATCATAATTGAAGGGTTGCACGGTGATGGGTTGTGTGTTGTACGGTGTATGCCCTGTAATTGATGGGTTTTGTGTTGTACGGTGTCTGCCTCATAACTGAATGGTTGTATGGTGTCTGCATCATAATTGAAGGGTTATGTGGTGTACGGTGTCTGCCTCATAACTAACGGGTTGTGTGTTGTACGATGTCTGCCTCAAAATTGATGGGTTGTACGATGTTTGCATCGTAACTGATGGGTTGTGTGTTGTACGATGTCTGCCTCATAACTGAAGTGGTGTGTTTTGTACGATGTCTGCCTCGTAACTGATGGGTTGTGTGTTGTACAATGTCTGCCTCGTAACTGATGGGTTGTGTGTTGTACGATGTCTGCCTCGTAACTGATGGGTTGTGTGCTGTACGGTGTCTGCCTCATAACTGAAGGGTTGTGTGTTGTACGGTGTCTGCCTCATAACTGAAGGGTTGTGTGTTGTACGTTGTCTGCCTCATAACTGAAGGGTTGTGTGTTGTACGGTGTTTGCCTCATAACTGAAGGGTGGCACGGTGTCTGCCTCGTAACTGATGTGTTGTACGGTGTCTGCATCGTAACTGATGGGTTGTACGGTGTCTGCCTCATAACTGAAGTGTTGCACGGTGTCTGCCTCATAACTGAAGGGTGGTACAGTGTCTGCCTCTTAACTGAAGGGCTGCATGGTGTCTGCATCATAATTGAAGGGTTGCACGGTGATGGGTTGTGTGTTGTACGGTGTATGCCCTGTAATTGATGGGTTTTGTGTTGTACGGTGTCTGCCTCATAACTGATGGAGTGTGTGTTGTACGGTGTCTGCCTCGTGACTGAAGGGTTGTACGGTGTCTGCCTCATAACTGAAGTGTTGCACGGTGTCTGCCTAATAACTAATGTGTTGTACGGTGTCTGCCTCATAACTGAAGGGCTGTATGGTGTCTGCATCATAATTGAAGGGTTGTGTGTTGTACGATGTCTGCCTCGTAACTGATGGGTTGTGTGTTGTACGATGTCTGCCTCGTAACTGATGGGTTGTGTGTTGTACGGTGTCTGCCTCATAACTGAAGGGTTGTGTGTTGTACGGTGTCTGCCTCATAACTGAAGGGTTGTGTGTTGTACGGTGTATGCCTCATAACTGAAGGGTTGTGTGTTGTACGGTGTCGGCCTCATAACTAACGGGTTGTGTGTTGTACGATGTCTGCCTCAAAGGTGAAGGGTTGTGCGATGTCTGCCTCATAACTGAAGTGTTGTGTGTTGTACGATGTCTGCCTCATAACTGATGGGTTGTGTGTTGTACGGTGTCTGCCTCATAACTGAAGGGTTGTGTGTTGTACGATGTCTGCCTCATAACTGAAGTGTTGTGTGTTGTACGATGTCTGCCTCATAACTGATGGGTTGTGTGTTGTACGGTGTCTGCCTCATAACTGAAGGGTTGTGTGCTATACGATGGCTGCCTCGTAACTGATGGGTTGTGTGTTGTACGGTGTCTGCCTCATAACTGATGGGTTGTGTGTTGTACGGTGTCTGCCTCGTGACTGGAGGGTTGTACGAAGTCTGCCTCATAACTGAAGGGTTGTGTGCTCTACGATGTCTGCCTCATAACTGATGGGTTGTGTGTTGTACGGTGTCTGCCTCATAACTGAAGTGTTGTGTGTTGTACGGTGTCTGCCTCGTAACTGATAGGTTGTGTGTTGTACGGTGTCTGCCTCGTAACTGATGGGTTGTGTGTTGTACGGCGTCTGCCTCATAACTGAAGTGTTGTGTGTTGTACGGTGTCTGCCTCATAACTGAAGGGTTGTACGGTGTCTGCCTCATAACTGAAGGGTTGTACGGTGTCTGCCTCATAACTGAAGGGTTATACGGTGTCTGCCTCGTAACTGATGGGTTGTACGATGTCTGCCTCGTAACTGATAGGTTGTGTGTTGTAAGGTGTCTGCCTTGTAACTGAAGTGTTGTGTGTTGTACGGTGTCTGCCTCGTAACTGATGGGTTGTGTGTTGTACGGTGTCTGCCTCGTAACTAGTGGGTTGTGTGTTGTACGATGTCTGCCTCATAACTGAAGTGTTGCACGGTGTCTGCCTCGTAACTAATGTGTTGTACGGTGTCTGCCTCATAACTGAAGGGTGGTACGGTGTCTGCCTCATAACTGAAGGGCTGTATGGTGTCTGCATCATACTTGAAGGGTTGTACGGTGTCTGCCTCATAACTGATGGATTGTGTGTTGTACGATGTCTGCCTCGTAACTGATGGGTTGTGTGTTGTACGGTGTCTGCCTTGTAATTGATGGGTTTTGTGTTGTACGGTGTCTACCTCATAACTGATGGAGTGTGTGTTGTACGGTGTCTGCCTCATAACTGAAGTGTTGCACGGTGTCTGCCTAATAACTAATGTGTTGTACGGTGTCTGCCTCATAACTGAAGTGTTGCACGGTGTCTGCCTAATAACTAATGTGTTGTACGGTGTCTGCCACATAACTGAAGGGTGGTACGGTGTCTGCCTCATAACTGAATGGTTGTATGGTGTCTGCATCATAATTGAAGGGTTATGTGGTGTACGGTGTCTGCCTCATAACTAACGGGTTGTGTGTTGTACGATGTCTGCCTCAAAATTGATGGGTTGTACGATGTTTGCATCGTAACTGATGGGTTGTGTGTTGTACGATGTCTGCCTCATAACTGAAGTGGTGTGTTTTGTACGATGTCTGCCTCGTAACTGATGGGTTGTGTGTTGTACAATGTCTGCCTCGTAACTGATGGGTTGTGTGTTGTACGATGTCTGCCTCGTAACTGATGGGTTGTGTGCTGTACGGTGTCTGCCTCATAACTGAAGGGTTGTGTGTTGTACGGTGTCTGCCTCATAACTGAAGGGTTGTGTGTTGTACGTTGTCTGCCTCATAACTGAAGGGTTGTGTGTTGTACGATGTCTGCCTCATAACTAACGGGTTGTGTGTTGTACGATGTCTGCCTCAAAAGTGAAGGGTTGTGCGATGTCTGCCTCGTAACTGAAGTAGTGTGTGTTGTACGGTGTCTGCCTCATAACTGAAGTGATGTGTGTTGTACGGTGTCTGCCTCGTAACTGATGGGTTGTGTGTTGTACGGTGTCTGCCTTGTAATTGATGGGTTTTGTGTTGTACGGTGTCTACCTCATAACTGATGGAGTGTGTGTTGTACGGTGTCTGCCTCATAACTGAAGTGTTGCACGGTGTCTGCCTAATAACTAATGTGTTGTACGGTGTCTGCCTCATAACTGAAGTGTTGCACGGTGTCTGCCTAATAACTAATGTGCTGTACGGTGTCTGCCTCATAACTGAAGGGTGGTTCGGTGTCTGCCTCATAACTGAAGGGTTATATGGTGTCTGCATCATAATTGAAGGGTTATGTGGTGTACGGTGTCTGCCTCATAACTAACGGGTTATACGATGTCTGCCTCAAAATTGATGGGTTGTACGATGTTTGCATCGTAACTGATGGGTTGTGTGTTTTACGATATCTGCCTCATAACTAACGGGTTGTGTGTTGTACGATGTCTGCCTCAAAAGTGAAGGGTTGTGCGATGTCTGCCTCGTAACTGAAGTATTGTGTGTTGTACGGTGTCTGCCTCATAACTGAAGTGGTGTGTGTTGTACGGTGTCTACCTCATAACTGAAGGGTTGTGTGTTGTACGGTGTCTGCCTCGTAACTGATGGGTTATGTGTTGTACGGCTTCTGCCTCATAACTGAAGTGTTGTGTGTTGTACGGTGTTTGCCTCATAACTGAAGGGTGGCACGGTGTCTGCCTCGTAACTGATGTGTTGTACGGTGTCTGCATCGTAACTGATGGGTTGTACGGTGTCTGCCTATAACTGAAGTGTTGCACGGTGTCTGCCTCATAACTGAAGGGTGGTACAGTGTCTGCCTCTTAACTGAAGGGCTGCATGGTGTCTGCATCATAATTGAAGGGTTGCACGGTGTGGGTTGTGTGTTGTACGGTGTATGCCCTGTAATTGATGGGTTTTGTGTTGTACGGTGTCTGCCTCATAACTGAATGGTGTATGGTGTCTGCATCATAATTGAAGGGTTATGTGGTGTACGGTGTCTGCCTCATAACTAACGGGTTGTGTGTTGTACGATGTCTGCCTCAAAATTGATGGGTTGTACGATGTTTGCATCGTAACTGATGGGTTGTGTGTTGTACGATGTCTGCCTCATAACTGAAGTGGTGTGTTTTGTACGATGTCTGCCTCGTAACTGATGGGTTGTGTGTTGTACAATGTCTGCCTCGTAACTGATGGGTTGTGTGTTGTACGATGTCTGCCTCGTAACTGATGGGTTGTGTGCTGTACGGTGTCTGCCTCATAACTGAAGGGTTGTGTGTTGTACGGTGTCTGCCTCATAACTGAAGGGTTGTGTGTTGTACGTTGTCTGCCTCATAACTGAAGGGTTGTGTGTTGTACGGTGTTTGCCTCATAACTGAAGGGTGGCACGGTGTCTGCCTCGTAACTGATGTGTTGTACGGTGTCTGCATCGTAACTGATGGGTTGTACGGTGTCTGCCTCATAACTGAAGTGTTGCACGGTGTCTGCCTCATAACTGAAGGGTGGTACAGTGTCTGCCTCTTAACTGAAGGGCTGCATGGTGTCTGCATCATAATTGAAGGGTTGCACGGTGATGGGTTGTGTGTTGTACGGTGTATGCCCTGTAATTGATGGGTTTTGTGTTGTACGGTGTCTGCCTCATAACTGATGGAGTGTGTGTTGTACGGTGTCTGCCTCGTGACTGAAGGGTTGTACGGTGTCTGCCTCATAACTGAAGTGTTGCACGGTGTCTGCCTAATAACTAATGTGTTGTACGGTGTCTGCCTCATAACTGAAGGGCTGTACGGTGTCTGCCTCATAACTAACGGGTTATACGATGTCTGCCTCAAAATTGATGGGTTGTACGATGTTTGCATCGTAACTGATGGGTTGTGTGTTTTACGATATCTGCCTCATAACTAACGGGTTGTGTGTTGTACGATGTCTGCCTCAAAAGTGAAGGGTTGTGCGATGTCTGCCTCGTAACTGAAGTATTGTGTGTTGTACGGTGTCTGCCTCATAACTGAAGTGGTGTGTGTTGTACGGTGTCTACCTCATAACTGAAGGGTTGTGTGTTGTACGGTGTCTGCCTCGTAACTGATGGGTTATGTGTTGTACGGCTTCTGCCTCATAACTGAAGTGTTGTGTGTTGTACGGTGTTTGCCTCATAACTGAAGGGTGGCACGGTGTCTGCCTCGTAACTGATGTGTTGTACGGTGTCTGCATCGTAACTGATGGGTTGTACGGTGTCTGCCTCATAACTGAAGTGTTGCACGGTGTCTGCCTCATAACTGAAGGGTGGTACAGTGTCTGCCTCTTAACTGAAGGGCTGCATGGTGTCTGCATCATAATTGAAGGGTTGCACGGTGATGGGTTGTGTGTTGTACGGTGTATGCCCTGTAATTGATGGGTTTTGTGTTGTACGGTGTCTGCCTCATAACTGAATGGTTGTATGGTGTCTGCATCATAATTGAAGGGTTATGTGGTGTACGGTGTCTGCCTCATAACTAACGGGTTGTGTGTTGTACGATGTCTGCCTCAAAATTGATGGGTTGTACGATGTTTGCATCGTAACTGATGGGTTGTGTGTTGTACGATGTCTGCCTCATAACTGAAGTGGTGTGTTTTGTACGATGTCTGCCTCGTAACTGATGGGTTGTGTGTTGTACAATGTCTGCCTCGTAACTGATGGGTTGTGTGTTGTACGATGTCTGCCTCGTAACTGATGGGTTGTGTGCTGTACGGTGTCTGCCTCATAACTGAAGGGTTGTGTGTTGTACGGTGTCTGCCTCATAACTGAAGGGTTGTGTGTTGTACGTTGTCTGCCTCATAACTGAAGGGTTGTGTGTTGTACGGTGTTTGCCTCATAACTGAAGGGTGGCACGGTGTCTGCCTCGTAACTGATGTGTTGTACGGTGTCTGCATCGTAACTGATGGGTTGTACGGTGTCTGCCTCATAACTGAAGTGTTGCACGGTGTCTGCCTCATAACTGAAGGGTGGTACAGTGTCTGCCTCTTAACTGAAGGGCTGCATGGTGTCTGCATCATAATTGAAGGGTTGCACGGTGATGGGTTGTGTGTTGTACGGTGTATGCCCTGTAATTGATGGGTTTTGTGTTGTACGGTGTCTGCCTCATAACTGATGGAGTGTGTGTTGTACGGTGTCTGCCTCGTGACTGAAGGGTTGTACGGTGTCTGCCTCATAACTGAAGTGTTGCACGGTGTCTGCCTAATAACTAATGTGTTGTACGGTGTCTGCCTCATAACTGAAGGGCTGTATGGTGTCTGCATCATAATTGAAGGGTTGTGTGTTGTACGATGTCTGCCTCGTAACTGATGGGTTGTGTGTTGTACGATGTCTGCCTCGTAACTGATGGGTTGTGTGTTGTACGGTGTCTGCCTCATAACTGAAGGGTTGAGTGTTGTACGGTGTCTGCCTCATAACTGAAGGGTTGTGTGTTGTACGGTGTCTGCCTCATAACTGAAGGGTTGTGTGTTGTACGGTGTCTGCCTCATAACTAACGGGTTGTGTGTTGTACGATGTCTGCCTCAAAGGTGAAGGGTTGTGCGATGTCTGCCTCATAACTGAAGTGTTGTGTGTTGTACGATGTCTGCCTCATAACTGATGGGTTGTGTGTTGTACGGTGTCTGCCTCATAACTGAAGGGTTGTGTGTTGTACGATGTCTGCCTCATAACTGAAGTGTTGTGTGTTGTACGATGTCTGCCTCATAACTGATGGGTTGTGTGTTGTACGGTGTCTGCCTCATAACTGAAGGGTTGTGTGCTATACGATGGCTGCCTCGTAACTGATGGGCTGTGTGTTGTACGGTGTCTGCCTCATAACTGATGGGTTGTGTGTTGTACGGTGTATGCCTCGTGACTGGAGGGTTGTACGAAGTCTGCCTCATAACTGAAGGGTTGTGTGCTCTACGATGTCTGCCTCATAACTGATGGGTTGTGTGTTGTACGGTGTCTGCCTCATAACTGAAGTGTTGTGTGTTGTACGGTGTCTGCCTCGTAACTGATAGGTTGTGTGTTGTACGGTGTCTGCCTCGTAACTGATGGGTTGTGTGTTGTACGGCGTCTGCCTCATAACTGAAGTGTTGTGTGTTGTACGGTGTCTGCCTCATAACTGAAGGGTTGTACGGTGTCTGCCTCATAACTGAAGGGTTGTACGGTGTCTGCCTCATAACTGAAGGGTTATACGGTGTCTGCCTCGTAACTGATGGGTTGTACGATGTCTGCCTCGTAACTGATAGGTTGTGTGTTGTAAGGTGTCTGCCTTGTAACTGAAGTGTTGTGTGTTGTACGGTGTCTGCCTCGTAACTGATGGGTTGTGTGTTGTACGGTGTCTGCCTCGTAACTAGTGGGTTGTGTGTTGTACGATGTCTGCCTCGTAACTGATGGGTTGTGTGTTGTACGATGTCTGCCTCGTAACTGATGGGTTGTGTGTTGTACAGAGTCATGCCTCGTAACTGATGGGTTGTGTGTTGTATAGAGTCATGCTGTATATCTATAATGGTAAATCAACATTTATTATTCTCCCTTCCTCGGTCAATGGAATTGTGTACACATTTGTTTGGCAATCTAGCAAAAATAAATATATATAGACTAAACTAACTTGTGCTTCAGATATGAATATGAGCTGTCAAGTACAATCAGACTGCGGAAGCGGGAGCAATTTCACGTGCTCTGAAACCGAGGATAGGTGCACGTGCATTGAAGGATACAAGTCACAGGCAGAGATATGTGTACCAGGTATATCACAATACTTGTACTGTGCCTTATATTGCATTTCACAGGTTACCTGTCGTTTATATCCCTGTTCAAATCTAGATGCACATGGCTTCATGAAATAATATTTGTATTTCAGTTATTTATTGGCGAATAACCCCCCCCCCCCAATACCCACCCAATCACCATTGAGTTAGTTTTTAACTTGATAAGAAACTATATTTTCATACATATATATTTTTGTATTACTACATAATACGTTTATCTCTTAATCGCCAATAGTGCACACACTTAACGGAGATAATCTCAATAAGCTATAAGTGTTCGCTTAAATCCATATTCGTTTTGTATACAATATATATGTACTGCACATATAAATATGTTTATGCCAAACATGGTTAGGAGTTCTGACGCAATAGAAATTAACCATGTATGATGCAGGCCGTAGGCCTATGTTGTAAATTCCGGGGCTCAGAACGACACACATTGTTTTATTCGACTACAAATAACGCAAATACAAATAACATGACCAAATTATCTAAAAAGCGCAGAGAGTTGATGCTACTTTTTTAGAATGCGTAAATTACGTCACAAAACTATAAAAATGACGTGACATTTGACATCACTCGCTGAGCCATGTTTTATAGATTTAACAACTGTATATTCCTTCTATAGAATACTGTACATTTCTGAAAAGAATGAAACAACATTAAAATAAACACAACTGTTGTCATTTATGGCTTGATATGACACTTAATGACGTGTACTTGCATGTCAGAAACTGGTTTCATTACTGGAGTTCTGGGGCTGGTTGCAACTGAACAAAATTGTCTTTCTTATTTCTTTTTTTGTGAAATATTTGTTTCTTTTCATTTTCGTTCTTTTTGAAAGTGACATAGTAATATAATGGTGGGAATGTTTGTATAATGGTGGGAATGTTTGTGTAATGGTGGGAATGTTTGTGTAATGGTGGGAATGTTTGTGTAATGGTGGGAATGTTTGTATAATGGTGGGAATGTTTGTGTAATGGTGGGAATGTTTGTATAATGGTGGGAATATTTGTATAATGATGGGAATGTTTGTGTAATGGTGGGAATGTTTGCATAATGGTGGGAATGTTTGCATAATGGTGGGAATGTTTGTGTAATGGTGGGAATGTTTGTGTAATGGTGGTAATGTTTGTATAATGGTGGGAATGTTTGTATAATGGTGAGAACGGATACGTTTTTACTGTACTGTCTTTTTACTCTGCTATATTTTACTCTACTATATTTTACTCTACTATATTTTTACTGTACTATATTTTTACTGTACTATATTTTTACTGTACTATATTTTTACTGTACTATCTTTTTACTGTACTGTCTTTTTACTCTGCTATATTTTACTCTACTATATTTTACTCTACTATATTTTTACTGTACTATATGTTTACTGTACTATATTTTTACTCTACTATATTTTTACTGTACTATCTTTTTACTGTACTATATTTTTACTCTACTATATTTTACTCTACTATATTTTACTCTACTATATTTTTACTGTACTATCTTTTTACTGTACTGTATTTTTACTCTACTATATTTTACTCTACTATATTTTTACTCTACTATATTTTTACGGTACTATATGTTTACTGTACTATATTTTTACTGTACTGTATTTTTACTGTACTATATTTTACAGTACTATATGTTTACTGTACTATATTTTTACTGTACTATATTTTTACTCTACTATATTTTTACTGTACTATATTTTACTGTACTATATTTTAACTGTACTATATGTTTACTGTACTATATTTTTACTGTACTATATGTTTACTGTACTATATTTTACTGTACTATATATTACTGTACTATATTTTACTCTACTATATTTTTACTGTACTATCTTTTTACTGTACTGTATTTTTACTCTACTATATTTTACTCTACTATATTTTTACTCTACTATATTTTTACTGTACTATATGTTTACTGTACTATATTTTTACTGTACTGTATTATTACTGTACTATATTTTACTGTACTATATTTTTACTGTACTATATTTTACTGTACTATATTTTTACTGTACTATATTTTACTCTACTATATTATACTCTACTATATTTTTACTGTACTATATTTTTACTCTACTATATTTTTACTGTACTATATGTTTACTGTACTATATTTTTACTGTACTGTATTTTTACTGTACTATATTTTACTGTACTATATTTTACTGCACTATATGTTTACTGTACTATATTTTTACTGTACTATATGTTTACTGTACTATATTTTTACTGTACTATATTTTTACTGTACTATATTTTTACTGTACTATATTTTTACTGTACTATATTTTTACGGTACTATATTTTTACTGTACTATATTTTACTGTACTATATTTTACTGTACTATATGTTTACTGTACTATATTTTTACTCTACTATATTTTTACTGTACTATATTTTTACTGTACTATATTTTTACTGTACTATATTTTTACTGTACTATATTTTTACTGTACTATATTTTTACTGTACTATATTTTACTGTACTATATTTTTACTGTACTATATTTTTACTGTACTATATTTTACTGTACTATATTTTACTGTACTATATTTTTACTGTACTATATTTTACTGTACTATATTTTTACTGTACTATATTTTTACTGTACTATATTTTTACTGTACTATATTTTTACTGTACTATATTTTACTGTACTATATTTTAACTGTACTATATGTTTACTGTACTATATTTTTACTGTACTATATGTTTACTGTACTATATTTTACTGTACTATATATTACTGTACTATATTTTACTCTACTATATTTTTACTGTACTATCTTTTTACTGTACTGTATTTTTACTCTACTATATTTTACTCTACTATATTTTTACTCTACTATATTTTTACTGTACTATATGTTTACTGTACTATATTTTTACTGTACTGTATTTTTACTGTACTATATTTTACTGTACTATATTTTTCTGTACTATATTTTACTGTACTATATTTTTAATGTACTATATTTTACTCTACTATATTATACTCTACTATATTTTTACTGTACTATATTTTTACTGTACTGTATTTTTACTGTACTATATTTTACTGTACTATATTTTACTGTACTATATTTTTACTGTACTATATTTTTACTGTACTATATTTTTACTGTACTATATTTTTAGTGTACTATATTTTTACTGTACTATATTTTTACTGTACTGTATTTTTACTGTACTATATTTTTACTGTACTATATTTTTACTGTACTATATTTTTACTGTACTATATTTTACTGTACTATATTTTTGTTTTTTTACTGTACTGTATTTTTACTGTACTATATTTTTACTGTACTATATTTTTACTCTACTATATTTTTACTGTACTATATTTTACTGTACTATATTTTTACTGTACTATATTTTTACTGTACTATATTTTTACTGTACTATATGTTTACTGTACTATATTTTTACTGTACTATATTTTTACTGTACTATATTTTACGTTTTTTTTGTTTTTTTTGTTTTTTTTTGTTTTTTTTTGTTTTTTTTTGTTTTTTTTTTTTTTTTTTTTGTTTTTTTGTTTTTTTTGTTTTTTTTTGTTTTTTTTGTACTATATTTTACTGTACTATATTTTTACTGTACTATATTTTACTGTACTATATTTTACTGTACTATATTTTACTGTACTATATTTTTACTGTACTATATTTTACTGTACTATATTTTACTGTACTATATTTTACTGTACTATATTTTACTGTACTATATTTTTACTCTACTATATTTTTACTGTACTATATTTTTACGGTACTATATTTTTACTGTACTATATTTTTACGGTACTATATTTTTACTGTACTATTGTTTACTGTACTATATTTTTACGTACTGTATTTTTACTCTACATATTTTTACTGTACTATTTTTTACTGTACTATATTTTACTGTACTATATTTTACTGTACTTATATTTTACTGTACTATTTTACTCTACTATATTTTTACTGTACTATATGTTTACCGTACTATATTTTTACTGTACTGTATTTTTACTCTACTATATTTTTACTGTACTATATTTTTACTCTACTATATTTTAACTGTACTATATTTTACTCTACTATATTTTTACTGTACTATATTTTTACTGTACTATATTTTTACTGTACTATATTTTACTGTACTATATTTTTACTGTACTATATTTTTACTGTACTATATTTTACTGTACTATATTTTACTGTACTATATTTTTACTGTACTATATTTTACTGTACTACATTTTTACTGTACTATATTTTACTCTACTATATTTTACTCTACTATATTTTACTCTACTATATTTTTA
>CM026389.1:62107159-62129762 GCA_014843695.1 Archivesica marissinica | reverse complement strand
TATTTTTACTGTACTATATTTTACTGTACTATATTTTACTGCACTATATGTTTACTGTACTATATTTTTACTGTACTATATGTTTACTGTACTATATTTTTACTGTACTATATTTTTACTGTACTATATTTTTACTGTACTATATTTTTACTGTACTATATTTTTACGGTACTATATTTTTACTGTACTATATTTTACTGTACTATATTTTACTTACTATATTTTACTGTACTATATTTTACTGTACTATATTTTTACTCTACTATATTTTTACTGTACTATATTTTTACGGTACTATATTTTTACGGTACTATATTTTTACTGTACTGTATTTTTACTGTACTATATTTTACTGTACTATTTTTACTCTACTATATTTATACTGTACTATATTTTTACTGCACTATATTTTACTGTACTGTATTTTTACTGTACTATATTTTACTGTACTATATTTTCACTGTACTATATTTTACTCTACTATATTTTTACTGTACATATGTTTACCGTACTATATTTTTACTGTACTGTATTTTTACTCTACTATATTTTTACTGTACTATATTTTTTACTGTACTATATTTTTACTGTACTATATTTTACTGTACTATATTTTACTGTACTATATTTTTACTGTACTATATTTTACTGTACTACATTTTTACTGTACTATATTTTACTGTACTATATTTTACTCTACTATATTTTACTCTACTATATTTTTACTCTACTATATTTTTACTGTACTATATTTTTACTGTACTATATTTTTACTCTACTATATTTTTACTCTACTATATTTTACTGTACTATATTTTTACTGTACTATATTTTTACTGTACTGTATTTTTACTCTACTATATTTTTACTCTACTATATTTTTACTGTACTATATTTTACTGTACTATATTTTTACTGTACTATATGTTTACTGTACTATATTTTTACTGTACTATATTTTACTGTACTATATTTTACTGTAATATATTTTACGGTACTATATTTTTACTCTACTATATTTTTACTGTACTGTATTTTTACTCTACTATATTTTTACTGTACTGTATTTTTACTCTACTATATGTTTACTGTACTATATTTTTACTGTACTATATTTTACTGTACTATATTTTACTGTACTATATTTTTACTGTACTATATTTTTACGGTACTATATTTTTACTGTACTGTATTTTTACTGTACTATATTTTTACTGTACAGTATTTTTACTCTACTATATTTTTACTCTACTATATTTTTACGGTACTATATTTTTACGGTACTATATTTTTACTGTACTGTATTTTTACTGTACTATATTTTTACTGTACTATATTTTTACTCTACTATATTTTTACTGTACTATATTTTTACTGCACTATAATTTTACTGTACTGTAATTTTACTGTACTGTATTTTTACTCTACTATATTTTTACTGTACTATATTTTTACTCTACTATATTTTTAACGTACTATATTTTTACTGTACTATATCTTTACTGTACTATATTTTTACTGTACTATATTTTTACTGTACTATATGTTTACTGTATTATATTTTTACTGTACTATATTTTTACTGTACTATTTGTTTACGGTACTATATTTTTACTGTACTGTATTTTTACTCTACTATATTTTTACTGTACTATATTTTTACGGTACTATATTTTTACTGTACTATATTTTTACTGTACTATATTTTTACGGTACTATACTATATTTTTACTGTACTATATTTTTACTGTACTGTATTTTTACTGTACTATATTTTTACTGTACTATATTTTCACTGTACTATATTTTTACTCTACTATATTTTTACTGTACTATATTTTTACTGTACTGTATTTTTACTCTACTATATTTTTACTGTACTATATTTTTACTCTACTATATTTTAACTGTACTATATTTTACTCTACTATATTTTTACTGACAAACACAAACACAAACTACTATATTTTTACTGTACTATATTTTTACTGTACTATATTTTACTGTACTATATTTTTACTGTACTATATTTTACTGTACTATATTTTACTGTACTATATTTTTACTGTACTATATTTTACTCTACTATATTTTACTCTACTATATTTTTACTGTACTATATTTTTACTGTACTCTATTTTTACTCTACTATATTTTTACTCTACTATATGTTTACTGTACTATATTTTTACTGTACTGTATTTTTACTGTACTATATTTTACTGTACTATATTTTACTGCACTATATGTTTACTGTACTATATTTTTACTGTACTATATGTTTACTGTACTATATTTTTACTGTACTATATTTTTACTGTACTATATTTTTACTGTACTATATTTTTACTGTACTATATTTTTACGGTACTATATTTTTACTGTACTATATTTTACTGTACTATATTTTACTGTACTATATGTTTACTGTACTATATTTTTACTCTACTATATTTTTACTCTACTATATTTTTACGGTACTATATTTTTACGGTACTATATTTTTACTGTACTGTATTTTTACTGTACTATATTTTTACTGTACTATATTTTTACTCTACTATATTTATACTGTACTATATTTTTACTGCACTATAATTTTACTGTACTGTAATTTTTACTGTACTATATTTTACTGTACTATATTTTTACTGTACTATATTTTTACTGTACTATATTTTACTGTACTATATTTTACACTACTATATTTTTACTGTACTATATTTTACTGTACTATATTTTTACTGTACTATATTTTACTGTACTATATTTTACTCTACTATATTTTTACTGTACTATATTTTTACTGTACTATATTTTTACTCTACTATATTTTTACTCTACTATATGTTTACTGTACTATATTTTTACTGTACTGTATTTTTACTGTACTATATTTTACTGTACTATATTTTACTGCACTATATGTTTACTGTACTATATTTTTACTGTACTATATGTTTACTGTACTATATTTTTACTGTACTATATTTTTACTGTACTATATTTTACTGTACTATATTTTACTGTACTATATTTTACTCTACTATATTTTACTCTACTATATTTTTACTGTACTATATTTTTACTGTACTGTATTTTTACTCTACTATATTTTACTGTACTATATTTTACTGTACTATATTTTTACTGTACTATATTTTACTGTACTATATTTTACTGTACTATATTTTACTGTACTATATTTTACTGTACTATATTTTTACTCTACTATATTTTACTGTACTATATTTTACAGTACTATATTTTACTGTACTATATTTTTACTGTACTATATTTTACTGTACTATATTTTACTGTACTATATTTTTACTGTACTATATTTTACTGTACTATATTTTACAGTACTATATTTTACTGTACTATATTTTTACTGTACTATATTTTACTGTACTATATTTTACTGTACTATATTTTACTGTACTATATTTTACTGTACTATATTTTTACTCTACTATATTTTTACTGTACTATATTTTTACGGTACTATATTTTTACTGTACTATATTTTTACGGTACTATATTTTTACTGTACTATATTTTTACTGTACTATATTTTTACGGTACTATATTTTTACGGTACTATATTTTTACTGTACTATATTTTTACTGTACTATATTTTTAGTCTACTATATTTTTACTGTACTATATTTTTACTGTACTGTATTTTTACTGTACTATATTTTTACTGTACTATATTTTCACTGTACTATATTTTTACTCTACTATATTTTTACTGTACTATATTTTTACTGTACTGTATTTTTACTCTACTATATTTTTACTGTACTATATTTTTACTCTACTATATTTTAACTGTACTATATTTTACTCTACTATATTTTTACTGTACTATATTTTTACTGTACTATATTTTTACTGTACTATATTTTACTGTACTATATTTTTACTGTACTATATTTTTACTGTACTATATTTTACTGTACTATATTTTACTGTACTATATTTTTACTGTACTATATTTTACTGTACTATATTTTTACTGTACTATATTTTACTCTACTATATTTTACTCTACTATATTTTTACTGTACTATATTTTTACTGTACTCTATTTTTACTCTACTATATTTTTACTCTACTATATGTTTACTGTACTATATTTTTACTGTACTGTATTTTTACTGTACTATATTTTACTGTACTATATTTTACTGCACTATATGTTTACTGTACTATATTTTTACTGTACTATATGTTTACTGTACTATATTTTTACTGTACTATATTTTTACTGTACTATATTTTACTGTACTATATTTTACTCTACTATATTTTACTCTACTATATTTTACTCTACTATATTTTTACTGTACTATATTTTTACTGTACTGTATTTTTACTCTACTATATTTTACTGTACTATATTTTACTGTACTATATTTTACTGTACTATATTTTACTGTACATATTTTACTGTACTATATTTACTGTACTATATTTTACTGTACTATATTTTACTGTACTATATTTTACTGTACTATATTTTACTGTACTATATTTTACTGTACTATATTTTACTGTACTATATTTTACTGTACTATATTTTACTGTACTATATTTTACTGTACTATATTTTACTGTACTATATTTTACAGTACTATATTTTACTGTACTATATTTTTACTGTACTATATTTTACTGTACTATATTTTTACTGTACTATATTTTACTGTACTATATTTTACTGTACTATATTTTACTCTACTATATTTTTACTCTACTATATTTTTACTCTACTATATTTTTACTCTACTATATGTTTACTGTACTGTATTTTACTCTACTATATGTTTACTGTACTATATTTTTACTGTACTGTATTTTACTCTACTATATGTTTACTGTACTATATTTTACTCTACTATATGTTTACTGTACTGTATTTTTACTCTACTATATTTTACTGTACTATATTTTTACTGTACTATATTTTTACTGTACTATATTTTTACTGTACTATATTTTTACTGTACTCTATTTTTACTGTACTATATTTTACTGTATTGTATTGTTACTGTACTGTATTTTTACTGTACTGTATTTTTACTCTACTATATTCTTACTGTACTCTATTTTTACTGTACTGTATTGTACTGTATGTTTACTGTACTATATTTTACTGTACTGTATTTTTACTGTACTGTATTTTTACTCTACTATATTTTTACTGTACTGTATTTTTACTCTACTATATTTTTACTGTACTGTATTTTTACTGTACTGTATTTTTACTGTACATGTACTATATGTATTTTTACTGTACTGTATTTTTACTGTACTGTATTTTTACTGTACTGTATTAATATCCTGTGATTTCTAGTTTACATGTTTCACTGTTCACTTCTCACCAATGCAAACCGTGTTCGATCCTCGGACCGGGAAGTATGTGAGATTGTATAGTGATCGCCAGATCAGACAGGTGGGTTTTCTCTGGTTTCCTCCCACACGAATGACCACATTTACTCTGTAATTCATCCGCGCCAACGAGAGTGATTAATATATTAAGTTGTTACAACTTGCTTCAAATCGTTGTAAAATAAATAAAGTTTAAACGTTAAACATGTTTCACTTTCAGTGCTATGGTCTCATTGTGATAGCTTATCAGATTGTGTTGAAAGTTACCTGGTGTGTTTGTGGAATTCGTGTCAGTGTGCAGAGGGTTATACCTACACTTATCCTGAGAGGATATGTGAAAGAAGTAAGTTTGTAACTATTTTTACTGTAAATATCGTGTGGCTGTCCGATTAGCACAGTGGTTAGCGCGCTCGCTTCTCACCAATGCGGGATCGGACAGGTGGGTTTTCTCCGGGTACTCCGGTTTCCTTCCACATGAATGACCACATTTACGCTTTCACACGCGCCAACGAGAGTGGTTAATATAAATTGTTAAAACTTCTTTTGCAATCTCTAAATATCGTTTAATAGAGAGTAATTCAAACAGTTAGTTTGGGGTTGTTCAGATCACACAAGTTTCACATATCCAAATCCTCCAATGGGAAAATGAAATTCCCGAGCATTCGTTATCCAAAATAAACAAAAAGATTCTTTTTTATTAAAGCTGATCTGTTTTCGGTAACGGAAATGGAAATGTACCAACCGCAATTGCACCGCTTGCATTGCTATCATTGTTTATGTGATCGCTTCAAGAATGCGCTGTACTGTCCTGCAAAGATAAAGAAAATCGCGGGAAAATATTAGACAAGTAAGATAATTTAGGTGGGTCGCCTATGCCTACGATATACATGGATATCGGTCCTGACAACTGGGCTATACAAACTTACCTATCTATGTTTACAAATATCAAATTATCATTCGACACTAGTACTTCAACTTGATATTAGTTTGTACCTAATTCGCGGAAATATTGATGTCTATCCCGAAAACAAAATAGAAAATAAGCTAAGATGCGAATCATAGGGTAGATTTTGTGAGTAGAAATTTAAGTGGGTTCGAAAGATTGGCCGTTTCCGAATGTACAAGGCTTGTTAGCATATTGTACTGTTTATACTAAACATCAGAGCATGAGTCACGGAGGAATCGACGATGTGAAATGACCTGAAGAAAGCAGCATAATACCATGCAACTGTATATAGTATAGTAAGTATAGTCATCTGTAGGATAATACACGGGTATAGTCATCTGTAGGATAATACTCGGGTATAGTCATCTGTAGGATAATACTCGGGTATAGTCATCTGTAGGATAATACTCGGGTATAGTCATCTGTAGGATAATACACGGGTATAGTCATCTGTAGGATAATACTCGGGTATAGTCATCTGTAGGATAATACTCGGGTATAGTCATCTGTAGGATAATACTCGGGTATAGTCATCTGTAGGATAATACACGGGTATAGTCATCTGTAGGATAATACTCGGGTATAGTCATCTGTAGGATAATACTCGGGTATAGTCATCTGTAGGATAATACTCGGGTATAGTCATCTGTAGGATAATACACGGGTATAATCTGTCCATGCGTTCATTCTTTGTCGGGGGTAAGAACTGCTCACATATGTAGGATAATACTCGGGTATAATCTGTCCATGCGTTCATTCTTTGTCGGGGGTAAGAACTGCTCACATATGTAGGATAATACTCGGGTATAATCTGTCCATGCGTTCATTCTTTGTCGGGGGTAAGAACTGCTCACATATGTAGGATAATACTCGGGTATAATCTGTCCATGCGTTCATTCTTTGTCGGGGGTAAGAACTGCTCACATATGTAGGATAATACTCGGGTATAATCTGTCCATGCGTTCATTCTTTGTCGGGGGTAAGAACTGCTCACATATGTAGGATAATACTCGGGTATAATCTGTCCATGCGTTCATTCTTTGTCGGGGGTAAGAACTGCTCACAAGCAGACATCAATGTCTTTATGATTTTTGTTTTCTCTAATGGTCGTTGAACATAATATTCATATAGGTCAAAAGTCACAAATTGTACCATTTTTGTCTGGCCCGCTTTAGTGGAAAGAGATAGCTGTCACGGTTCAACAAATTCATATAATAATTGATCACATATAGCAGACAATTCAAGCAGTAAGAATCATATATTAAATCATTATGATATACAGTCAAACCCAGCCTGTCAACCAACCAAGGGAATCACAGAAAGTGGCTGCTTAATACAGGTTGGCTGCTTAATGAAGCTGACCACTAACACAGGTTTCACATATTTAGTCTATTCACTTATTTACTTATTACACAACCCTTTTTCAGTTTTGGATTCGGACTGTAGCGACGTAAGCTGTGGAAATAGCAGTCATAGAACATATAGCTATATGCAGTATGGTAATTATCGCCAGTATCATACTGCATTCTATTGCGATATCGACAATATATGTGCATGCCAAGAGGGTTATGTACAACAAGATGATACATGTATATCAGGTAAATATGAGTGAAACTGGAGACACTGTAGTCTATTGGAATATTCTAGAATTTTAAATTAGAAAGTCGTATGACCTGTGATTTCGAGTAAAAATCGTACAAAATGGACACGTCATCATTGATTTTGATAAATTAACATCTAAAAATCTATCTATCTACCTTTATCTATAATTTGATCCATAAATCCCTTTAAAACAACGCATTTAACGCACCTAAACACGAAAGTAAACAGCCAACATGTGAAACATATTTACCTGGAGTTACCCCAGGCCAATCAAAGAAAAGGTTTGGCAGTATACATTCAGTTTGCTGTTTGTTAAATAAATACAACAGTTACTAAATTTTAAACAGTTTTAACACAGAACATGAAACACTTCAACTAGATGGACAGTTCTATTCCTCAGTACAATGAGGGTAGTAAAACTTATCAGCATAGGCCTCATCAGCCTGTGCATCCAGTGCAGACATGCCTTGCCATCTCTTAACTCCATCACATTGGGCCCAACCTAAGAACTGAATGCCCTCCACTGCCTCAATTTATCCATGTAAGCAAGTGGCACACCACTCTCACATACACAGCATGTACCCTCCTCAGACCCCTCACTGTCTGACGTAGGCATAGTGTCATGGTCAATTCTGATGTGTGAAGGACCCGCCTGTGGACTTGCAGGAACTGGGTTACCTTTGACGACTTTGACTTGGTTACCTTTGACGACTTTGACTGGGCTACCTTTGACGACTTTGACTGGGCTACCTTTGACGACTTTGACTGGGCTACCTTTGACGACTTTGACTAAGTTACCTTTGACGACTTTGACTGGGCTACCGTTGACGACTTTGACTAAGTTACCGTTGACCACTTTGACTGGGCTACCTTTGACGACTTTGACTAAGTTACCTTTGACGACTTTGACTGGGCTACCTTTGACGACTTTGACTAAGTTACCTTTGACGACTTTGACTGGGTTACCTTTGACGACATTGACTGTGTTACCGTTGACGACTTTGACTAAGTTACGTTTGACGACTTTCTTTGACTGGGCTACCTTTGACGACTGACTAAGTTACCTTTGACGACTTTGACTGGGCTACCTTTGACGACTTTGACTGGGCTACCTTTGACGACTTTGACTGGGTTACCTTTGACGACATTGACTGGGTTACCTTTGACGACTTTGACTAAGTTACCTTTGACGACTTTGACTAAGTTACCTTTGACGACTGACTGGGTTACCTTTGACGACTTTGACTGGGTTACCGTTGACGACTTTGACTAAGTTACCTTTGACGACTTTGACTGGGTTACCTTTGACGACTGACTGGGTTACCTTTGACGACTTTGACTGGGTTACCGTTGACGACTTTGACTGGGTTACTTTGACGACTTTGACTGGGTTACCGTTGACGACTTTGACTGGGTTACTTTTGACGACTTTCACTGGGTTACCTTTGACGACTTTGACTGGGTTACCTTTGACGACATTGACTGAGTTACCTTTGACGACTTTGACTAAGTTACGTTTGACGACTTTGACTGTGCTACCTTTGACAACTTTGACTGGGTTACTTTGACGACTTTGACTGGGCTACCTTTGACAACTTTGACTGGGTTACTTTGACGACTTTGACTGGGTTACTTTGACGACTTTGACTGGGTTACCGTTGACGACTTTGACTGGGTTACCGTTGACGACTTTGACTGTGTTAGCAATTACGACTTTGACTGGGTTACCTTTGACGACTTTGACTGTGTTAGCAATTACGACTTTGACTGGGTTACCTTTGACGATTTTGACTGGGTTACCTTTGACGACTTTGACTGGGTTACCTTTGACGACTTTGACTGAGTTACATTTGACGACTTTGACTGGATTAGCTTTGACGACTTAGACTGGGTTACCTTTGACGAGTGTGTTTTTATGCTCCACCATCTTTTCATACACACTACTTTCAGTGATGTCTTTGCCAGAGACAATCTTACTCATTGCTTTTCTAGGCTTTTTCTTCGGTGGTTCTTGTTTCACCTTTTTCAAGTCGTTAAAAGTTGCAGATTTTGACACCAGTAACATACATTCTTTGCTAATCTGTTTGGCCAGTAAACTAACGATTCAAAACGAGGCTGTCAGTTTGTCAACATGCCAGACGGTACAGACGAACTTTGTGACTTTCATAATAATTGTTGTTTTATGCAGAGAAATCGATGGTTAACATGGCAACGATTTGAAAATAGTGAATTTACAGGTAAAACTGCTCCTCCAAATAAAAGTGACAAATACTTACATCCTGAAAGCGCATTTTAGTTGATGTTTACAACTTTGACAGCTGTGACCTAGTTTTGTTTATTTTTGTTGTTCCCGGAAGTAAAACATCACGCGCTCAACCCACAGGCACCAGGTGTCGAGGTAAAAATAAATAACACAAACTTGCGGTGTGCACGAAGCAAATTTCAATGTCCAATTGAGATCAAAGGGGTAAACAATTGGGTCAGTAGGTTGACTTACATGAAAACCTTCAAATGACCTCTTCCTTTGAACCAGCAGTAGGAACATTTCCATTGTGTATCATTGTTGCAAAATCCTAGAGTGGTGGAACCTATGATCGGCGTATTCCTATGCTCGGCGTATTTTTTCCATTTACATCCGTATTTAAAATATTTAAATAGTTTTAACCTATTTTCGCTGACACAGGTGAATCATCAATACCGTCCGTTGTGCGTACCCGTAGCCTAATGCAACTGTCACCTGACTGGTTCAGTAGCAGAAATATAAGAATATAAACAGACAACTCGTTGGGAGAATTTGTTTCACGAAATGATGCGGTTTATGAGCATTTCAGGTGGCTATCCGAATTGGAACAAAATGCACAAATAACCAGAAAAAAAGTTTCTTATGAGTTGTAATATTTTTAATTACAATTATTTTAAGTAGTTATTGATCAAAATAATATATTCAGCATTTACCAATGCATAAATAAAAATATTCATGTAGGCCTACGCCGTGCATAGGTGCCCTAAAAAACATATTAGAAGGACATGGTGGGGGGTCCTGACTGTCGATTTCGGCCTCGACCGATTTTGTTTTGAAAATATTAGAGACCTGCTAAATGGTATTTTCTACAAATTTTGAAAAAACAACAAAAACAAACAAATGTCGGGTTAGCGATTTCGGACATCTAAGACTTCTTGTTTGTAATATGCGTCTAGCCAACCTGATTGGAAGGTTAGAACATCATAGAAACCTAAACATTGTGTTTTACGTCTATTTATCGTCGCTACCGGTTGCCCATATGAGCGACGCCTCCTGAAGAGATTAGTCATTTTAGAGTTTTGGAGCATAGTGCAATGATATAGACAGAGACCCATTCCAGAGTCTCCTCTGGTTCTTTTATATGCACGGTGTACAGCACCGACACGATACCTCGGTTTAAAGTCCCATCTGAAAGACTGTTAATTTTATTAGAGTTAGAAGGGGGATCGAACCTGCGATCCCTGGATTACCAGTCCAACGTGTTAACCACTGGACTACAGTTCCGTCTAATAATTATTTACTGTAATATATGTACAATAATAGTTTGTTTGCATTTTAGTTTCTTTACTTTCTGCAATAAAATAATGTTTTGTATATGCATTTAGTGTATGGATCAAGTTGTACAACGGATGACACTTGCGGACTGACCTCCATGTACTCGTGTGAAGGTGGAAAGTGTGTTTGTGGTGACCATTATAGTATTGATGACAGTAGCTACTCGAGTGATATTCCGACCAGATGTAGGACAGGTATAGAAAATAAAATGATAACGTGCTTTATTCTAAAAATTATAGTCTGTGCAAAATGATGGTAGCTACCCTACCTAAAAATGAAGTGGAAGTCGTGATAGCGCAGTGGATGGGCGTTCGCTTCAGGTGCGAAAGGTCTGGAGTTCGAGCCCCGCTGGAGCCGTTACGAGTGTGCCCTTAGGCAATACATTTAAATTCCACATTGCCTCTTCTCTCTCCCTCGTGGCGATGGATTCCATCAGGAATGAGGTCTCGAGAGTGATAAATATAAGTTGTAATAACTTGTTTCACAATCGAGCTAAAAAAATGTGTATAAAATTAAAAAAACGTAAAAATGATAGCTTGTGTGGTTGCTACCCTACCTAAAAATGATAGTTTGTGTGGTTGCTACCCTACCTAAAATGATAGTTTGTGTGGTTTCTACCCTACCTAAAATAATTGTTTGTGTTTGTTGCTATCCTACGTAAAAATGATATAGTTTGTGTGGTTGCTACCCTACCTACAATGATAGTTTGTGTGGTTGCTATCCTACCTAAAAATGATAGTTTGTGTGGTTGCTACCCTACCTAAAAATGATAGTTTGTGTGGTTGCTACCCTACCTAAAATGATAGTTTGTGTGGTTTCTACCCTACCTAAAATAATTGTTTGTGTTTGTTGCTATCCTACGTAAAAATGATATAGTTTGTGTGGTTGCTACCCTACCTACAATGATAGTTTGTGTGGTTGCTATCCTACCTAAAAATTATAGTTTGTGTGGTTGCTACCCTACCTAAAATGATAGTTAGTGTGGTTGCTATCCTACCTAAAAATGATAGTTTGTGTGGTTGCTATCCTACCTAAAAATGATAGTTTGTGTGGTTGCTATCCTACCTAAAACTGATAGTTTGTGTGGTTGCTGTGCTACCTAAAATGATAGTTTGTGTGGTTGCTACCAGACCAAAATGATAGTTTTTGTGGTTGCTACCCTACGTAAAAATGATAGTTTGTGTGGTTGCTACCCTACCTAAAAATGATAGTTTGTGTGGTTGCTACTCTACCTAAAATGATAGTTTGCGTGGTTGCTACCCTACGTAAAAATGATAGTTTGTGCTGTTGCTAATCTACCTAAAATGATAGTTTGTGTGGTTGCTATCCTACCTAAAAATGATAGTTCGTGTGGTTGCTACTCTACGTAAAAATGATAGTTTGTGTTGTTGCTATCCTACCTAAAATGATAGTTTGTGTGGTTGCTACCCTAACTAAAATGATAGTTTGTGTGGTTGCTTCCCTACCTAAAACTTATAGTTTGTGTTGGTTGCTACCCTACCTAAAATGATAGTTTGTGTGGTTTCTACCCTACCTAATATGATAGTTTGTGTTGGTTGCTACCCTACCTTAAAATGATAGTTTGTGTTGGTTGCTATCCTACCTAAAAATGATAGTTTGTGTGGTTGCTATCCTACCTAAAATGATAGTTTGTGTGGTTGCTATCCTACCTAAACATGATAGTTTGTGTGGTTGCTACCCTACCTAAAATGATAGTTTGTGTGGTTGCTACCCTACCTAAATATGATAGTTTGCGTGGTTGCTATGCTACCTAAAAATGATAGTTTGCGTGGTTGCTACCCTACCTAAAAATGATAGTTTGCGTGGTTGCTATGCTACCTAAAAATGATAGATTGTGTGGTTGCTACCCTACCTACACTTATGACATTGACATAATTAGCCCTAATTGGTATTGGAGGTCATTTAAATGCAGTCGTTGCGCATTCGCTTTATGTGCAAAGGACTCCGAGTTCGAGTCCCTCTGGAGCCATTACAAGTGTGCCCTTAGGCAACGCATTTAAATTCCACGGTACATCTTCTCTCTCGCTCGTTGTGATGGATTCCATCAGAAATAAGGTCTCGAGAGTGATTAATATAAGTTGTAAGAACTTGTTTCGCAATCAAGCTAATATAAATGTGTATAAACTATGATTGGTATACATGTGAAAATAGTCAAAACATGATTAGAGCTTATCTTGGCCGCCATTTTGTTTTGCAAGTTTTATAAATGGCAATTTCAGGATTTTCCTAGTAAGTCTTTAATTGCAATTACTTAATTCATTTTTGTTTGTTAATATAAAATTTGGTATTTTTGGTATTGAAATGTACCTTTTAAATATTAATTCATTTTTTGACAATGATGTATGGATTATAATTTATAAAAAACTTAAGTTGTACCTATTTTTGAAAGCCTTATTTCCACAGTTGAAATATTAATATACAGGTAAGTTATTATTTATTCGTTAGTGATACGAAATTTGTGAATTGATTAAATAATGATTAATATAGGTTGTAATAACTTGTAAGAACTTGTTTCGCAATCGAGCTAAAATTAATTTGTATAAACTAATAAAGGTTGTTTAAACTTTATTTATTTTACAACGATTGCGAAGCAAGTTTTAACAACTTATATTAATCACTCTCGTTGACGCGGATGAAACCGTTTATGTGGTCATTCGTGTGGGAGGAAACCGAAGTACCCAGAGAAAACCCACCTGTCCGATCTGGCGACCACCTCACATACTTCCAGGTCCGAGGATCAAACAATAATCATGCGATCATTCAATAATTAATGTTTATACTTTAACTAAGCAGCAAGTAACTTTCAGAGATTGGCCTGTCGTGTGATGAGGTCGATTGTAATATGGATTACTCTGAATGTAACACGTTTGACGGCAAATTGATATGTGAGTGTAAAGCAGGCTATTATGAAGACGATGGCATCTGTGCACAAGGTAAATATAGTTACTTATGTTACGGAATGTTCATTTGGAGCAGAAGTAATACCACGAAGAATATGTGACCCTTTGCCTGCTGAGTAAATAAAATCACAGTTGCATCTGATCAGGATCTATGTTGTTTGCTATTCAGTCAAGTGTTTTAGCTCCACTATCCGAATAGCAAACAGCATAGAGCCTGATCAGACGACACGTTCTGTTCCGTCTGATCTGACTCTATGCTGTTTGCAAGTGATTTTATCAGCCGCTAGCGTTGTTTTATACTTTATTTTGCTGTGTTTTTGTGGTTTCTGATGTGTTTGATTCAACATTAAGAACATATTCTAATCTTCTTAAAGCGACATTACATCGCAAAAAGCCAATAAAATGCATTGTTCACGTATAAATGTATTGTTACTACAAATTCTTCCGAATTCATTCGACCACAAACATTGAATCAATAAACAGTGTTTTTGTGGATTGAAAGTATGATTTCATATAACTGTCATCCATGCTCCTGAATTGACGTTTGTTTGTCATCGGGGTCAATACTAAGCTAACCGATAGGCCTGTTATATCGGTAAATACATATAATGCTTCTGTTATTTGTTATATAAAACTCAGACTATTATTAAAATTTGAATTGAATTAAATAGAGACCTAAAGGCCAGACTTCTTCACAACAGTTATTAATGGAAGTCGTGATTACCCAGTGGAGAGGCGTGTTCGCGCCCAGCTGTAGCCGTTACTAGTGTGCCCTTGTGGCAGCAACGCACACAAATTGCACATTGCCTCTTCTCGCTCCCTCTTGGCGATGTATTACACCAGGAATAAAATCTTGAGAGCAATTAAATGAATGTTGTAAGAACTTGTTTAGCAATCAATCTTAAATAATTTTGCATAAGCTGACAGTTACCAAACCGTAGCTTCAGCACGCTACAATATGTTATTGTATCTGAGAGAGATATGTGTGTGTTTATATATTTTAGTTTATTTATCGTCGCTACCGGTTACACATATGAGCGACGCCTCCCGAAGAGATTAGTCATTTTAGATTTTTGGAGGATTGTGCAATGATACATACAGAGACCTATTCCAGATTCTCTACTGGTTCTTTTACGTGCACGGTGTACAGCACCGACACAAGATCTCGATTTAAAGTCCCATCTGAAAGACTGTTAATTGTATTAGACTCAGACAGGGATCGAACCTACGATCCCTGGATTAGCAGTCCAGCGTATTACCACTGGACTATGATCTACCATCTGTATGAGAGAGGTAGCTGTGCTATACACAATTATATGCGACAATCCCAGTAGTCAACTGTATATATGTATATATAAGTTGATGCAGATTCAGCTTTCTTTATTCCTAGTTGCATATGAGTGGAAGATATCCCCCCCCCCTCCCATCTATATATCTTAGCACAGGAGGACAATATCCCTACATTGAAAATCATGGGTAGGACTCTCCCCACATTGAAAATCATGGGTAGGACTCTCCCCACATTGAAAATCATGAGTAGGACATTATCCTGTAGTAGTTTGTCGAACTTTTTATATCTTACCTCCAGAGAGACTACAGTCAAACCTGTCTTAAGCAGCCAGCCAAGGGAATCTAAGAAAGTGGCTGCTTTGCACATGTGGCTGCTTAATAGAGGTCAAATGTATAATAAAACAACATATTGGGAATCTGGAAACTGTTTGCTTAATAAAGGTTGGCTGCTTAATGGAGGTGATCACTTACATAGGTTTTTCTGTAAGGGTATCCTAGACACTATCATGATTAGGAATATCCTTAATGTGCATTGGTGTGGGACAAGGATATTCCACCCAAGTGGTCACAATATGTCGTCTGACACGAGGCTCTCACGGATACATTTTCTCACACTCCTACTGGCGTTTATTGCCAAATCGGTTAATCCTTAGTTTATACAAATTTATATTAGCTCGATTGCGAAATAAGTTCTTACAACTTATATTAATCACTCTCGAGACCTCATTCCTGATGGAATCCATCGCCACGAGGGAGAGAGAAGAGGAAACGTGGAATTTAAATGCCTTGCCTAAGGGCACAATCGTAATGGCTCCAGCTGGGCTCAAACTCCGGGCCTTTCGTACCTGAAGCGAACGCGCACCCACTGCGCTATCACGACTTCCTGAAGGATAGTGCAATGATAAAGATAGAGACTCATTCCAGAGTCCCGGGTTAATCCTTGAATCGGATGTGAACATTTCAACCTTCTTCCAACTGAACCAATCTTTGTTTCATTGATTTCAATGAATCATTGCTCACAAATACACTATGAGGTAGTACTAGTCTTCCATTCATTAGTACTAATGTGTGGACCATTTTAATACGCCCTTGTTATTACAACCGGCGATTCGGGAGCGCACACGTAACTAACTGAATAAAACAGATCAGTAATCTAGCGAAAATGGTATAAATGTTGAAAATAGACAATAATGTTCTTGATTCAAATTTGTTCAGATTTACATATTAATTAAATTTCTGCTTTGTTTTTAGCAAAATGAATGCTCATTATAAGAACACCAATACCACGTGATCACTACACTGTGTGATGGACACGTGATAACTACACTGTGATGGTCACGTGATCACTACACTGTGTGATGGACACGTGATAACTACACTGTGTGATGGACACGTGATAACTACACTGTGTGATGGTCACGTGATCACTACATTGTGATGGTCACGTGATCACTACACTGTGTGATGGACACGTGATAACTACACTGTGTGATGGACACGTGATAACTACACTGTGTGATGGACACGTGATAACTACACTGTGTGATGGACACGTGATAACTACACTGTGTGATGGACACGTGATCACTACACTGTGATGGTCACGTGATCACTACACGGTGATGGTCACGTGATCACTACACTGTGATGGTCACGTGATCACTACACTGTGTGATGGACACGTGATAACTACACTGTGTGATGGACACGTGATAACTACACTGTGTGATGGACACGTGATAACTACACTGTGATGGTCACTTGATCACTACACTGTGATGGTCACGTGATCACTACACGTTGATGGTCACGTGATCACTACACTGTGTGATGGACACGTGATAACTACACTGTGTGATGGACACGTGATAACTACACTGTGTGATGGACACGTGATAACTACAATGTGTGATGGTCACGTGATCACTACACTGTGTGATGGACACGTGATAACTACACTGTGTGATGGTCACGTGATAACTACACTGTGTGATGGACACGTGATAACTACACTGTGTGATGGACACGTGATAACTACACTGTGTGATGGTCACGTGATCACTTCACTGTGTGATGGACACGTGATCACTACACTGTGTGATGGACACGTGATCACTACAATGTGATGGTCACGTGATAACTACACTGTGTGATGGTCACGTGATAACTGCACTGTGTGATGGACACGTGATAACTACACTGTGTGATGGTCACGTGATCACTACACTGTGTGATGGACACGTGATCACTACACTGTGTGATGGTCACGTGATAGTTACACATTCATATGGATTTAGGGAAATACCGCATGGGTGGAACTAGTTTGAAACATGTATGTTGACCAGTAGGTGTGCGAGAAACATATGTGTTGGCCAGTAGGTGTGCGAGAAACATATGTGTTGGCCAGTAGGTGTGCGAGAAACATGTGTGTTGGCCAGTAGGTGTGCGAGAAACATGTGTGTTGGCCAGTAGGTGTGCGAGAAACATGTGTGTTGGCCAGTAGGTGTGCGAGAAACATGTGTGTTGGCCAGTAGGTGTGCGAGAAACATGTATGTTGGCCAGTAGGTGTGCGAGAAACATGTGTGTTGGCCAGTAGGTGTGCGAAACTGTATGGTTGGCCAGTAGGTGTGCGAGAAACATGTGTGTTGGCCAGTATGTGTGCGAGAAACATGTATGTTGGCCAGTAGGTGTGCGAGAAACATGTATGTTGGCCAGTAGGTGTGCGAGAAACATGTGTGTTGGCCAGTAGGTGTGCGAGAAACATGTGTGTTGGCCAGTAGGTGTGCGAGAAACATGTGTGTTGGCCAGTAGGTGTGCGAGAAACATGTGTGTTGGCCAGTAGGTGTGCGAGAAAATCAGATATGTTGGTGTTTTGCTTGACTACCGACCATACTGGTATATAAGGGGATCTCGCCTATCAGACAACACCCATTCTTTGATCATGAAAAGTGTGGGTTTTGGCATGCACTCACATATAAGACGGGTTAATAAAATGGACACAAGTATAAATAACATGCTTAGCCAGTGCAGAAAGTTTTAGTGTCGGTGTACTTTATTTTCTAAAGCCTAATTATTTATTCCATTCGAAAAGGAATTATTTTTAGCGCTCAGCTTATACAGGGTTCATACTAGGTCAGACTTTGGAGAAGTGAGAAAGCGCAGGATCGCGTCCTTAAATCGTGTTATTTAATAAATGTCAACAAAATATGGTTAAGATGCACAGTATCATCATTACAACATTTGAATAGAACTGGAAAAACTTTGTTTATGAAAATTGTAAAAGTAAATTTTGTTTTAGTAAGAAGTGGGGTCCCAAGAGGGCAAAATCAGGGTCACTAGGGCGACTATTTCGCCCACATCGCCTTCTAAAATGATCCCTGCTTATAAAACAGGAAGCCACTATGAGACAATAATCTGGTGGTAAAGACTCATGTTATAGGCTGGGTCAATGTGATTGAATAGTTTAATACATGCCAGCTATATGGTACATTGGTAGTATGGGCAAGTTACACTTCATTATTGGAATAGTTTAATACATTCCAGCTATATGGTACATTGGTAGTATGGGCAAGTTACACTTCATTATTGGAATAGTTTAATACATGTCAGCTATATGGTACATTGGTAGTATGGGCAAGTTACACTTCATTATTGGAATAGTTTAATACATGCCAGCTATATGGTACATTGGTAGTATGGGCAAGTTACACTTCATTATTGGAATAGGATAATACATGCCAGCTATATGATACATTTTCGTTTCAGTTTTGACTACTACTTGCCTGAGAGATGGTGACTGTGGTATGAGTAACACTGAGTGTTACTGGGAGGGTACTAATGGAATATGCTTGTGTAAGCAAGGTTACACACCGGAGAATGCACTCTGTATTTCAGGTGAATTTTTTTTTTACAATAAAAAACAATTAGTCGCTTTCTCCTCAATACTACATATATGTATACAGTCTACATCCGTTATGTCGAATTCCGTCGGACCAAACAAAATACTTCGATATAAACGAAGTTTGACTTAACGAAATTCGATATAAACGGAGTACAATGTACAATGATAGTGTCTGAAACGGGACTTTGATCCGACTTCGAGATAACCGGAGAATTCGACATAACTGACTTTGACTTAACGGTTGTAGACTGTATATTGTGAATACTAGATTAAGTATATTTAGTTGAACATTTTTATTTTCACAACTGTCTTTAAGGCAATATTTTAATATCAAAGTAAAGTTATGCCCACTGCTTGAAGATATTAGCTCTAGCAGCATATCCGTGCGACTGTCTGTGTAATAATTAGAGGAGGCACCCTGACAACAAATACATGGCTAGGTACACCCCTGACCACAAATACATGGCTAGGTACACCCCTGACAACAAATACATGGCTAGGTACACCCGTGACAACAAATACATGGCTAGGTACACCCCTGACAACAAATACATGGCTAGGTACACCCCTGACAACAAATACATGGCTAGGTACACCCCTGACAACAAATACATGGCTAGGTACACCCCTGACAACAAATACATGGCTAGGTACACCCCTGTACACCTATGTTATGGATCATAATTTTACTATTTATTTCAGTGATCGGGCTTAGCTGTACTGGGGACTTTGACTTATCTTCAGCGTATGCGTGTAGCTCGGCCAATGTATGGGAGTGTGCTGAATCAGCTGCTGAAGTGGACGGGATTTGCATGTGTATGTCTCTATTAAGTACTTTGTAAAGAATGTTTTGTGTGCATAGAACCTTACAATCTGTATTGTGTATAAAGCAATTTCCCAACTCATTTGGAAACTAAATATGAAAATATCCTTTAGTGGAGAGCGAGACTATGCCGGATATTGTTGCATCAACAATTATTTATTTGCATATAGCTAAAAACCTTCAGACACAATTGCATTATATATGATATAAATATAAATTATATTATACTACTCCCAAATGCAAATGTAAGACGATTATACCTACTGACCTCCAATTTGTTGCATATTTCAAAAGGAAAATATAAATTAAAGAAACAATCTCAATTCTGAAAAGCAAACAAAATACATTCAATGAGAAATGGAGACAATTTATTAATCGTATCGATGTTGTCCATAAATGTATAATATATGTAGACAATCATCCACACTTCTCTTTCACTGATATGTCTTACTTTCCTTTGCTAGTCTAACTTCTTTCATTCAAAATCGTCCAAACTTTCCTTTCAATATACAGCTGGGTCCTGTTTTATCAACAACGTCGGGCGCAAGTCGGTCTTATCTTAAGACCGCTACTTACGACGTTTCCTGCGACAATCGTACGACCGTTTTATCAACACGGTCGTAAGTCTTCGGTGGCAGCTAAGATTTTCTTTCGTCGTACGACCGTAAAGACAGTCACACAGTCTGAAATTTAAACTTCCGGTGCACTCATCTTCGTGCACAAATGTCAACATCGGACATGTTTAAAACATGGCGCCTCTGTATATATTATTCAAAACTTCTTTACTTCTTGGAATATATAATATATCGAATTAAACCTTACACACAGGCCTCTCCAGACATGCAATCTATATTAAATCTAATATGACGTAGTTGGTCAAATCCGTAGATGAAATTGTTTAGTGATGTTTTAACACACTGATATTGGAATGGAAACACGCCCCCCCCCCCATTAAATCGTCTCCTTGTTACTGTGAATGGTATAATCTATTTTAGTATAACGGGTATGTTTCCAGATTCTCAAACATGCAACAATATTTAAAATCTGATACGTAGCTTTCATATAATGAATTGTTAAACATGACAGACCTTTTATTATACGTATACATCGTTTTGCGTAAATGCAAAACAGCGCTCCCACCCCAAAACTTCTTTGCTAATAGGAATATGCTGTTAAATATTATTTCATTTTCAAGGGTATGTTCCAGATTTAATATACATGTAAAATATTCAAATGAGCAAGTTAAATTCTAAGAATGAAGGATAAAACTTGATGGAATATGATCAACAGATGCATTTCTTAGTGAGAGTATATAATGCTTAATACTTATACCCTCATGCTGATGGAGTCCATCAGGAATACTTATACCCTCATGCTGATGGTGTCCATCAGGAATACTTATACCCTCATGCTGATGGTGTCCATCAGGAATACTTATACCCTCATGCTGATGGTGTCCATCAGGAATACTTATACCCTCATGCTGATGGTGTCCATCAGGAATACTTATACCCTCATGCTGATGGAGTCCATCAGGAATACTTATACCCTCATGCTGATGGTGTCCATCAGGAATACTTATACCCTCATGCTGATGGTGTCCATCAGGAATACTTATACCCTCATGCTGATGGTGTCCATCAGGAATACTTATACCCTCATGCTGATGGTGTCCATCAGGAATACTTATACCCTCATGCTGATGGAGTCCATCAGGAATACTTATACCCTCATGCTGATGGTGTCCATCAGGAATACTTATACCCTCATGCTGATGGAGTCCATCAGGAATACTTATACCCTCATGCTGATGGAGTCCATCAGGAATACTTATACCCTCATGCTGATGGTGTCCATCAGGAATACTTATACCTTCATGCTGATGGTGTCCATCAGGAATGAGACCTTGAGAGCGATTAATCTAACATTGTAAAAACTAGAGCTAAAATAAATTTGTATAAACTAAAGAATTGATGCAAAATTCTTTAGCTCGATTGTTTGGTAACGTCGTTGAATTCACGTCACTTGCTACTCACTGCTGTAGGTTCGAATCCTACTGGTGTGTCAAATTATTTCATGTGAAGGAGCTATCCAGCTGACTTGCAGAAGGTAGGTGGTATTACCCGGATGCCCGTCCATGCT
>CM026389.1:62061901-62106159 GCA_014843695.1 Archivesica marissinica | reverse complement strand
ACCCTCATGCTGATGGTGTCCATCAGGAATACTTATACCCTCATGCTGATGGTGTCCATCAGGAATACTTATACCCTCATGCTGATGGAGTCCATCAGGAATACTTATACCCTCATGCTGATGGTGTCCATCAGGAATACTTATACCCTCATGCTGATGGAGTCCATCAGGAATACTTATACCCTCATGCTGATGGAGTCCATCAGGAATACTTATACCCTCATGCTGATGGTGTCCATCAGGAATACTTATACCTTCATGCTGATGGTGTCCATCAGGAATGAGACCTTGAGAGCGATTAATCTAACATTGTAAAAACTAGAGCTAAAATAAATTTGTATAAACTAAAGAATTGATGCAAAATTCTTTAGCTCGATTGTTTGGTAACGTCGTTGAATTCACGTCACTTGCTACTCACTGCTGTAGGTTCGAATCCTACTGGTGTGTCAAATTATTTCATGTGAAGGAGCTATCCAGCTGACTTGCAGAAGGTAGGTGGTATTACCCGGATGCCCGTCCATGCTTGAAATACTGCCATGAGAGTCATCCTCAGCCAGCTGCAGTGTTACCATCATTATGTCCGATGTTAAACTCCATTCTTTATGCAATGCTCATGAGGACAACTGGAGATATGATGTTTGGACTTATTATATTTTAGCTACGTGTGCTGTAGGAGTGGAATACCTAAATGACCTATACAGACGATCATCACATTATAAGCCTGGTTTGCATGAACAAGTGATACGCGACGAACTGTTGGTTGCAGGGTGGTACAATATCCGACAATACATGATCACATTATCTTCTTCGAACCCGGCCATTGGACATTGTGGAACTTACTTCCCTATATATTTGAAAAGTATGTGGTTTTAATATTTGCTTAGTTCGCTCTTTAACCCATTCAACCCCAAGTAACTGACATGGACTTGTGCATGATATTTTTAGACCAATAAATTAATAAGAAAATTACCTTTGGACCAGTTCATTTATCAAAATGGGTAATTTTATCTAAAAATAGTAATAATTATTACTGGCAAGAAGTGCAGATCCTGATGAGACGGCTCGTAAGGCTCATCTGGATCTACACTTTTTAAAGTATATTTAGAGGCCTGTAGTGTTGAAGGGATTAAACACGTGCATATTAAGCTACATATGATTCGTTATACTCGGACAATTAATTGAAATAGTAAATTTCAGTGTAGTTGTCCTTTGTTATGATAGGCATGGAGTCTTGCATGTAAATAAACTGTTTGAGATGGTATTGTGGTCGGACATGGTGGGTTTTCTTCAGGTACTTCCTGTTTCCTCGCACACCAATGGCCACCTATAAACTTTGAACCGCACCAGTGAGAGTGATTTAGATTAATATAAGTTGTTAAGCCTGTTTTCGCAATCGTTGTAAAAGAAATATCGAATATGCATTAAACAGTTTCATCACTGAAATTATTGAAATAAAGAACAGAGAACTGGCTAGTTCATTATCGCATTGTTCTATAGAATGTTTGAATATGCATGAATATTTTATATGCTGTTGAAAATGACTCCAAATTTCTAAAACGATCGATATCATGTATTCGTTACATTACCCAAGTTTTTAGTAAAGAAATTAAATCAACATTTTTAATTTTTGAATCAATATGAGAACATATATGTTTTCCTTTCTTTCAATGTATCAAAAGATTGATCCTGTTATTGAGCATATAATATGTCGACCACCAGTCATGTTTTCTTGAAAAATAAAATGTTAGGGTAATTTGCATCATCTACTTTCATTTTCAAGTTTCTGGTGTTGATTGTGTCTTATTTAATTGCTGAAAATGACCGATTATAGTGGGAAATGACGGCTTCTAGTGGAAAATGACCGATTATAGTGGGAAATGACGGCTTCTAGTGGAAAATGACCGATTATAGTGGGAAATGACGGCTTCTAGTGGAAAATGACCGATTATAGTGGGAAATGACGGCTTCTAGTGGGAAATGACGGATTCTAGTGGAAAATGACGGCTTCTAGTGGAAAATGACGGCTTCTAGTGGAAAATGACCGATTATAGTGGGAAATGACGGCTTCTAGTGGAAAATGACCGATTATAGTGGGAAATGACGGATTCTAGTGGAAAATGACGGCTTCTAGTGGAAAATGACGGCTTCTAGTGGAAAATGACCGATTATAGTGGGAAATGACGGATTCTAGTGGAAAATGACGGATTCTAGTGGGAAATGACGGCTTCTAGTGGAAAATGACCGATTATAGTGGGAAATGACGGATTCTAGTGGAAAATGACGGATTCTAGTGGGAAATGACGGCTTCTAGTGGAAAATGACGGATTCTAGTGGAAAATGACGGATTCTAGTGGGAAATGACGGCTTCTAGTGGAAAATGACGGATTCTAGTGGAAAATGACGGATTATAGTGGGAAATGACGGCTTCTAGTGGAAAATGACTGATTCTAGGGGAAATGACGGCTTCTAGTGGAAAATGACGGATTCTAGTGGAAAATGACGGATTCTAGTGGGAAATGACGGATTCTAGTGGGAAATGACGGATTCTGGTGGAAAATGACCGATTGTAGTGGAAAATGACGGCTTCTAGTGGAAAATGACTGATTCTAGTGGAAAATGACCGATTGTAGTGGGAAATGACGGCTTCTAGTGGAAAAAGACGGATTCTAGTGGAAAATGACCGATTGTAGTGGGAAATGACGGCTTCTAGTGGAAAATGACCGATTATAGTGGGAAATGACGGATTCTAGTGGAAAATGACGGATTCTAGTGGGAAATGACGGCTTCTAGTGGAAAATGACGGATTCTAGTGGAAAATGACCGATTATAGTGGGAAATGACGGCTTCTAGTGGAAATTGACGGATTCTAGTGGAAACTGACCGATTGTAGTGGGAAATGACGGCTTCTAGTGGAAAATGACCGATTCTAGAGTAAAATGACCGATTATAGTGGGAAATGACGGCTTGTAGTGGGAAATGACGGCTTCTAGTGGAAAATGACGGATTCTAGTGGGAAATGACGGCTTCTAGTGGAAAATGACGGATTCTAGTGGAAAATGACCGATTGTAGTGGGAAATGACGGCTTCTAGTGGAAAATGACGGATTCTAGTGGAAAATGACCGATTGTAGTGGGAAATGACGGCTTCTAGTGGAAAATGACGGATTCTAGAGTAAAATGACCGATTATAGTGGGAAATGACGGCTTCTAGTGGGAAATGACGGCTTCTAGTGGAAAATGACCATTTGTATTGGGAAATGCCGGCTTCTAGTAGAAAATGACGGATTCTAGTGGAAAATGACGGCTTCTAGTGGAAAATGACCGATTGTAGTGGGAAATGACGGCTTCTAGTGGAAAATGACGGATTCTAGTGGAAAATGACCGATTGCAGTGGGAAATGACGGCTTCTAGTGGAAAATGACGGATTCTAGTGGAGAATGACCGATTGCAGTGGGAAATGACGGCTTCTAGTGGAAAATGACGGATTCTAGTGGAAAATGACGGCTTCTAGTGGAAAATGACGGATTCTAGAGTAAAATGACCGATTATAGTGGGAAATGACGGCTTCTAGTGGGAAATGACGGCTTCTAGTGGAAAATGACCATTTGTATTGGGAAATGACGGCTTCTAGTAGAAAATGACGGATTCTAGTGGAAAATGACGGCTTCTAGTGGAAAATGACCGATTGTAGTGGGAAATGACGGCTTCTAGTGGAAAATGACGGATTCTAGTGGAAAATGACCGATTGCAGTGGGAAATGACGGCTTCTAGTGGAAAATGACGGATTCTAGTGGAAAATCACCGATTGTAGTGGGAAATGACGGATTCTAGTGGAAAATGGCGGATTCTAGTGGAAAATGCCCGAATGTAGTGGAAAATAACCGATTCTAGTGGGAAATAACCGATTGTAGTGGAAAATAACCGATTCTAGTGGGAAATAACCGATTGTAGTGGGAAATGACCGATTGTAGTGGAAAATAACCGATTCTAGTGGGAAATGACCGATTGTAGTGGAAAATAACCGATTCTAGTGGGAAATAACCGATTGTAGTGGGAAATGACCGATTGTAGTGGAAAATAACCGATTGTAGTGGAAAATAACCGATTCTAGTGGGAAATACCCGATTGTAGTGAAAAATGACGGATTCTAGTGGGAAATACCCGATTGTAGTGGAAAATGGCGGATTCTAGTGGGAAATACCCGATTGTAGTGGAAAATGACGGATTCTAGTGGGAAATGACCGATTGTAGTGGAAAATAACCGATTCTAGTGGGAAATAACCGATTGTAGTGGGAAATGACCGATTGTAGTGGAAAATAACCGATTGTAGTGGAAAATAACCGATTCTAGTGGGAAATACCCGATTGTAGTGGAAAATGACGGATTCTAGTGGGAAATACCCGATTGTAGTGGAAAATGGCGGATTCTAGTGGGAAATACCCGATTGTAGTGGAAAATGACGGATTCTAGTGGGAAATGACCGATTGTAGTGGAAAATAACCGATTCTAGTGGGAAATAACCGATTCTAGTGGGAAATGACCGATTGTAGTGGAAAATAACCGATTCTAGTGGGAAATGGCCGAATGTAGTGGAAATGGCGGATTCTAGTGGGAAATGACGGATTCTAGTGGAAAATGACGGATTCTAGTGGGAAATGCCCGAATGTAGTGGAAATGGCGGATTCTAGTGGGAAATGACGGATTCTAGTGGGAAATGACGGATTCTAGTGGGAAATGACGGATTATAGTGGGAAATGACGGATTCTAGTGGAAAATGACGGATTCTAGTGGGAAATGCCCGAATGTAGTGGAAATGGCGGGTTCTAGTGGGAAATGACGGATTCTAGTGGGAAATGACGGATTCTAGTGGGAAATGACGGATTCTAGTGGGAAATGACGGATTCTAGTGGGAAATGACGGATTCTAGTGGAAAATGACGGATTCTAGTGGGAAATGACGGATTCTAGTGGGAAATGCCCGATTGTAGTGGAAAATGACCGATTTTAGTGGAAATGACCGATTCTAGTGAAAAATGACGGATTCTAGTGGGAAATGGCCGATTCTAGTGGGAAATGACGGATTCTAGTGGGAAATGGCCGATTCTAGTGGGAAATGACGGATTCTAGTGGGAAATGGCCGATTCTAGTGGGAAATGACGGATTCTAGTGGGAAATGGCCGATTCTAGTGGGAAATGACGGATTCTAGTGGAAAATGATATTTCTAGTGGACCATCAAATAAAGGTCAAATATATAGGAAATTCTCTCGGGAGGAAATGATCTGGCTCATTTATTGGAGGTGACTGCTTATTAGAGTTGACCGTTGAGGTTATACTGTGCTTGCATATTATTTAAAAGAACATAATCTTATTTTGACTAGGATAGTCTAACTTTAGTTCTGCTCTGTTCATAGCTCCGACTCCATATCAAATCATTGCTCTGTTCATAGCTCCGACTCCATATCAAATCATTGCTCTGTTCATAGCTCCGACTCCATATCAAATCATTGCTCTGTTCATAGCTCCGACTCCATATCAAATCATTGCTCTGTTCATAGCTCCGACTCCATATCAAATCATAAATGCACTGAATTGTGAGTAATTAAGTTTTGGTATGTTTCATTTAAGAAATAATATTTGTCTTTCAAACATGGTTTGGAGTTCTGACATGTAGGAAATAACCATGCAGACTTTTAGCTTAAGTTGTTGATTCCAGTGCTCAGAACAACAAACCATATTTAAGTTGACTATAAACAACAAAAGCATATTTTTATTTAAATTCTAACATGACCGAAATGTCTAAAAAGTGTCAAAATAGTTGGTGTTCTTTTTTAGAAAGTGTAATTAACATCACAAAGATGCTAGTAAAATGCCACCATGTTTGACATCGCACACACGTTTGACATCGTATGCTAAACCATGTTTGATTTAAACTCGTTCAATTCCATCTATCCTTGTATATACAAAATTTCGGCACAACGAATAGGACACCTGCATATAGTTCACTTTCATTTCTTGGACAGGAATAATATTATGATTGACCTTTACGAATGAACTCAGAAAGGTCATGTATGTAGCGCTGAATGGAGGTTATAAAATGTTTCTCAAGGCTCAAGTGATATGATTGGACTAACCATTCAGAGATGTTGAGATTGAGTTTGAGATTGGAGAAAATGTGTATCACATTCAGTTCTAGATTTCGATAAAACATCTCAAGACTAAGGCTGTGGATCGAATTAATGATATTAAAATGTGTTTGGCTAACATGTAGAAGACCTCTTACATGGTTAATGGTGAGCCGCAGTAGAGCAAGCATAGTCTGTCTGATAACTGAGAGGTGCGAGTTCAAACCCCGCCATAACTAATGGTGTGCTGTCCTTAGGCAATACATTTAACTCCTTGTTATCTCTTAACGCATCACTGTCTCTTAACTCCGCATTGTCTCTTAACTCCTCATTGTGTCTTAACTCCTCATTGTCTCTTAACTCCTCATTGTCTCTTAACTCCTTGTCATCTCTTAACTCCTCGTCTATTAACTCCTCGTCATCTCTTAGCGCCTCGTTGTCCCTTAATTCCTCTTTGTCTCTTAAATAATCATTGTCTTAACTCATCTTCATCTCTTAACTCCTCATCATCTCTTAGCTCCTCATCATCTCTTAACTCCTATTCATCTCTTAACTCCTATTGATCTCTTAACTCCTCATCATCTCTTGATTCCTCATCATCTCTTAACTCCTCTTCATATCTTAACTCCTCATCATCTCTTAACTCCTATTCATCTCTTAACTCCTCATCATCTCTTGACTCCTCATCATCTGTTAACTCCTCTTCATCTCTTAACTCCTCATCATCTCTTAACTCCTCGTCATCTCTTAACTCCTCATTGTCTCTTAGCTCCTCATCATCTCTTAACTCCTAATCATCTCTTAACTCCTCGACATCTCTTAGCTCCTCATCATCTCTTAACTCCTAATCATCTCTTAACTCCTCGACATCTCTTAACTCCGCATCATCTCTTAACTCCTCATCATCTCTTAGCTGCTCATCATCTCTTAACTCATCTTCATCTCTTAACTCCTCATCATCTCTTAACTCCTAATCATCTCTTAACTCCTCGTCATCTCTTAACTCCTCATTGTCTCTTAGCTCCTCATCATCTCTTAACTCCTCATCATCTCTTAGCTCCTAATCATATCTTAACTCCTCGTCATCTCTTAACTCCTCTTTGTATCTTAACTCCTCATCATCTTAACTCCTCATCATCTCTTAGCTCCTCATCATCTCTTAACTCCTCATTATCTCTTATCTCCTCATCATCTCTTAACTCCTCATCATCTCTTAACTCCTCATCATCTCTTAGCTCCTCATCATCTCTTAACACCTCATCATCTCTTAACTCCTCATCATCTCTTAGCTCCTCATCATCTCTTAACACCTCATCATCTCTTAACTCCTCATCATCTCTTAGCTCCTCATCATCTCTTAACTCCTCATCATCTCTTAACTCCTCATCATCTCTTAGCTCCTCATCATCTCTTAACACCTCATCATCTCTTAACTCCTCATCATCTCTTAACTCCTCATCATCTCTTAACTCCTCATCATCTCTTAACTCCTCATCATCTCTTAGCTCCTCATCATCTCTTAGCTCCTCATCATCTCTTAACTCCTCATTATCTCTTAACTCCTCATTGTCTCTTAACTCCTCTTCATCTCTTAACTCCTCTTTGTCTCTTAGTTCCTCTTTGTCTCTTAACTCCTCATTGTCTCTTAGCTCCTCGACATCTCTTAACTCCTCATTATCTCTTAACTCCTCTTCATATCTTAACTCCTCTTTGTCTCTTAACTCCTCTTTGTCTCTAAGCTCCTCTTTGTCTCTCAGCACAAATGTATTGTATATACATAAACGCAACATTTATTATATTTCTTATATTTACAATGCATTTTCTAAATGTTTCCAAGACTCTCAAAATGATCAGAAGTGGTGTACAAAATTTCTATTAATTCTGTCTTTGAATCGGTTCATGTTAATAAATGGAACAGTGAAAGTACACACGGTTTTGACAACAATAAGGAATGTGTGCGATTTATGACTTCAAACAATAGCTTTAACCAATTTTTTGAGGCAACTGCGTTTACCGCAATGTAGACGCAAGACATTGGAAGGAGCTCAATATGATAGTCCGGCAGAACCTGGGTTGGACCTGGATTTGTTGTCTTAAGTTTTTTTTTGGACTGATTTAGGTGGATTAATACATAGAGTTCCAAAATCTGTCGCATGACCCCCCGTCACCCTTGAGCATGTTCCGCCATCTTGATTTCAAAATGGCCGCCATGCACATTTTATGAAAAATGCAGTTACTGATCAATACAGTTTACTTTCTGAGAACAGAGTGCCATTTTAGCAACATTTTAATGAGGGCAAGCTCCAAAATGTTCAAGATACTATTAATAATGCATTTTCTGTACATAACAATGTTGGTACAATGAAATCAATATGGTCGCTATCATCAAATAATATTGATATTTAATGGAAATGTATATATGATCCTTCAATTACCTTCACCTCTATATTAATTTGTGACTTGTTAATCTATTTTACAAATATAATGCATGAATAATGCATCTATAGCTTTATTTTTAAGAATATGTCAATAATAAATGTAATGTATATAAACAAGCACGTGTTGTGCAAACATTTCCAATCAATTATGTATAGATTATTTCCCCAAAAAAGTCCTAAAGTTAGAACTGCAATTTGTTTCTTTGTAACTTTAAAACCCTATAAACTAACACCTAATATACTTTGTTTTTGTGCCTGCATGTAATCAGAGTAACCATGGAAGATGTAGTATAGTATTAGTAGTAGTAGCAATACCTTCCATTCCATAAAGGGCAGCAGATTACAGGACAGCTAACAACTGGTAAAAAAAACAGTCATGGCAAATAAAGACGTCTGTTTCTTCCAGTGGATGTCTAACGGCGAAAATAAGGAAGAGCAGTTCATTGAATGTGGAGTTGCCCGCATAATAAACATCATTAAGTGTAGTAAAATTTACAATGATGGTATTCATGAACAACTTGAAGAAGATCTACAACAAAACAGTGAATTTAAAATAAAGTGCCATAAAAACTGTCCATCAACTTATACCTCACCAACAAAAACAAAAAGGTATATCAAGAGACAAGCATCAGAAACACATGGTTCACATGCTCCTGCAAAAAAGAATGGGCAGTCTAGTAGTGTAAGCTGTGACTTTAAACTGTAGTGTCTATTCTGTGCAAAAGAATGCCTTCTAAAGACAGACCCTACAAATCCAACTCGTTGGCGAGAAGCATACTTGTTCCGTCAGATTCTGAATAAAGGTGACACAAAACAATTAAACAGTCTATTTTGGATATTTGTGACAAAAGAAATTATGAGTGGGCTATGGAGGTCAGAACACGTCTTGAAGGAGCAATCAGTGATCTGCATGCAGCTGAATCAAGGGATCATGTAGACCAAATTTTTATGTCAGAAAAGTCAGTAGTATCAGCTGTGAATTTGCAAACAATCCCAAATGAAGTGGATAGTGCTCTTCAGTCTTTGATTAAAAACATTGGTGAAGACTTTTGGTGATGATCTGTTAGTGCTGTCCTCACCTGGTATTGCTAGCATAATTGTGTTCCGAAGCAAAGCCTCCAATGTTCTAAGGTTAGTTGATGAGGAGGAGGATGATATGGATGCTGCCATAACTAAAGTTTGTAAACAAATCAAAAGTGATGTGAAGGGTATACCAGTAGACAAAAGAAAAGTATGATGCCCATATCAACTGTGAAATGGGATTGGACTCCATGAGTTATACACATATTGAACTGCTAGCAAGTTTATCTCCAAAGCTAGACAGGACACTTCCAGCTATATTGATTGGTTCAGTAATTAGTAGCTCTCTACATAACCATCCTACATCCTTACAGTTTTCCCTTGGAGTTTTAATTCGAAGTTCAAAAGAGCTTGTGAACAAAATGCATGATTATGCAATAACCTGTTCTTATGATGAAGTTCTCCGTTTCAAGAAGTCGACAGCATTCGCAGCAGTGGAGAAAATGGTCGCAGATAACTTTGATACTGAGATATCATCTCAAAATGGGAAATTGTCAACTCACTCATTAGCAGTACTGTTAACACAGGCAGAGCAGACTGTAGACATGATCGACAAGCAACAGAAAATCAAACGCATTAAGAAGAGAGTAATGTCTGATCCCATTAACTTTGAAACAACTGTTCACAGATATAATGGACAAAAGAAGCCTGATGTGCACAACACTACAAAATTGTGGGTTGATGTTGTAATCAAACCAGTGTTTATTATGATGATGTGTATCAGAGCAGAAAGAGAAGGAGATTGGTTGCTCCACCTAGATGTTTACAGACTTATGGTGCCATACTTCTTCGCAGCTGGGCATGTGTACTATGCACGGTATGGACTATACTACCTCAGGTCCATGGAACATCTACCTGATAATGTGCTGAAACCATTCCTGAAAGGACAGCATGTTATGAGACATGTTCCTGGTCTCTGGAATGGTATCTGGAGTGACATGTTCATAGACACTACTTTTATGAGGTATGGGCATGGACAGTGAGGTATTATTGGTATCACACTTAAGCCAGAAACACTTAAAACCTGGGCATTAAGTCTCCACATATGCAGTCAACTGGAGGTAGACCTGTCTGACATGATTGATGGAGGAAAAGTTAATGTTCAAAGTTGTCACAAGGAGGAAAACAAAGGAAGGATTGCAAGTGATACAAAAGCCAGGGAAGGGGTAAGGAAGAAACTTCAGCTCTGCATTGACACCCCTTGATCCAACAAAGCATCCAGATGAGATAGTGAACATCATTAGTGGCAGACTAGGCTCATCATCAGTTAATGTGCATGATGCTGTTGAAATGGACAACTCAGATGAAAGAGTATGAAAAGACATGCCCAAAAGGTTTTTATAAAACAATTCATAAGAAAGTAACAACCATGACAGCATCAAAGAAACATGTATGAGTGGATGATGATGATACAAGCCTTATCTACTCAAGAGTGATAGGGCTTCAGGCCAGTTCCCGCAAAACAGACATCAATGGTGGGTCAATTGAATGTACCTTTATCTGCAGTAATAAAACAGGCTACACAATTTATGGCTACATGTTATGGACAGTCAGAATGTAATACCATGTCAACTGCACGCATCAATGTTTGGGCTGCTAAGACTGGCAAAGGGTACACCTCAACACCCAATCTCTGCTCCCTTCCTCCTACAACGCAGGCATTTGAGGAGAATGTCAAACGGGCACATCACCAAGCTTGCACATGGAGATCTCTGGAAAAATTTATGTCACCTAGACTTGACACAGAGAAATACGGATGGAAGAAAGATGAAACAAACAAAACGTTATTGCCAGTAACTGTTCCGGAGAATGTACCCCTTGCACCTGCTAACATATTGCGCCTTATTAAGTGTGGGTGTGAAAGTCAGGCTCCTTGTAGTTCTTCCAGGTGTGGCTGCATCAATGCAAAGCTTGCATGTACTGTATTATGTGCCTGTCATGGAGTGAGTTGCTTCACTCCACATACCATTGACAATGTTTGATTATACTAAATGATACAGTTGTTTCTTAATGTTCATGTGTATGTACCCACACTAAACTTGCGGTCGCAGAACAATGCCACTACACTCGTGGTGCCAAGAGGCCGCAAAGTCATGTACGGTGACAGAAGCTTTGCTACTGCTACACCAAGACTATGGAATGCTCTCCCGGCTGGAATCAGAGAGTCTAGATCAGTATCTAGTTTTAAGACATCACTTAAAACACACTTTTTCTTACAAATACACGGACACTAAACTGGTGTGCATATAGAAGTGTTTTGACAACTTCAACATTAAGAATGTTTGAAGTAGTTTTATCTTGTGCTTATTTATATTGTTTTAACAAACAATCCTTAAATCGTTTAACATATATATCTCGTATACATATTCTTTAACTGCATATCTTAGTCTTATGGCGTATGCCTTTTAGTTCTTGCTTTGAAGTCCACCCACGCTTTCCCTCTTCTGCCATGGGGACAGGGGCCTCTGGCAGGCGAGGGTGGGCCTGGTATGCGACCATTACATTATTTTTTTTAAACCTCATTGACTAAATTAGTTAGGATACATGTTTACATTACTTTAAGTTATACTATTGTTTTATTACATAGTTTACTGTTTTTACCTGCAGACTCTTATTGTAAAGCACCTTTGAACGTATCTGATATGAAAAGGGTGCTATATATATGTGGTATAATAATAATAATAAAAATGTTTATGAATTTCATGTGTGTTATACATCTGCATTTCATTTTGATGGCGGCCATTTTGAAATCAAGATGGCCGACAATGCTCAAGCATGACATGATGTCATGCGACAGTTTATGAAACTACATACCCTACTCAAACATAATAAGCAATAAAAAAAACTTAAGACAACAAAACCAGGTCCAGCTTATATCTTGGGTTTGGCTACCGGACTATGATGAATGTGTTAAAAAAAAAAAAATATTTGTATAAACAAGTTTTATGGCAATTGGTTCAACATTTACCCTCTATTAAGCAGCCGCCTCTGCTATGCAACCAGGTTTATCACTCCCTTAGCCTTAAGACAGATTTTACCGTAATTGCTCTAAAGTGCCATAGCAGAGGCAGCTGCTTAATAGAGGGTAAATGTTGAACCAATTACCACACTCGGAATCTGATTTACTGGTTGCTTAATAGAGTTGGCTGTTAGCACAAATTTGACTGTAAATATATTAATTGTTTTACAAAGTGGTATATGAATGCATAGGCTATTCTATTCCTTTGATTGGAACAAGAGTTTGAATGATAGAATTGGTTCATATGTAGGTACAGTCAACCCTGTCTTAAGCAGCCAGCCAAGGGAATCTCAGAAAGTGGCTGCTTAGCACATGTGGCTGCTTAATAGAAGTCAAATGTATAATAAAACAACATATTGGGAATCTGGTAACTGGCTGCTTAATATAGGTTGGCTGCTTATTAGAGGTCAAATGTATAATAAAACAACATATTGGGAATCAGGTTGGCTGCTTATTAGAGGTGACCACTAACACATATTCGACTGTACATAGTAAATAATAACTTGTTGTATTTATACTAGATGCACTCACGGCTGCTCAAATAGATTTGTTGAATAATGGTGAGACAGTTAACGCCACTGTTGAGATTGGTGGACTCGAGAGTTATGAGATGGAATCTATCGAGTGGTTGATAAGCTTCAAGGGTTGTGACGGTGATCTATATGTCTATCTGGACCCATCCCCAGTGGAATTCGCTGCGTATTGCATAGGTATGTCGCATCTGGTGAGGGCCAAACTTGTAGCCCAAACCATTTAACTGTCTTACATGTGGGAGTATAGCTTGTAGCCCAAACCATTTAACTGTCTTTCATGTGGGATTATAACTTGCAGCCCAAACAATTTAACTGTCTTACATGTGGGAGTATAGCCTGTAGCCCAAACCATTTAACTGTCATGCATGTGGGAGTATAGCTTGTAGCACAAACCATGTAACTGTCTTTCATGTGGGATTATAACGTGTTGCCCAAACCATTTAACTGTCTTTCATGTGGGATTATAACTTGTAGCCCAAACCATTTAACTGTCTTACATGTGGGATTATAGCTTGTAGCCCAAACCATTTAACTGTCTTACATGTGGGATTATAACTTGTAGCCCAAACCATTTAACTGTCTTTCATGTGGAATTATAGCTTGTAGCCCAAACCATTTAACTGTCTTACATGTGGGAGTATAGCTTGTAGCCCAAACCATTTAACTGTCTTACATGTGGGAGTATAGCTTGTAGCCCAAACCATTTAACTGTCTTACATGTGAGAGTATAGCTTGTAGCACAAACCATTTAACTGTCTTACATGTGGGATTATAACTTGTAGCCCAAACCATTTAACTGTCTTACATGTGGGATTATAAATTGTAGCCCAAACCATTTAACTGTCTTACATGTGGGATTATAGCTTGTAGCCCAAACCATTTAACTGTCTTACATGTGGGATTATAACTTGTAGCCCAAACCATTTAACCCTGTCTTACATGTGGGATTATAACTTGTAGCCCAAACCATTTAACTGTCTTTCATGTGGAAGTATAGCTTGTAGCCCAAACCATTTAACTGTCTTACATGTGGGAGTATAGCTTGTAGCCCAAACCATTTAACTGTCTTACATGTGAGAGTATAGCTTGTAGCACAAACCATTTAACTGTCTTACATGTGGGATTATAACTTGTAGCCCAAACCATTTAACTGTCTTACATGTAGGATTATAACTTGTAGCCCAAACCATTTAACTGTCTTACATGTGGGATTATAGCTTGTAGCCCAAACCATTTAACTGTCTTACATGTGGGATTATAACTTGTAGCCCAAACCATTTAACTGTCTTTCATGTGGAATTATAGCTTGTAGCCCAAACCATTTAACTGTCTTTCATGTGGAATTATAGCTTGTAGCCCAAACCATTTAACTGTCTTACATGTGGGATTATAACTTGTAGCCCAAACCATTTAACTGTCTTACATGTGGGATTATAACTTGTAGCCCAAACCATTTAACTGTCTTACATGTGGGATTATAGCTTGTAGCCCAAACCATTTAACTGTCTTACATGTGGGATTATAGCTTGTAGCCCAAACCATTTAACTGTCTTACATGTGGGAGTATAGCGTGTAGCACAAACCATTTAACTGTCTTACATGTGGAATTATAGCTTGTAGCCCAAACCATTTAACTATCTTAAATGTGGGAGTATAGCTTTGATCCCATATATTGGTGCTATACACAGGGTATTCTGGAATTAAGGGCGTCTTCTGTATCTTGCACTATCCTCCAAAATTTAAAATAACTGGTATGTTTCTGGGAGCACATTCAGAATTTAAATATTCACAAATGCAATCAAAAATATTGGAGAGATAGAGTCTTATTCTCGCTGTTCATGAGCGTATTACATGAGCGTATTACAGTTAAAATGGATGTTTGCTTTATCGCACAATACACTTCGACTACTGATGCCGGTCACAGCTAATAATATGAACTTAAGTTGAATATATGTTGGCTACTGATGCCGGTCACAGCTAATAATATGAACTTAAGTTGAATATATGTTGGCTACTGATGCCGGTCACAGCTAATAATATGAACTTAAGTTGAATATATTTTGGCTACTGATGCCGGTCACAGCTAATAATATGAACTTAAGTTGAATATATTTTGGCTACTGATGCCGGTCACAGCTAATAATATGAACTTAAGTTGAATATATTTTGGCTACTGATGCCGGTCACAGCTAATAATATGAACTTAAGTTGAATATATTTTGGCTACTGATGCCGGTCACAGCTAATAATATGAACTTAAGTTGAATATATTTTGGCTACTGATGCCGGTCACAAAGACTATTGAATTACTACAATGACAAACATATGTATGATGAATGGCACATGATGCTTCACAGACACGTCCAGTATATGGCGACCCCACCATATCACGCCAGCAGGACCACCCAGTCGACCGGTGCCACAAGCTGTTCCTCCCGAATTCTCTGTGAAGACTAACTGTATCAATTACTCTCACACAGCTCCTGATTCATGCTTGAAGCCACTACTATATTAAGTCTACTCATAGGGCTACTTCTGGCTCAGATCTATTCAATTTAGCATACCCTTGTCTTACATCATACAGGATACAAGCTATTTTTGTTATACCCTTGTCTTACATCAAACAGGATACAAGCTATTTTTGTTATACCCTTGTCTTACATCAAACAGGATACAAGCTATTTTTGTTATACCCTTGTCTTACATCAAACAGGATACAAGCTATTTTTGTTATACCCTTGTCTTACATCAAACAGGATACAAGCTATTTTTGTTATACCCTTGTCTTACATCAAACAGGATACAAGCTATTTTTGTTATACCCTTGTCTTACATCAAACAGGATACAAGCTATTTTTGTTATACCCTTGTCTTACATCAAACAGGATACAAGCTATTTTTGTTATACCCTTGTCTTACATCAAACAGGATACAAGCTATTTTTGTTATACCCTTGTCTTACATCAAACAGGATACAAGCTAACATTACAGTTAAATATAAGATACATTTCAAGTTTCAAGGCCTAAAATACACACAGATTGTACATTAATATTCAGCATGAACTTAGAAAACGTTCCTGTATGCAGGTATGAGAAGTTGGTATAGATTAATTGGTACCAATTATCTTTCTAATCTGAGAGGATTGTACATTCATATGCAGGTATGAAAAGTTGATATAGATTAATTGGTACCAATTATCTTTCTAATCTGAGAGGATTGTACATTCATATGCAGGTATGAGAAGTTGATATAGATTAATTGGTACCAATTATCTTTCTAATCTGAGAAGAGTGTACATTCATATGCAGGTATGAAAAGTTGATATAGATTAATTGGTACCAATTATCTTTCTAATCTGAGAGGATTGTACATTCATATGCAGGTATGAAAAGTTGGTAGAAATTAATTGGTACCAATTATCTTTCTAATCTGAGAGGATTGTACATTCATATGCAGGTATGAAAAGTTGATATAGATTAATTGGTACCAATTATCTTTCTGATCTGAGAAGATTGTACATTAATATTCAGGTATGAAAAGTTGGTAGAAATTAAGTTCAACGTTCTTCTGTAGAATCATGTTCTTGTCACGTCAGATAATGGGATCCAGTCAAACCCGGCGAACACTTCCGGACGATGGGCAGAGTTGAAGGCAGAGCTCAATTTTATCGAAAGCGTAACAGGTACTCTTTCGCCAAGTTTGGAGTTTCAATGTCGGGCATTCGATGAAGATCATACGTCTTTTGAATCGGAATCGTACAGCACAGATGATTTCTACTACTACACCATCCACTGGTAATATATCAAATTTAAGCTATTTACTCTACAGTGACCAGGTGGTTCAGATCGGCCAGTTGGTTCAGGTCGGCCAGGTGGTTCAGGTCGGCCGAGTGGTTCAGGTCGACCAGGTGGTTCAGGTCGGCCGAGTGGTTCAGGTCGGCCAGGTGGTACATGTCGGCCAGGTGGTTCAGGTCGGCCGAGTGGTTCAGGTCGGCCAGGTGGTTCAGGTCGGCCGAGTGGTTCAGGTCGGCCAGGTGGTTCAGGTCGGCCATGTGGTTCAGGTCGGCCGAGTGGTTCAGGTCGACCAGGTGGTTCAGGTCGGCCGAGTGGTTCAGGTCGGCCAGGTGGTACATGTCGGCCAGGTGGTTCAGGTCGGCCGAGTGGTTCAGGTCGGCCAGGTGGTTCAGGTCGGCCGAGTGGTTCAGGTCGGCCAGGTGGTTCAGGTCGGCCATGTGGTTCAGGTCGGCCAGGTTGTTCAGGTCGGCCAGGTGATTCAGGTGGTTCAGGTCGTTCACTACAGATCGTTTGACCCTGACCACTCTTGGTTCGAATCCCACTGGTGGAAGCTCGCCAGATGGTTTATGAAAGGTCGGTGGTTCTACCCGGGTGCCCGTCCCTGCCTGAAATACTGTGTGGAGGGCATCCGGGGTCTTCCTCCACCAATGCTAGCTGTAGAGTTGCAATATCACCTAAGCTGTTGGTGCGACACCCAAAACAACAATCTGTTAGAAAACATATTTACTCTACAACGACTTATGTACAAGATGTACTAAAACATGCTTTATGTGCAAGTCGTGATAGTGCAGTGGTTGCGCGTTCGTGTCAGGTGCGAAAGGCCCGGAGTTCACGCCCAACTGTAGCCATGACGATTGTGCTGTATAGAAAGACACTTCAATTCCACGTTGCCTCTTGTCTCTCCCTCGTGGCGATGGATTCCATCAGGAATGAGGAGACCTCATGAGAGCGATTAATCTAATGTTGTAAAAACTTGTTTTGCAATCGAGCTAAAAAATAAATTTGTATAAACTAAATCAGTCTTCAATATCTATGTATCTATATGCATTAAACGTAATCTCAAAACATGTAACCTTTAATCCACTTACTCCTTTTCTGTCAATACTGGCTGCCTAAGATGCTTCCCTGGCGTGAGACTCCGGCTTAATACATACAAATGTCACATACCAATTAATGTATGTGTCTCTGGGCAGCGGTATGTGTCTCCGGGCAGCGGTATGTGTCTCCGGGCAGCGGTATGTATCTCCGGGCAGCGGTATGTGTCTCTGGGCAGCGGTATGTGTCTCCGGGCAGCGGTATGTGTCTCCGGGCAGCGGTATGTGTCTCTGGGCAGCGGTATGTGTCTCTGGACAGCGGTATGTGTCTCTGGGCAGCGGTATGTGTCTCTGGACAGCGGTATGTGTCTCTGGACAGCGGTATGTGTCTCCGGGCAGCGGTATGTGTCTCTGGGCAGCGGTATGTGTCTCTGGACAGCGGTATGTGTCTCCGGGCAGCGGTATGTGTCTCTGGGCAGCGGTATGTGTCTCTGGGCAGTGGTATGTGTCTCTGGACAGCGGTATGTGTCTCTGGGCAGCGGTATGTGTCTCTGGACAGCGGTATGTGTCTCTGGGCAGCGGTATGTGTCTCTGGACAGCGGTATGTGTCTCTGGGCAGCGGTATGTGTCTCCGGGCAGCGGTATGTGTCTCCGGGCAGCGGTATGTGTCTCTGGGCAGCGGTATGTGTCTCTGGGCAACGGTATATGTCTCCGGGCAGCGGTATGTGTAGATATACAGCGGTGTGTGTCTCCGGGCAGCGGTATGTGTAGATATACAGCGGTATGTGTCTCCGGGCAGCGGTATGTGTCTCCGGGCAGCGGTATGTGTAGATATACAGCGGTATGTATCTCCGGGCAGCGGTATGTGTAGATATACAGCGGTATGTGTCTCCGGGCAGCGGTATGTGTAGATATACAGCGGTATGTGTCTCCGGGCAGCGGTATGTGTAGATATACAGCGGTATGTGTCTCCGGGCAGCGGTATGTGTAGATATACAGCGGTATGTGTCTCCGGGCAGCGGTATGTGTCTCCGGGCAGCGGTATGTGTAGATATAGACGCAATTATTTTGTGGTTTTAAATGGTTTTATTTAATACATTTCAACAAAATACGGCTAATATACACAATATGATCATTAAATACATTTTAAAAGAATTTATTTACAATGGACAGTGTATATTACTGGAAGGACATATGAAACTTGTAAAAGAATTGGGGCCCCCAGGGGAGGTGCAAAGTCAGCGTCCCTAGCTTGTTTGCTGTTTGATATAGAACTTTACATTGTACACACATTCAATACGTTTACTCTTGTAAAATATTACATTATTCCCTCATACAGCTTGTTTGCTGTGCAGGAATCGCACATATAACAAAAAACTACAAATGTTTATTGGCATACTGTACAACACTATTTATTCGCGAGCATTAATATTTCGCTATTTGTTGCGATCTAAGTTGATTACGTATTCATGATTCTCGTGAATAATACTGTGTCTGAATGTAGAGTTATATGTACATTTTATCAACATTTTGAAAGTCGATACAATTATAAACGATATAAACAGTCACCTTTATTTTTCGCGATAAATCACGGTTGCGTGAATTAAAAACTCCGCGAATTAGTTTAATATGCTCAAATATTTTGAAAATCGTGAAATAAAGTGTTCGCGAAAGTATAATATTTTACAGTAATCAACATAATATAATTTTCATATGGCCATTAACACAATGTGATTGGAATGGAAGTCGTGATAGCGCCGTGGTAGCGAGTGTGCCCTAAGGCAAGGCATTTAAATTCCACATTGCCTCTTCTCTCTCCCTCGTGGCGATGGATTCGATCAGGAATGAGGTTGTAATAACTTGTTTTGCAATCGAGCTAAGATAAATTTGTATAAATCACACACAAAATGAAGTAAGCCAAAGAAAACAAATATGAATGTAATTACATTCAACATCAGAAATACATTATAGTAAACTATTTACAAAACAGTCAAATATTCAAAGGTATCTTTATGAATTATAAAAGCATATTTGCTGTAGTCCATGGTTACCTATATATATATAACATATTTGCTGTAGCCCATGGTTACCTATATATATATATATAGCATATGTGCTGTAGCCCATGGTTACCTATATATATATATATATAGCATATTTGCTGTAGTCCATGGTTACCTATATATATATATATATAACATATTTTCTGTAGTCTATGGTTACCTATATATATATAACATATTTGCTGTAGTCCATGGTTACCTATATATATATATATATAATTATATAACATATTTGCTGTAGTCCATGGTTACCTATATATATATATAGCATATTTGCTGTAGTCCATGGTTACCTATATATATATAACATATTTGCTGTAGCCCATGGTTACCTATATATATATATAGCATATTTGCTGTAGTCCATGGTTACCTATATATATAAATATTTGCTGTAGTCCATGGTTACCTATATATATATTATATATATATATAACATATTTGCTGTAGTCCATGGTTACCTATATATATATATATATATATATATATAGCATATGTGTTGTAGTCCATGGTTACCTATATATATATATATATATATAACATATTTGCTGTAGTCCATGGTTACCTATATATATTAGGAATGTCAGAATATCCTGTACAACATAATAAAACATGATTTTCGAACTCTCTAACATTTACATTACACAACTTGATATACAGGTGGCTGAATGGCCAGTATTATGAAAGTTTTGGACCTGGAGGAAGATCAATGTTACGAGACACTTACCTGCTTGAGCAGGATCTACTTCTTGACGGATATGAATTAGGGGTCAAGGTAAGTGGCATGTATACTATACTTCTGATAGCATATGTGATGTGTGTTGTCAGCTCAGCATTGGAGCTTATATATAATATAGCCATATACCTTATACAATACATAGGTTAGGCTGTCCGATTAGCGCAGTGGTTAACGCGCTCGCTTCTCACCAATGCAACCCGGGTTCGATCCTCGGACCGGGAAGAATGTGAGATAGTACAGTGGTCGCCAGATCGGACGGGTAGATTTTCTCCGGTTACTCCGGTTCCTTCCATAACGAATGACCACATTTACGCTTTTAACCGCGCCAATGAGAGTGATTAATATACGTTGTTAGAACTTGCTTCGCAATCATTGTAAAATAAATAAAGTTTAAACAACTTTTATACAATATATGTACCTGTGTGTATTACGTTTATTAATCGTCGCTACTGGTTACCCATATGAGCTATTAATCGTCGCTACTGGCTACCCATATGAACTATTAATCGTCGCTACTGGTAACCCATATGAGCTATTAATCGTCGCTACTGGTTACCCATATGAGCTATTAATCGTCGCTAATGGTTACCCATATGAGCTATTAATCGTCGCTGCTGGTTACCCATATGAACTATTAATCGTCGCTACTGGTTACCCATATGAGCGATTCCTCTCTCCTGAAGAGATTAGTCATATTCGATTTTCGGGAGGATAGTGCAATGACCCATTCCAGAGTCTCCTGTGGTTCATGCATTACGAGACCTCGGTGTAAAGTCCAATCAGGAAGACTGTTAATATTAACAGGGTCAGAAGGGGGATCAAACCTGCATGGTATTTGCTCCAAACGATGCATCATGAAACACTCATTAAACGCATATATAATAATCACTGCCCCGGTTTGTTTTCATCAAGTTACGCATATATAACAATCACTGCCCCGGTTTGATTTCATCAAGTTACGCATATATAACAATCACTGCCCCGGTTTGATTTCATCAAGCTACGCATATATAACAATCACTGCCCCGGTTTGTTTTCATCAAGTTACGCATATATAACAATCACTGCCCCGGTTTGTTTTCATCAAGTTACGCATATATAACAATCACTGCCCCGGTTTGTGTTCATCAAGTTACGCATATATAACAATCACTGCCCCGGTTTGTTTTCATCAAGTTACGCATATATAACAATCACTGCCCCGGTTTGTTTTCATCAAGTTACGCATATATAACAATCACTGCCCCGGTTTGTTTTCATCAAGTTACGCATATATAACAATCACTGCCCCGGTTTGATTTCATCAAGTTACGCATATATAACAATCACTGCCCCGGTTTGTTTTCATCAAGTTATGCATATATAACAATCACTGCCCCGGTTTGTTTTCATCAAGTTACGTTCAAGCAAAGTTAGTGGACATTTCTCAATTTCTTAATACAGACCTACAGTACTGGAAAAAATAGTATTGTTTTAATAAGTCGATAATTTTAAACTAATGAGATGGATTTTCCAACTCGTGTATTATCGGTTAATAGTGGGACGACTATTATACCGCTATGACACGTACTACTGGGACAGTAAATGGCACTACCTTGAATGGGGTCTGTAAAAATAAACCTGATCTGAGTGTGTTTTTACGTTTATTTATCGTCGCTACCGGTTGCCCATATGAGCTACGCCTCCTGAAGAGATTAGTAATTTTAGAATTTTGGAGGATAGTGCAATGATACAGACAGAAACCCATTCCAGAGTCTCCTCTGGTTCTTTTACGTGCACGATGTAAAGCACCGACACGAGACCTCGGTTTAACGTCCTATCTGAAAGACTGTTAATTTTATTAGGGTCAGATGGGGGATCGAACCTGCAATCCCTGGATTACCAGTCCAGCGTGTTACCACGTCCATGCATGTCCGTCTTGTACCGTATTGTTCCTATTTATAGCACCCAGACCCGATTCAAAACACAAAGGAGTACGCTAATTAGAGTAATTAATTTCTGTAGTATACGTGTGAAATATCTCCGTGTCAATATCCGTAATTGCCAACTAATTGGAAGAAACTGCTCAGTGGCCTTGTCTTGTCATAATACGACTATAGGATATTAAATGAGTGGTGATTGCATACCATATTTTATGGAGCAAGTATAGGATACTATTTATCACATTACCAGGGTAACAGCAACCATAAATTGATGAAAGAGTATGTTTTTGATTTCCTCTGTATGCCGTAGTAATTAATGCTGGCTAATCGAACAACTTCACGCAAATAATCGATACAATATTTTTGATCACTGTATTCCGCTAGTGAATATTTAGCATTTTATTGATCTAAGCAGTTGATTTTCAACAAATAAAGCATGAACACAAACAACATGTATCTTTCAAATTAGTTTAATCATATTTTATTGTAGATGTATGCATAAACACAATCACAATCGTACAAGTATTACATACATATTTCGAATGTATACTGCAAGCTGTCAATGTCATGCCACGACCAATAAGAATTCTTCCAGGTGTGTTTACACGTATGTGCATATAAAATAATATGTATTACACTGAATACAGGTACATTATTGTGATAACATGTTTTATGTGTCTTTTAGGTGGAGTGTGCCTATGAATGGTCGGTGGCCCAATTTGGACCTAGAAGTAACCTTGTGATTGCCGCATCACTCGACACTAAACCTAGGATTGTACGTATTGCCACTAAACCTAGGATTGTACGCATTGACACTAAACCTAGTATTGTACGTATTGACACTAAACCTAGGATTGTACGCATTGACACTAAACCTAGGATTGTACGTATTGCCACTAAACCTAGGATTGTACGCATTGACACTAAACCTAGTATTGTACGTATTGACACTAAACCTAGGATTGTACGCATTGACACTAAACCTAGGATTGTACGTATTGCCACTAAACCTAGGATTGTACGCATTGACACTAAACCTAGTATTGTACGTATTGACACTAAACCTAGGATTGTACGCATTGACACTAAACCTAGGATTGTACGTATTGCCACTAAACCTAGGATTGTACGCATTGACACTAAACCTAGTATTGTACGTATTGACACTAAACCTAGGATTGTACGCATTGACACTAAACCTAGGATTGTACGTATTGCCACTAAACCTAGGATTGTACGCATTGACACTAAACCTAGTATTGTACGTATTGACACTAAACCTAGGATTGTACGCATTGACACTAAACCTAGGATTGTACGTATTGCCACTAAACCTAGGATTGTACGCATTGACACTAAACCTAGTATTGTACGCATTGACACTAAACCTAGGATTGTACGTATTGACACTAAACCTAGGATTGTATGTATCAACACTAAACCTAGGATTGTACGTATTGACACTAAACCTAGGATTGTACGTATTGACACTAAACCTAGGATTGTATGTATCAACACTAAACCAGGATTGTACGTATTGACACTAAACCTAGGATTGTACGTATTGACACAGTTCATGTATGTAATTATCCAATTTTAGGGCCTACGTCCAACTAAATACTTGCAGAATGACTTGTCACCCTAACAGAATGACTTGTCACCCTAACCCTCCACAACTCTAGTAAAAGAACACCTACACTTGATTGCGTATTGTTGGTAGGAATATAATTATGAATTCATGTGTAGCACAGTTATAAACATGCATTAAACGTGGACAATATGTCTGGTACTGTACAGAATGTGAACAAATATAAGTTATAAAATATGTCATAAATCAAACACAATTTGTTCTGATGCTTTATTGTGTGGAAAGGATTGGAGGATGTAGCAATACTGTATGAGGATGTAGAATACTGTATGAGATGTAGCAATACTGTATGAGGATGTAACAATACTGTATGAGGATGTAGCAATACTGTATGAGTATGTAGCAATACTGTATGAGGATGTAGCAATACTGTATGAGGATGTAACAATACTGTAAATGTAACAATACTGTATGAGATGTAGCAATACTGTATGAGGATGTAAATACTAAGTATGTAGCAATACTGTATGAGGATGTAACAATACTGTATGAGGATGTAGCAATACTGTATGAGTATGTAGCAATACTGTATGAGGATGTAGCAATACTGTATGAGGATGTAACAATACTGTATGAGGATGTAACAATACTGTATGAGGATGTAGCAATACTGTATGAGGATGTAGCAATACTGTATGAGGATGTAACAATACTGTATGAGGATGTAACAATACTGTATGAGGATGTAGCAATACTGTATGAGGATGTAGCAATACTGTATGAGGATGTAGCAATACTGTATGAGGATGTAGCAATACTGTATGAGGATGTAGCAATACTGTATGAGGATGTAGCAATACTGTATGAGGATGTAACAATACTGTATGAGGATGTAACAATACTGTATGAGGATGTAACAATACTGTATGAGTATGTAACAATACTGTATGAGTATGTAACAATACTGTATGAGGATGTAACAATACTGTATGAGGATGTAGCAATACTGTATGAGGATGTAACAATACTGTATGAGGATGTAGCAATACTGTATGAGGATGTAACAATACTGTATGAGGATGTAACAATACTGTATGAGGATGTAGCAATACTGTATGAGGATGTAGCAATACTGTATGAGGATGTAGCAATACTGTATGAGGATGTAACAATACTGTATGAGGATGTAACAATACTGTATGAGGATGTAGCAATACTGTATGAGGATGTAACAATACTGTATGAGGATGTAACAATACTGTATGAGGATGTAACAATACTGTATGAGGATGTAACAATACTGTATGAGGATGTAACAATACTGTATGAGGATGTAACAATACTGTATGAGGATGTAACAATACTGTATGAGGATGTAACAATACTGTATGAGGATGTAGCAATACTGTATGAGGATGTAACAATACTGTATGAGAGTAACAATACTGTATGAGTATGTAACATACTATGTAGCAAACTATTGTATGAGACTGTATGTAGCAATACTGTAGAGTATGTAGCAATATGTATGAGTATGTAGCAATATATATGTAGCAATACTGTATTAGTATGTAGCAATACTGTGTGTACAATACTGTAGAGTATGTAGCAATACTGAATGAGATGTAGCAATACTGTATGAGGATGTACAATCTTATGTAGCAATACTGTATGAGTATGTAGCAATACTATATGTAGCAATACTGTAGGTATGAGTATGTAGCAATACTGTATGAGTATGTAGCAATACTGTAGTATGTAGCAATACTGTATGAGTATGTAGCAATACTGTATGAGTATGTAACAATACTGTATGAGGATGTAGCAATACTGTATGTAGCAATACTGTATGAGTATGTAGCAATACTGTATGAGTATGTAGCAATACTGTATGAGTATGTAGCAATACTGTATGAGTATGTAGCAATACTGTATGTAGCAATACTGTATGGGTATATAGCAATACTGTATGAGGATGTAGCAATACTGTATGAGGATGTAGAAATACTGTATGTAGCAATACTGTATGAGTATGTAGCAATACTGTATGAGTATGTAGCAATACTGTATGAGTATGTAGCAAAACGGTATGTAGCAATACTGTATGTAGCAATACTGTATAAGTATGTAGCAATACTGTATGAGAATGTAGCAATACTGCATGTAGCAATACTATATGAGTATGTAGCAATACTGTATGAGTATGTAGCAATATTGTATGAGTATGTAGCAATACTGTATGTAGCAATACGTATAAGTATGTAGCAATACTGTATAAGTATGTAGCAATACTGTATGAGGATGTAGCAATACTGTAGAGGATGTAGCAATACTGTATGAGGATGTAGCAATACTGTATGTAGCAATACTGTATGAGTATGTAGCAATACTGTATGAGTATGTAGCAATACTGTATGAGGATGTAACAATACTGTATGAGGATGTAGCAAAACTGTATGATGATGTAACAATACTGTATGAGTATGTAACAATACTGTATGAGGATGTAACAATACTGTATGAGGATGTAACAATACTGTATGAGGATGTAACAATACTGTATGAGGATGTAGCAATACTGTATGAGGATGTAACAATAATGTATGAGGATGTAACAATACTTTATGAGGATGTAACAATACTGTATGAGGATGTAGCAATACTGTATGAGGATGTAACAATACTGTACTGTATGAGATGTAACAATACTGATGAGGATGTAGCAATACTGTATGAGGATGTAACAATAATGTATGAGGATGTAACAATACTTTATGAGGATGTAACAATACTGTATGAGGATGTAGCAATACTGTATGAGGATGTAACAATACTGTATGTAGCAATACTGTATGAGTATGTAGCAATACTGTATGAGGATGTAGCAATACTGTATGAGGATGTAACAATACTGTATGTAGCAATACTGTATGAGTATGTAGCAATACTGTATGAGGATGTAGCAATACTGTATGAGGATGTAACAATACTGTATGTAGCAATACTGTATGAGTATGTAGCAATACTGTATGAGGATGTAACAATACTGTATGAGGATGTAGCAATACTGTATGAGGATGTAACAATACTGTATGAGGATGTAACAATACTGTATGAGGATGTAACAATACTGTATGAGGATGTAGCAATACTGTATGAGGATGTAACAATACTGTATGTAGCAATACTGTATGAGTATGTAGCAATACTGTATGAGGATGTAACAATACTGTATGAGGATGTAACAATACTGTATGAGGATGTAGCAATACTGTATGAGTATGTAGCAATACTGTATGAGGATGTAACAATACTGTATGAGGATGTAACAATACTGTATGAGGATGTAACAATACTGTATGAGGATGTAGCAATACTGTATGAGTATGTAGCAATACTGTATGAGGATGTAACAATACTGTATGAGGATGTAACAATACTGTATGAGGATGTAACAATACTGTATGAGGATGTAACAATACTGTATGAGGATGTAACAATACTGTATGAGGATGTAGCAATACTGTATGAGGATGTAGCAATACTGTATGAGTATGTAGCAATACTGTATGAGGATGTAGCAATACTGTATGAGTATGTAGCAATACTGTATGAGGATGTAGCAATACTGTATGAGTATGTAACAATACCGTGTGTAGCAATACTGTATGAGTATGTAGCAATACTGTATGAGTATGTAGCAATACTGTATGAGTATGTAACAATACGTATGTAGCAATACTGTATGAGTATGTAGCAATACTGTATGAGATGTAGCAATACTGTATGAGTATGTAGCAATACTGTATGAGGATGTAACAATACTGTATGAGGATGTAGCAATACTGTATGAGGATGTAACAATACTGTATGAGGATGTAGCAATACTGTATGAGGATGTAACAATACTGTATGAGGATGTAACAATACTGTATGAGGATGTAACAATACTGTATGAGGATGTAACAATACTGTATGAGGATGTAACAATACTGTATGAGGATGTAACAATACTGTATGAGGATGTAACAATACTGTATGAGGATGTAACAATACTGTATGAGGATGTAACAATACTGTATGAGGATGTAACAATACTGTATGAGGATGTAACAATACTGTATGAGGATGTAACAATACTGTATGAGGATGTAACAATACTGTATGAGGATGTAGCAATACTGTATGAGGATGTAACAATACTGTATGAGGATGTAACAATACTGTATGAGGATGTAACAATACTGTATGAGGATGTAACAATACTGTATGAGGATGTAACAATACTGTATGAGGATGTAACAATACTGTATGAGTATGTAACAATACGTATGTACAATACTGATGAGGATGTAACAATACTGTATGAGGATGTAACAATACTGTATGAGGATGTAGCAATACTGTATGAGGATGTAGCAATACTGTATGAGTATGTAGCAATACTGTATGAGGATGTAACAATACTGTATGAGTATGTAGCAATACTGTATGAGGATGTAGCAATACTGTATGAGTATGTAACAATACCGTGTGTAGCAATACTGTATGAGTATGTAGCAATAATGTATGAGTATGTAGCAATACTGTATGAGTATGTAGCAATACTGTATGAGGATATAACAATACCGTATGTAGCAATACTGTATGAGGATGTAACAATACTGTATGAGTATGTAACAATACTGTATGAGGATGTAGCAATACTGTATGAGTATGTAACAATACTGTATGAGGATGTAGCAATACTGTATGAGGATGTAGCAATACTGTATGAGGATGTAGCAATACTGTATGAGGATGTAGCAATACTGTATGAGGATGTAACAATACTGTATGAGGATGTAGCAATACTGTATGAGGATGTAACAATACTGTATGAGTATGTAACAATACTGTATGAGGATGTAACAATACTGTATGAGTATGTAGCAATACTGTATGAGGATGTAGCAATACTGTATGAGGATGTAGCAATACTGTATGAGTATGTAACAATACTGTATGAGTATGTAACAATACCGTGTGTAGCAATACTGTATGAGTATGTAGCAATAATGTATGAGTATGTAGCAATACTGTATGAGTATGTAACAATACCGTATGTAGCAATACTGTATGAGTATGTAGCAATACTGTATGAGTATGTAGCAATACTGTATGAGGATGTAGCAATACTGTATGAGTATGTAGCAATACTGTATGAGGATGTAACAATACTGTATGAGTATGTAGCAATAATGTATGAGTATGTAGCAATACTGTATGAGGATGTAGCAATACTGTATGAAGATGTAACAATACTGTATGAGGAAGTAGCAATACTGTATGTAGCAATACTGTATGAGTATGTAGCAATACTGTATGAGGATGTAGTAATACTGTATGAGGATGTAGCAATACTGTATGAGGATATAACAATACCGTATGTAGCAATACTGTATGAGTATGTAGCAATACTGTATGAGGATGTAGCAATACTGTATGAGTATGTAACAATACTGTATGAGGATGTATCAATACTGTATGAGGATGTAGCAATACTGTATGAGGATGTAGCAATACCGTATGTAGCAATACTGTATTAGTATGTAGCAATACTGTATGTAGCAATACTGTAAGAGTATGTAGCAATACTGTATGAGTATGTAGCAATACGATATGTAGCAATACTGTATTAGTATGTAGCAATACTGTGTGTAGCAATACTGTAAGAGTATGTAGCAATACTGAATGAGTATGTAGCAATACTGTATGTAGCAATACTGTATGTAGCAATACTATATGTAGCAATACTGTATGAGTATGTAGCAATACTATATGTAGCAATACTGTATGAGTATGTAGCAATACTATATGTAGCAATACTGTATGAGTATGTAGCAATACTATATGTAGCAATACTGTATGAGTATGTAGCAATACTGTATGAGTATGTAGCAATACTGTATGAGGATGTAGCAATACTGTATGTAGCAATACTGTATGAGTATGTAGCAATACTGTATGAGTATGTAGCAATACTGTATGAGTATGTAGCAATACTGTATGAGTATGTAGCAATACTGTATGTAGCAATACTGTATGGGTATATAGCAATACTGTATGAGGATGTAGCAATACTGTATGAGGATGTAGAAATACTGTATGTAGCAATACTGTATGAGTATGTAGCAATACTGTATGAGTATGTAGCAATACTGTATGAGTATGTAGCAAAACGGTATGTAGCAATACTGTATAAGTATGTAGCAATACTGTATGAGAATGTAGCAATACTGCATGTAGCAATACTATATGAGTATGTAGCAATACTGTATGAGTATGTAGCAATATTGTATGAGTATGTAGCAATACTGTATGTAGCAATACTGTATAAGTATGTAGCAATACTGTATAAGTATGTAGCAATACTGTATGAGGATGTAGCAATACTGTATGAGGATGTAGCAATACTGTATGTAGCAATACTATATGAGTATGTAGCAATACTGTATAAGTATGTAGCAATACTGTATGAGGATGTAACAATACTGTATGAGGATGTAGCAAAACTGTATGATGATGTAACAATACTGTATGAGTATGTAACAATACTGTATGAGGATGTAACAATACTGTATGAGGATGTAACAATACTGTATGAGGATGTAACAATACTGTATGAGGATGTAGCAATACTGTATGAGGATGTAACAATAATGTATGAGGATGTAACAATACTTTATGAGGATGTAACAATACTGTATGAGGATGTAGCAATACTGTATGAGGATGTAACAATACTGTATGTAGCAATACTGTATGAGGATGTAACAATACTGAATGAGGATGTAGCAATACTGTATGAGGATGTAACAATAATGTATGAGGATGTAACAATACTTTATGAGGATGTAACAATACTGTATGAGGATGTAGCAATACTGTATGAGGATGTAACAATACTGATGTACAATACTGTATGAGTATGTAGCAATACTGTATGAGGATGTAACAATACTGTATGAGGATGTAGCAATACTGTATGAGGATGTAACAATACTGTATGAGGATGTAACAATACTGTATGAGGATGTAACAATACTGTATGAGGATGTAGCAATACTGTATGAGGATGTAACAATACTGTATGAGGATGTAACAATACTGTATGAGGATGTAGCAATACTGTATGAGTATGTAGCAATACTGTATGAGGATGTAACAATACTGTATGAGGATGTAACAATACTGTATGAGGATGTAACAATACTATATGAGGATGTAGCAATACTGTATGAGTATGTAGCTATACTGTATGAGGATGTAACAATACTGTATGAGGATGTAACAATACTGTATGAGGATGTAACAATACTGTATGAGGATGTAACAATACTGTATGAGGATGTAACAATACTGTATGAGGATGTAGCAATACTGTATGAGGATGTAGCAATACTGTATGAGGATGTAGCAATACTGTATGAAGATGTAACAATACTGTATGAGGAAGTAGCAATACTGTATGTAGCAATACTGTATGAGTATGTAGCAATACTGTATGAGGATGTAGTAATACTGTATGAGGATGTAGCAATACTGTATGAGTATGTAGCAATACTGTATGAGGATATAACAATACCGTATGTAGCAATACTGTATGAGTATGTAGCAATACTGTATGAGGATGTAGCAATACTGTATGAGTATGTAACAATACTGTATGAGGATGTATCAATACTGTATGAGGATGTAGCAATACTGTATGAGGATGTAGCAATACCGTATGTAGCAATACTGTATTAGTATGTAGCAATACTGTATGTAGCAATACTGTAAGAGTATGTAGCAATACTGTATGAGTATGTAGCAATACTATATGTAGCAATACTGTATTAGTATGTAGCAATACTGTGTGTAGCAATACTGTAAGAGTATGTAGCAATACTGAATGAGTATGTAGCAATACTGTATGTAGCAATACTATATGTAGCAATACTGTATGAGTATGTAGCAATACTATATGTAGCAATACTGTATGAGTATGTAGCAATACTATATGTAGCAATACTGTATGAGTATGTAGCAATACTATATGTAGCAATACTGTATGAGTATGTAGCAATACTGTATGAGTATGTAGCAATACTGTATGAGGATGTAGCAATACTGTATGTAGCAATACTGTATGAGTATGTAGCAATACTGTATGAGTATGTAGCAATACTGTATGAGTATGTAGCAATACTGTATGAGTATGTAGCAATACTGTATGTAGCAATACTGTATGGGTATATAGCAATACTGTATGAGGATGTAGCAATACTGTATGAGGATGTAGAAATACTGTATGTAGCAATACTGTATGAGTATGTAGCAATACTGTATGAGTATGTAGCAATACTGTATGAGTATGTAGCAAAACGGTATGTAGCAATACTGTATGTAGCAATACTGTATAAGTATGTAGCAATACTGTATGAGAATGTAGCAATACTGCATGTAGCAATACTATATGAGTATGTAGCAATACTGTATGAGTATGTAGCAATATTGTATGAGTATGTAGCAATACTGTATGTAGCAATACTGTATAAGTATGTAGCAATACTGTATAAGTATGTAGCAATACTGTATGAGGATGTAGCAATACTGTATGAGGATGTAGCAATACTGTATGTAGCAATACTATATGAGTATGTAGCAATACTGTATAAGTATGTAGCAATACTGTATGAGGATGTAACAATACTGTATGAGGATGTAGCAAAACTGTATGATGATGTAACAATACTGTATGAGTATGTAACAATACTGTATGAGGATGTAACAATACTGTATGAGGATGTAACAATACTGTATGAGGATGTAACAATACTGTATGAGGATGTAACAATACTGTATGAGGATGTAACAATACTGTATGAGGATGTAACAATACTGTATGAGGATGTAACAATACTGTATGAGGATGTAGCAATACTGTATGAGGATGTAACAATACTGTATGTAGCAATACTGTATGAGGATGTAACAATACTGTATGAGGATGTAGCAATACTGTATGAGGATGTAACAATAATGTATGAGGATGTAACAATACTTTATGAGGATGTAACAATACTGTATGAGGATGTAGCAATACTGTATGAGGATGTAACAATACTGTATGTAGCAATACTGTATGAGTATGTAGCAATACTGTATGAGGATGTAGCAATACTGTATGAGGATGTAACAATACTGTATGTAGCAATACTGTATGAGTATGTAGCAATACTGTATGAGGATGTAGCAATACTGTATGAGGATGTAACAATACTGTATGTAGCAATACTGTATGAGTATGTAGCAATACTGTATGAGGATGTAACAATACTGTATGAGGATGTAGCAATACTGTATGAGGATGTAACAATACTGTATGAGGATGTAACAATACTGTATGAGGATGTAGCAATACTGTATGAGGATGTAGCAATACTGTATGAGGATGTAACAATACTGTATGTAGCAATACTGTATGAGTATGTAGCAATACTGTATGAGGATGTAACAATACTGTATGAGGATGTAACAATACTGTATGAGGATGTAGCAATACTGTAAGAGTATGTAGCAATACTGTATGAGGATGTAACAATACTGTATGAGGATGTAACAATACTGTATGAGGATGTAACAATACTATATGAGGATGTAGCAATACTGTATGAGTATGTAGCTATACTGTATGAGGATGTAACAATACTGTATGAGGATGTAACAATACTGTATGAGGATGTAACAATACTGTATGAGGATGTAACAATACTGTATGAGGATGTAACAATACTGTATGAGGATGTAGCAATACTGTATGAGGATGTAGCAATACTGTATGAGTATGTAGCAATACTGAATGAGGATGTAACAATACTGTATGAGTATGTAGCAATACTGTATGAGGATGTAGCAATACTGTATGAGTATGTAACAATACCGTGTGTAGCAATACTGTATGAGTATGTAGCAATAATGTATGAGTATGTAGCAATACTGTATGAGTATGTAACAATACCGTATGTAGCAATACTGTATGAGTATGTAGCAATACTGTATGAGTATGTAGCAATACTGTATGAGTATGTAGCAATACTGTATGAGGATGTAGCAATACTGTATGAGTATGTAGCAATACTGTATGAGGATGTAACAATACTGTATGAGTATGTAGCAATAATGTATGAGTATGTAGCAATACTGTATGAGGATGTAGCAATACTGTATGAAGATGTAACAATACTGTATGAGGAAGTAGCAATACTGTATGTAGCAATACTGTATGAGTATGTAGCAATACTGTATGAGGATGTAGTAATACTGTATGAGGATGTAGCAATACTGTATGAGTATGTAGCAATACTGTATGAGGATATAACAATACCGTATGTAGCAATACTGTATGAGTATGTAGCAATACTGTATGAGGATGTAGCATTACTGTATGAGGATGTAGCAATACTGTATGAGGATGTAGCAATACTGTATGAGTATGTAACAATACTGTATGAGGATGTATCAATACTGTATGAGGATGTAGCAATACTGTATGAGGATGTAGCAATACTGTATGAGGATGTAGCAATACTGTATGAGGATGTAGCAATACTGTATGAGGATGTAGCAATACTGTATGAGTATGTAGCAATACTGTATGAGGATGTAGCAATACTGTATGAGGATGTAACAATACTGTATGAGTATGTAGTAATACTGTATGAGGATGTAACAATACTGTATGAGTATGTAACAATACTGTATGAGTATGTAACAATACTGTATGAGTATGTAGCAATACTGTATGAGGATGTAGCAATACTGTATGAGGATGTAGCAATACTGTATGAGGATGTAGCAATACTGTATGAGGATGTAACAATACTGTATGAGGATGTAGCAATACTGTATGAGGATGTAGCAATACTGTATGAGGATGTAGCAATACTGTATGAGGATGTAACAATACTGTATGAGGATGTAGCAATACTGTATGAGGATGTAGCAATACTGTATGAGTATGTAGCAATACTGTATGAGTATGTAGCAATACTGTATGAGGATGTAACAATACTGTATGAGTATGTAACAATACTGTATGAGGATGCAACAATACTGTATGAGTATGTAACAATACTGTATGAGTATGTAACAATACTGTATGAGTATGTAGCAATACTGAATGAGGATGTAACAATACTGTATGAGGAGGTAACAATACTGTATGAGTATGTAACACTACTGTAAGAGTATGTAGCAATACTGTATGAGGATGTAACAATTCTGTATGAGGATGTAACAATACTATATGAGGATGTAGCAATACTGTATGAGGATGTAACAATACTGTATGAAGATGTAACAATACTGTATGAGGATGTAACAATACTATATGAGGATGTAGCAATACTGTATGAGGATGTAACAATACTGTACGAGGATGTAACAATACTGTATGAGGATGTAACAATACTGTATGAGGATGTAACAATACTGTATGAGGATGTAACAATACAGTATGAGGATGTAACACTACTGTATGAGGATGTAACAATACTGTATGAGGATGTAACAATACCGTATGAGGATGTAACAATACTGTATGAGGATGTAACAATACTGTATGAGGATGTAACAATACTGTATGAGGATGTAACAATACTGTATGAGTATGTAACAATACTGTATGAGGATGTAACAATACTGTATGAGGATGTAACAATACTGTATGAGGATGTAACAATACTGTATGAGGATGTAACAATACTATATAAGGATGTAGCAATAATGTATGAGTATGTAGCTATACTGTATGAGGATGTAACAATACTGTATGAAGATGTAACAATACTGTATGAGGATGTAACAATACTGTATGAGGATGTAACAATACTGTATGAGGATGTAACAATACTGTATGAGTATGTAACAATACCGTATGTAGCAATACTGAATGAGGATGTAACAATACTGTATGAGGATGTAACAATACTGTATGAGGATGTAGCAATACTGTATGAGTATGTAGCAATACTGTATGAGGATGTAACAATACTGTATGAGTATGTAGCAATACTGTATGAGGATGTAGCAATACTGTATGAGTATGTAACAATACCGTGTGTAGCAATACTGTATGAGTATGTAGCAATAATGTATGAGTATGTAGCAATACTGCATGAGTATGTAGCAATACTGTATGAGGATATAACAATACCGTATGTAGCAATACTGTATGAGGATGTAACAATACTGTATGAGTATGTAACAATACTGTATGAGGATGTAGCAATACTGTATGAGTATGTAACAATACTGTATGAGGCTGTAGCAATACTGTATGAGGATGTAGCAATACTGTATGAGGATGTAGCAATACTGTATGAGGATGTAGCAATACTGTATGAGGATGTAACAATACTGTATGAGGATGTAGCAATACTGTATGAGGATGTAACAATACTGTATGAGTATGTAACAATACTGTATGAGGATGTAACAATACTGTATGAGTATGTAGCAATACTGTATGAGGATGTAGCAATACTGTATGAGGATGTAGCAATACTGTATGAGTATGTAACAATACTGTATGAGTATGTAACAATACCGTGTGTAGCAATACTGTATGAGTATGTAGCAATAATGTATGAGTATGTAGCAATACTGTATGAGTATGTAACAATACCGTATGTAGCAATACTGTATGAGTATGTAGCAATACTGTATGAGTATGTAGCAATACTGTATGAGTATGTAGCAATACTGTATGAGGATGTAGCAATACTGTATGAGTATGTAGCAATACTGTATGAGGATGTAACAATACTGTATGAGTATGTAGCAATAATGTATGAGTATGTAGCAATACTGTATGAGGATGTAGCAATACTGTATGAAGATGTAACAATACTGTATGAGGAAGTAGCAATACTGTATGTAGCAATACTGTATGAGTATGTAGCAATACTGTATGAGGATGTAGTAATACTGTATGAGGATGTAGCAATACTGTATGAGTATGTAGCAATACTGTATGAGGATATAACAATACCGTATGTAGCAATACTGTATGAGTATGTAGCAATACTGTATGAGGATGTAGCATTACTGTATGAGAATGTAGCAATACTGTATGAGGATGTAGCAATACTGTATGAGTATGTAACAATACTGTATGAGGATGTATCAATACTGTATGAGGATGTAGCAATACTGTATGAGGATGTAGCAATACTGTATGAGTATGTAACAATACTGTATGAGTATGTAACAATACCGTGTGTAGCAATACCGTATGAGTATGTAGCAATAATGTATGAGTATGTAGCAATACTGTATGAGTATGTAACAATACCGTATGTAGCAATACTGTATGAGTATGTAGCAATACTGTATGAGTATGTAGCAATACTGTATGAAGATGTAGTAATACTGTATGAGGATGTAGCAATACTGTATGAGTATGTAGCAATACTGTATGAGGATATAACAATACCGTATGTAGCAATACTGTATGAGGATGTAGCATTACTGTATGAGAATGTAGCAATACTGTATGAGGATGTAGCAATACTGTATGAGTATGTAACAATACTGTATGAGGATGTATCAATACTGTATGAGGATGTAGCAATACTGTATGAGGATGTAGCAATACTGTATGAGGATGTAGCAATACTGTATGAGGATGTAGCAATACTGTATGAGGATGTAGCAATACTGTATGAAGATGTAACAATACTGTATGAGGAAGTAGCAATACTGTATGTAGCAATACTGTATGAGTATGTAGCAATACTGTATGAGGATGTAGCAATACTGTATGAGGATGTAGCAATACTGTATTAGGATGTAGCAATACTGTATGAGTATGTAGCAATACTGTATGAGTATGTAGCAATACTGTATGAGGATGTAACAATACTGTATGAGTATGTAACAATACTGTATGAGGATGCAACAATACTGTATGAGTATGTAACAATACTGTATGAGTATGTAACAATATTGTATGAGTATGTAGCAATACTGAATGAGGATGTAACAATACTGTATGAGGAGGTAACAATACTGTATGAGTATGTAACACTACTGTAAGAGTATGTAGCAATACTGTATGAGGATGTAACAATACTGTATGAGGATGTAACAATACTGTATGAGTATGTAACAATACTGTATGAGGATGTAACAATACTGTATGAGGATGTAACAATACTATATAAGGATGTAGCAATAATGTATGAGTATGTAGCAATACTGTATGAGGATGTAGCAATACTGTATGAGTATGTAACAATACCGTGTGTAGCAATACTGTATGAGTATGTAGCAATAATGTATGAGTATGTAGCAATACTGCATGAGTATGTAGCAATACTGTATGAGGATATAACAATACCGTATGTAGCAATACTGTATGAGGATGTAACAATACTGTATGAGTATGTAACAATACTGTATGAGGATGTAGCAATACTGTATGAGTATGTAACAATACTGTATGAGGCTGTAGCAATACTGTATGAGGATGTAGCAATACTGTATGAGGATGTAGCAATACTGTATGAGGATGTAGCAATACTGTATGAGGATGTAGCAATACTGTATGAGGATGTAACAATACTGTATGAGGATGTAGCAATACTGTATGAGGATGTAACAATACTGTATGAGTATGTAACAATACTGTATGAGTATGTAGCAATACTGTATGAGGATGTAACAATACTGTATGAGTATGTAGCAATACTGTATGAGGATGTAGCAATACTGTATGAGGATGTAGCAATACTGTATGAGTATGTAACAATACCGTGTGTAGCAATACTGTATGAGTATGTAACAATACCGTATTTAGCAATACTGTATGAGTATGTAGCAATACTGTATGAGTATGTAGCAATACTGTATGAGTATGTAACAATACTGTATGAGGATGTAGCAATACTGTATGAGTATGTAGCAATACTGTATGAGGATGTAACAATACTGTATGAGTATGTAGCAATAATGTATGAGTATGTAGCAATACTGTATGAGGATGTAGCAATACTGTATGAAGATGTAACAATACTGTATGAGGAAGTAGCAATACTGTATGTAGCAATACTGTATGAGTATGTAGCAATACTGTATGAGGATGTAGCAATACTGTATGAGGATGTAGCAATACTGTATGAGTATGTAGCAATACTGTATGAGGATATAACAATACCGTATGTAGCAATACTGTATGAGTATGTAGCAATACTGTATGAGGATGTAGCATTACTGTATGAGGATGTAGCAATACTGTATGAGGATGTAACAATACTGTATGAGTATGTAACAATACTGTATGAGGATGTATCAATACTGTATGAGGATGTAGCAATACTGTATGAGGATGTAGCAATACTGTATGAGGATGTAGCAATACTGTATGAGGATGTAGCAATACTGTATGAGTATGTAGCAATACTGTATGAGGATGTAGCAATACTGTATGAGGATTTAGCAATACTGTATGAGTATGTAGCAATACTGTATGAGTATGTAGCAATACTGTATGAGGATGTAACAATACTGTATGAGTATGTAACAATACTGTATGAGGATGTAGCAATACTGTATGAGGATGTAGCAATACTGTATGAGGATGTAACAATACTGTATGAGTATGTAACAATACTGTATGAGGATGTATCAATACTGTATGAGGATGTAGCAATACTGTATGAGGATGTAGCAATACTGTATGAGGATGTAGCAATACTGTATGAGGATGTAGCAATACTGTATGAGGATGTAGCAATACTGTATGAGTATGTAGCAATACTGTATGAGGATGTAGCAATACTGTATGAGGATTTAGCAATACTGTATGAGTATGTAGCAATACTGTATGAGTATGTAGCAATACTGTATGAGGATGTAACAATACTGTATGAGTATGTAACAATACTGTATGAGGATGTAACAATACTGTATGAGTATGTAACAATACTGTATGAGTATGTAACAATACTGTATGAGTATGTAGCAATACTGAATGAGGATGTAACAATACTGTATGAGGATGTAACAATACTGTATGAGTATGTAACACTACTGTAAGAGTATGTAGCAATACTGTATGAGGATGTAACAATTCTGTATGAGGATGTAACAATACTGTATGAGGATGTAACAATACTGTATGAAGATGTAACAATACTGTATGAGGATGTAACAATACTGTATGAGGATGTAACAATACTGTATGAGGATGTAACAATACTAATACTGTATGAGGATGTAACAATACTGTATGAGGATGTAACAATACGTATGAGGATGTAACAATACTGTATGAGGATGTAACAATACTGTATGAGGATGTAACAATACTGTATGAGGATGTAACAATACTGTATGAGGATGTAACAATACCGTATGAGGATGTAACAATACTGTATGAGTATGTAGCAATACTGAATGAGGATGTAACTATACTGTATGAGGAGGTAACAATACTGTATGAGTATGTAACACTACTGTAAGAGTATGTAGCAATACTGTATGAGGATGTAACAATAGTATGAGGATGTAACAATACTATATGAGGATGTAGCAATACTGTATGAGGATGTAACAATACTGTATGAAGATGTAACAATACTGTATGAGGATGTAACAATACTGTATGAGGATGTAACAATACTATATGAGGATGTAGCAATACTGTATGAGGATGTAACAATACTGTATGAGGATGTAACATTACTGTATGAGGATGTAACAATACTGTATGAGGATGTAACAATACTGTATGAGGATGTAACAATACTGTATGAGGATGTAACAATACTGTATGAGGATGTAACAATACTATATGAGGATGTAACAATACCGTATGAGGATGTAACAATACTGTATGAGGATGTAACAATACTGTATGAGGATGTAACAATACTGTATGAGGATGTAACAATACTGTATGAGTATGTAACAATACTGTATGAGGATGTAACAATACTGTATGAGGATGTAACAATACTGTATGAGGATGTAACAATACTGTATGAGGATGTAACAATACTATATAAGGATGTAGCAATAATGTATGAGTATGTAGCAATACTGTATGAGGATGTAGCAATACTGTATGAGTATGTAACAATACCGTGTGTAGCAATACTGTATGAGTATGTAGCAATAATGTATGAGTATGTAGCAATACTGCATGAGTATGTAGCAATACTGTATGAGGATGTAACAATACTGTATGAGTATGTAGCAATACTGTATGAGGATGTAGCAATACTGTATGAGGATGTAGCAATACTGTATGAGTATGTAACAATACCGTGTGTAGCAATACTGTATGAGTATGTAGCAATAATGTATGAGTATGTAGCAATACTGTATGAGTATGTAACAATACCGTATTTAGCAATACTGTATGAGTATGTAGCAATACTGTATGAGTATGTAGCAATACTGTATGAGTATGTAGCAATACTGTATGAGGATGTAGCAATACTGTATGAGTATGTAGCAATACTGTATGAGTATGTAACAATACTGTATGAGTATGTAGCAATAGTATGAGTATGTAGCAATACTGTATGAGATGTAGCAATTAGTACAATACTGTATGAGGATGTAGCAATACTGTATGAGTATGTAGCAATACTGTATGAGGATGTAGCAATACTGTATGAGGATGTAACAATACTGTATGTAGCAATACTGTATGAGGATGTAACAATACTGTATGAGTATGTAACAATACTGTATGAGGATGTAGCAATACTGTATGAGGATGTAGCAATACTGTATGAGGATGTAGCAATACTGTATGAGGATGTAGCAATACTGTATGAGGATGTAGCAAAGTATGAGGATGTGCAATACTGTATGAGTATGTAGCAATACTGTATGAGGATGTAGCAATACTGTATGAGGATTTAGCAATACTGTATGAGTATGTAGCAATACTGTATGAGTATGTAGCAATACTGTATGAGGATGTAACAATACTGTATGAGTATGTAACAATACTGTATGAGGATGTAGCATTACTGTATGAGGATGTAGCAATACTGTATGAGGATGTAACAATACTGTATGAGTATGTAACAATACTGTATGAGGATGTACAATACTGTATGAGGATGTAGCAATACTGTATGAGATGTAGCAATACTGTATGAGGATGTAGCAATACTGTATGAGGATGTAGCAATACTGTATGAGGATGTAGCAATACTGTATGAGGATGTAGCAATACTGTATGAGTATGTAGCAATACTGTATGAGGATGTAGCAATACTGTATGAGGATTTAGCAATACTGTATGAGTATGTTGCAATACTGTATGAGTATGTAGCAATACTGTATGAGGATGTAACAATACTGTATGAGTATGTAACAATACTGTATGAGGATGCAACAATACTGTATGAGTATGTAACAATACTGTATGAGTATGTAACAATACTGTATGAGTATGTAGCAATACTGAATGAGGATGTAACAATACTGTATGAGGATGTAACAATACTGTATGAGTATGTAACACTACTGTAAGAGTATGTAGCAATACTGTATGAGGATGTAACAATTCTGTATGAGGATGTAACAATACTATATGAGGATGTAGCAATACTGTATGAGGATGTAACAATACTGTATGAAGATGTAACAATACTGTATGAGGATGTAACAATACTGTATGAGGATGTAACAATACTGTATGAGGATGTAGCAATACTGTATGAGGATGTAACAATACTGTATGAGGATGTAACAATACTGTATGAGGATGTAACAATACTGTATGAGGATGTAACAATACTGTATGAGGATGTAACAATACTGTATGAGGATGTAACAATACTGTATGAGGATGTAACAATACTGTATGAGGATGTAACAATACTGTATGAGTATGTAGCAATACTGAATGAGGATGTAACAATACTGTATGAGGAGGTAACAATACTGTATGAGTATGTAACACTACTGTAAGAGTATGTAGCAATACTGTATGAGGATGTAACAATTCTGTATGAGGATGTAACAATACTATATGAGGATGTAGCAATACTGTATGAGGATGTAACAATACTGTATGAAGATGTAACAATCTGTATGAGGATGTAACAATACTGTATGAGGATGTAACAATACTATATGAGGATGTAGCAATACTGTATGAGGATGTAACAATACTGTATGAGGATGTAACAATACTGTATGAGGATGTAACAATACTGTATGAGGATGTAACAATACTGTATGAGGATGTAACAATACTGTATGAGGATGTAACAATACTGTATGAGGATGTAACAATACTGTATGAGGATGTAACAATACCGTATGAGGATGTAACAATACTGTATGAGGATGTAACAATACTGTATGAGGATGTAACAATACTGTATGAGGATGTAACAATACTGTATGAGTATGTAACAATACTGTATGAGGATGTAACAATACTGTATGAGGATGTAACAATACTGTATGAGGATGTAACAATACTGTATGAGGATGTAACAATACTATATAAGGATGTAGCAATAATGTATGAGTATGTAGCAATACTGTATGAGGATGTAGCAATACTGTATGAGGATGTAACAATACTGTATGAGGATGTAACAATACTGTATGAGGATGTAACAATACTGTATGAGTATGTAACAATACTGTATGAGTATGTAACAATACTGTATGAGGATGTAACAATACTGTATGAGGATGTAACAATACTGTATGAGGATGTAGCAATACTGTATGAGGATGTAGCAATACTGTATGAGTATGTAGCAATACTGTATGAGGATGTAACAATACTGTATGAGTATGTAGCAATACTGTATGAGGATGTAGCAATACTGTATGAGTATGTAACAATACTGTAT